>JACTOM010000929.1:5160596-5295405 GCA_015832385.1 Elymnias hypermnestra
TAAGAGACAGATTTTGTTGTAACTTAGAGTCTGATATTTATAAGTATGTATAATGTTTGTAACTATAGCGTATACACTATTTGTCATCGCTAAAAATAGAACCATTTTTGTAATTAAAGTAGCCCCTGTGATTGGTAATAAATAAAACGCCAATCATAGGAATCACATTTTATCCAATAAATCGATAACCCCCGTCGCTTGCTTGTCACAATAGTGCACGTTTGTCAGTCGTAAAAAACCTACATTAGATGGCCACTTTCGGCAAACCGTATTCCTGTTCCTGTTTCCGGGTTTTCTGCAAATAACAGTTAGTTGGTGACAAGTGGGCGGCGGAGCGTTGGAGTGAAGAATCTGGTGGCATTTTCATTTATCCTGAACCGGCAAGTCTTCGCAAGAGTGAGCTAACGAAGGGGCTCACAATAACATATTTATTATACTACTAGCTCTTATTATTGCGGAATTAACTATATGGTTTTACTTTATCTATTCCCTGTGGTTACACCCAGATTACCGATCCCGTAGGAAAATAGGAACTGCTAAAAAAGCACCGCTAAATTTCAAGTCAATCGCGACTATTTTCCAAATGATGAGTAAAACTGAGTTTAATGGTCTAAACCCATCATTACACTATTACTTTTGAAATGAATCCGCTTATGGGCACATCCGTTGAAGGTTTCAAAGACATAATTTTTATATTTTTAAATACAGATTTATATATTTAGACAGTTACGTAAATTATATTAAGACTTGAAATTTAGCTTTTAAGAAATTAGGATTTATTTCAAAGAGATTTACGAAATAATCCCACTTTATTGTTACAACTTCGCCGTATCTAATGGTTTTTTATTGCACTCGAGGTTGCAGGTTAGCACTTGACTACAATCTTACTTGACGGTAAGTTTTGATACAGTCTTAAATAGAATAGCCGTTGATTTCTATAATGCATCATATCGGAACGGAACTATTTTGCTTTCGGCAAGTTATTGGCAACTAGCCGTGGCTGAAACCTTTTACAAGTTCAGGCTCAGCCATATACTACACCAACTAAGCGAAGCAGGTATTCGCACCATTGTGTCAACGACGTCTTCAAACATCTTTTATTATTGGACTTTGTTTACATTCACTACCATATTATTAACAAATAACCGAAGCTTAGTTTTATCGTGACCTAAATACGTTGCTGTGTAGAACGTTTAAATAGTACATATGTGATATGAAACAACAACAGAAGCAATGTTAACGCATCGTTATTTCAACTTCCGGCAAAATTCTGACCAAACTGAAATAACCTAAGAGCAATTTGTCAATATTCAAATTCAATTCAAACTATCTTAATTCAAGTAGGCCTTTACAGCACTTTTAAATCGTTAAATATAGATTATTTCGCCACAGCCTAATTCTAATGTACGACTGATGGTTGTATCAAAGAACGACTAAAAATCTAAAATTACGACCGTTTCTTCGCGCCCTGTCCTGAGAAGATCCTTCAACAAACTCAGTCGGGTACTTTGTATTTTTTTACCATAAATCATTGAAATATTATATTTCAATTTAAATAAGAGTACTTCGTTTACTGACACGCGTTTCTATCGTATATATATATAAGTAATCTTCATTTCAATGTTTCCAAAACAAATTCATGCTAATTTACTGTAGTTTTGTCGATTTATTTATTTTCAATACTATCTAATATTATAAACATCAATCTACAAGTGCCATTCCTCAGGTCGTGACTCACTGATGAGCGTCGCGATGTCTCCGACAAAGCAGCTTGTGCCATCTTTTCCGATCGGAAGCTATGTGGATCGCCTGACTGGCTTTGGTATCCAACTGTTCCGCTACCTGATGGGACCAGCATTTAAGGCTTCGACCTCGAAGTCTTATTAAATTAATATTGTAAGTAGAATAGTGGAGCAACGTGGTTGGTCTATGCGCTAAAAACCCTTTCTCCTGTCAGTGTGGAGGCATGTGCCTAGCAATGGAACGTTAATGGGCTGCTAGTTACATTTTTTAATAAAGTAACGCATATGTGGAAAAAATACTGTTTATTCTTGTACACAATGCATATTCTAAAGTTCAAGATTTTTAATAGATTTTTTCTGGGCTCGATTTCAATTGTACATAGAAGATAAATACCTCAGAATGTAACCTACATTGTTACCAACAATTTATTACCAAATGACATACTGATGATGATTCCAAAGAGCTTTTTGAGACTACTTGAATAAAGAATATTTTTATTTTTATTAATCATTTAGTGTTTACCCCTACAAACATAAAAATTTCAACAAGAAATGATAAAGGAGAGTTCACACTCTCCTTAATTAATTCACATTAATAGCAGGAATTGAAAAATACCATAATTTCATCTCGTCATATAAACTATATACAGTCATGGTGTCTATATATCTAACAACGGAGAAATTAATACGTAGATTGATTAATTAGACGAACAAGCAAACGCCACTAATCTAATTAGATCCTAATTACGATAACGTATCGCTATTAATCATAAACCAGCAAAATTACTTAATAAGCAGAACTGTTTAAACTGTTACCAGTCAAACTATCAGTGACATAAGTAAATCATAATCCTCATTCTCTTAATAAGGATTCATTCCTACTACAATATTCTCTCTTAGTTTTTCTATAGGCTCAAGTTCTATTCTTTTTTTTTTACTTGTACTAGATGACACTTGATATTTTAGTTATTAACTCTATTAAAAAGGTAAAGAGCA
Source organism: Elymnias hypermnestra (assembly GCA_015832385.1). Classification (NCBI taxonomy): domain Eukaryota; kingdom Metazoa; phylum Arthropoda; class Insecta; order Lepidoptera; family Nymphalidae; genus Elymnias; species Elymnias hypermnestra. The sequence goes on from JACTOM010000929.1 coordinate 5,163,335, forward strand.
GCCCATTAACGTTCCACAGCTGGGCACAGGCCTCCTCACTCGAATGAGAGAGGGTTTTAAGAGCATAGACCCACCACGCTGTTCCACTGCGGATTGGCAGGCATAGTACACAGGTGCACTCTCTATTCCTTCACTTTCACAGTCCGGTGTGATGGGAATCCGACACGACCGGAGAGAGATCAAGCGTGAGACCGACGGCTTAGCGTGCTCTCCGAGGCACAGGGGTGGATCACACCGCCAACTTCCCAACTTCGGGTAAATATTGAGAAAATCTTAATAGAAAACTCAATATTGATTTTTGAATTGACCCGACCCGGGATTCGAAACGAGGACCTCATGTCTGTAGTCGAACATGCTAACCACTAGACCAGTGAGGCAGTTAACTAACTTTATTAATTCCTACTTAATATGATATTCTTATTTTACTTTTTTCAGTATTATTAGATATAATACTGAAAAAAGACAAAACTGCGGAACGAATCCAAATAAATCCAATCTTGAATATACAATAATCAATATACAACAAACGTATGCTCCTCTTCTTCTTTTATTTATATATTTAAAAAATAAACAATGTCTGACAATGCTCTCCTATATTAACTATGAATAATCAAGTAAAGAAAGAATAGATTGGTGTTTGTTATTAAAGCGGAAAATGCTTTAATGAACTGGTAATGAGCAGTGACACATCACATCGTTTCGATCCAAAGGCATCTCATAAAACGTCGACAAGGAGGGGAGTGTAATGGTGATCGCCTTGATAGTGAGAATATTTTTAGAGGGTCATCCGCTCTTTCAGTCACTGAAAAAGGAGAGAGTCAATGTTTCTCTCTGCGGATTTGTACAAGAATGAGAAACCTAGAGTTACATGTCGTCTAGGTGAATCGAGGAAACAAACCTCTGGTGTCACACTCAAACATAACGAAGATTTCTCTGTGTCTTATGGTATGCTTAGATGGTTTGGGCATGTAGAGAGAATGAATGAAAGGAGACTGACAAAAAGGATTTATGAGTCAAGAGTGAATGCGAACGTTGGAAGGGGAAGACCAAGGCGAACGTTCCTGGACCAAATCCAGGACATTTTAAATAAGGGCCAGGTCAAGAGTACTCTAAGCCGACGAAGTTGTAGGAAGGGTTTAATGAGATGCCTACCACTATGGGAATGGGGTGTGATGCTATGTATGTATGTACTTATCTCAAGTAGATATTGTAACTGGGAACTAATAAAACTCCAGCTAATTCTGCGACTTTTAATGATAAAATGAATTACTTGCGTCAATGAAACCATCGAGGTCGTCGGTTTTAACATACAAAACTACGCATGGCGGAACGCGACCAAAACAAAATTGTCGTAGTGTAAATATATTCTCGTTTTAACCTTGAATCACAATCCTATCAACATGAACGTATAACGTATTAAATATGTAGTGTTATCTTTTATTAATTTATTATTATAATAAATTGAAAAAATCATGTTCATATTCTTACTTAACACATTGATCAATTAAATTGTAGTGTCTGTTATAAATATCAATACTCGATCAGTCTTAACAAACATAATAACATAGCACATAACTTATCCTGTATTGTCCATGGATAAGAGTAATACATTTTTACCCGACGTCAAAAAAGGAGGAGGTTATCAATTCGTCTGTATTTTTTTTTATGTCATATCTCCCCGACTGGGTGGACCGATCGTGATGATTTTTTTCTAAATGAAAGGTGGTGTTCGTCATAGGGTCCCATTTTTTTAAAATCCAGTTCTGATGATGGCATCCATGAGAAAACCGGATAAATGGACGAATAACTCAAGATTACGCTAACCGATTTTGATATATTTTTTTTTGAAAAGGATATACTTCAAGCGCTGTTTTGTGATAGTTTGGTTAGGTTCTGATGATGGAATCCATGACAAAGTGACGAAACTCTTCAATTCTTAGGAAAAAATGAACGATACTCGGCAGAATCTTCTATAGGCTATCCAGATCTTTGAGTTGCCTACCGTAACTTCGGTATGGTCAAGTGCTAGTCGTAGTTAAATATGAAGACCAATGGATCTCCTCAACGGCTTACAGTAAGGGTGCGGTTTATGGCAGAAAATATAAGTGTCTGTAATCAAATAGCAATGAGCTTACGTTTGTTGCTGCATTGCAACACGTTTACTTCAGATTCACTAAAAATCAAAAAATAAATAAAAATTTTAACAAAAAAAGAACCGCCTTCAAAACAGACTTACAAATATATTAATATGCTCTAAAAAGTAAGAAATAATTGCGTATTCTTCTATAGTGTTCTTCGTATTCTTATATTTGGAGTCGGTGTCAGCCAAGGTACCTACATATATAGCTATAGGTGGGAGAGACGCGGGAGCTGCCAAGTGGACACGCGGGGAACATCTACCTTGGCTGACACCGACTCCGAATATAAGAATACGAAGAACACTATAAAATAATACGCAATTATTTCTTACTTTTTAGAGCATATTAATATATTTGTAAGTCTGTTTTGAAGGCGGTTCTTTTTTTGTTAACATTTTTATTTATTACGGTACCTAATCTCTGAAAAGACTGGACCGATTTTGGCAAAACTTCACTGGCTAATCATCTTTCTAGGAAAGACAATGAGAAGAGATAAACGTAGATTGTAGAGAATAAATCTTATTTTATGCAATGGATAATTTAAATTAAAGATTGTTACATACGCAAAGAATAATAATATAAGAAATTTGATGGACTTGTGAAGTTTTCAGGAAAAACGAAAACCACGACTGAGTGAAATATTATAATGTGATATAACGTGTATTGAAATATTTTTTTTAACATTAAATTAAAATGAATAAATTAATGACATTATTAATAAATACTAATTATTGACTCATTTTATATTCTCCAGTATTGATATTGTATGCTTTTGAATGGAATTAAATATAATATTTACATAAGCATGTTTATTCTGTAATACAATAATATTGTTTCCTCATAATTTCTTTACGGGTTTTTACTGAAATGAAAGATTGTCAAGAGAAACTTCTATTTGAATCGTATTCGAGAGCAATATATTGTAACTTTATTTCCTACATAATGTATTTGTTCAGAATTTATAAGGAGTTTTAATGTCATATTTGCAAAAATGTTATTAGGTACCTAATTAAAATTTGAAACTTTATGTAATTGCAATAAAAATTGCTCTTTTCATCTTTTATCACAATGACTTCAATTGCAATATAAAAACCTAAATCCTCGTCTCTTTGTTCTACTACAATTGAAAATCCCGGGCTTTTCTTATCTGTAGACAGTAACACGTCTCTACCAACGGGTTTCCAGCTGGTGCTTTACTTCATTCTACTTTATTATTTACATTTATTAATGCCGTATTGATAAACAAAACACGTGGGGAAATCTTTCCGTTCCGAATTTTTACATACATATTTTCAAATTAAAACTTAGTGTAATAGTAATTTCCAGATTTATATATAATTTCTAGTTAAAATGATGCAAAAATGTGTTATTTTGTAAAATACAATATAAATAAAATATAACTTTTTCGAATCGTTAAATATAAGTGTAAAGGAAATTGTAGTACGAAGTTCAGCCTTAATAAATCGGTAATTCAATTAAAAACTCAAGACAATTTTAATAAGCACAGCTACATGCAATAATATACCATAAAAACCCAAGAAAAAACAAGATTCATTAATTCATATTATATATTTCTTAAATATAGCTTGTTTATATAAGGATAAAATTGTAATAACAGTTACAATGGCAAAATCTTTAGATTTTATAGCGAGATTAAATTACTTTTCCCAAAAACGAAGCATGTTTTTTGTATACGCTTGTTAACCATTAGAAACATTTTGACGGCTTCGCTGACGCAGTGGTGCGAGTACTCGCTTGCTAGCAGAGGCCCCGGGCTCGATTCTCGGTAGAATTAATTTAGGAAATTGAATTTTTTAATGTATTGACTCTGGACTAGTGAGAGGCATCGGCTTGTAATTTGTATTCCAGTACGATGGCGTGTAGAAACCATAAAAGGTAAATTGCGTCTAAACAGATTAGCCTGCTTCCCTCTAACATTGTATCATCACTTACCATCTGGTGTGATCAGAGTCAAGCACTTGCCTGTTAGCAATTAAAAATACAATGATATACAAGTAATAATCGTACGAACATGTTTTTTTATACTATCGACTATACTATCGATAACGATTAAAACTATATTTGTTAAATAACTCTGCAATTACCGTATATATGTGACCATTTGTCAAGGGGATATGGGTATAGAGACCTACATTGCTGTCACGGACTTTTTATAAATCTATAAAGAAGGAATATCCGACCATATTTAGTTTCGTTACATCGTTAAGGGAATATGCTGCATTTTCAATGTAAGCTCTCAGGAAGCTTGATCTTTTACTTCCAACAATTATCTTTATGTTCCATCCACACAAAATCTTGACAAACTATTACCTATACTGTCCTCAAGAACCACTCTTTACATTTGTGAAAACTGCATTATATCCGTTAATTAGTTGCCAATTGGCAGACAGACATGGCGATAGAAATTGTTTTCTATGTAATAGCCAAAATAAATATAGAAATTCGCACAGATTATTTATATATTCGACTTATGTTGCTTTTTATTTATTGCTGACAGGTTAGCATTTGACTTTAATATTATCTGATGATAATTGATGATACAGTCTAAGACAAAAGCGCGCTAACCTTGTAAGAGGTATTTCACGTACATAATCGTAACGGAACGCAATTTTTTTATTAGCGGCACGTCTTTTCATTTAGAGCGGTGACTAGCCACGGCCAAAGCCTCTCACCAGTTCATTTCTAAATTTACCCTGCTGGGTATGGAACCCAGGACCTCTTTTGTACTGGAAAATGTTTTTATGCAAAAACTTTGACCAATGGATCAGGAGTGTGAGATTCGATATGGGAGGAGGCCTCGCAATACCCACTGAAACCCACCAGAACACTCTTCATCCATAAGTGAGGCATTAGGCCTCAAATTACTTATTGGAGTCTGGAATGGAACCCCGGACATCTGCTAGCAACCACTAGCACCGTTGCATAAGCGAGTCCATCGAAAATTACTTTTTTTTTATTGCTGACAGTTAAATGCTTGACTGTGATCTCACCTGATGGTAAGTTATGGTACAGTCTAAGGTGGAAGCACTTTTGCTGGCAGGGTGATAACTAGCCACGACCGAAGCCTCTCACTAATCCAGACTCAGACACATTAGAAATACATTTTTCTAAATTCGACCTACCGGGAATCGAACCCGGGGCCTCTGCTAGCAAAGCGAGTACTCGCACCCCTCCGCCAACAAGGCCGTCATACTTAATAGTACACCAAGAGAAAACAAAACTGAACATTTTGTTTACCACTGAATATATTCATTGTCTTTCAAGCACGTAAATAATGAAATTTATTCAATGAATAAATCAAACAAACAACCGAATAGCGTCAAGGGCTCGGTCTTCAACAATATAAGGCTAAATATGACAAGTCCAATTCCTTTCCCATTTTTCACACAACGACGCTTCCTTCGGACACAAAGCTCGTTTTATTGCGCCACAATGCGATTGTACTCTTTTCATCCACGACTTTTATTATAGCCATCCTGTCAGCTGTGGTATGCCAAAATTGAGACAGTGTAAAATTGTTTGCACAGCTAATTTATTATGCCCAAATTCCTTTAATTTGTTAACACTTGAAGTGTTCAAAGTTCAAAACAATAAGGGTTAAAATGTATTTTTGTTGTGGAGTTTTTGAGAGCTCATGAATATTATAAAAGGAAAATTTTCGGTAAAGTTTACTGCGGCCTATTTTATATATTTAAATTTTTCCAACGAACTACCCAATCAAACAGTTCGTGGGACAATATTTTCAGTTTTTAGTTATAAGTTTGTGATGCAACCAGATATATTTCTTTGTTTGTATATTTTAAGAGGCGATAATGTAGTCTTTAAATGTTAGTGTGTATAAATTAATTTTGTCTGTATATATTGTTAAAAATTTAATACTAATAAAGAATCTTAAAAACAAACAAAAACAAACTGCGGCCTATATTTTATCAAGACTCCTCGAGAATTTGAAAGGCGCTAAAAAAGCATAAATAACTCGTTATCTATTCATAAAAATAACTATATAGCTACTGCATTCCCCTCACAGTTTGAAAGACAACATTATATGAACTACTGGCAGGAGAACTATTGATGCTATATATAATTAATATAGATGTTAGTATCGTTTTAAATGACTGCCTACAATATCCATGAAAAAAATCATCACAATCAGATGCATGATTTAGGAAGCCATCGAGGAAATACAGCCTCGATAGTTTCTAACATTGATTTTAATCATAAGATTTATATAATTAACTAAATAAAAAACCAGCTGTGCCCGTGATTTCCTCCGCGTGGAATAGTGTTATTGGGTATAATTTTTTATAAGGTTATTAAAATATTAGGCCAATTATTTTACAAACACCTACGTTTATATTCTGTAAAGAGCTATTAGCAGTGGTTCACTGCACAGCTCGGTGTGTAGTCGACAGTACTTGGCAAGTTTCTTACTTGTGTTTCCACCCCTTACAACCGAAAGTAGAAGTAATTTGCAGCTTGATTATAACAAATTGTTAAAAATAAAAACAGGAATTCAAAATTCAACACTTTCTTCAATAATATTAGGTAAGAGATTGATTTGTAATACTTTATTGTCTCAAAACTTCCCTAAACACGTTTAAAACTTTGGAGTGCGACTCGGGATACATTATTTTCTTTAAATTGAGATTTTTAAATTCGTTGTATATTTTAAATACAATGTCCCATTTTAATAATTTTTTTAAAAATTTAAAAAGTATTTTAAAAATTTCATTTTTAATAAAATATCATTTAATAGGATAAGCATGAATACAAGGGTATTTATGATATGGTTTGATTACTGTCGTCACTTTTATTAACTTTTAGAATGTAAAATCGCATTTTTCTAAGCGATCCCTACTTTTTTTGAGAAAGTAATATAGCCTATCTCGCTTAGTGAAAATACAGCTTTCTAATGCTGAAAATATTTTAGAAATCGATCCAGTAGGTTTTGTGTGAAACCGTTACAAACATATATATATACCTACTTACATACATATAAAAACACAAATATTTCCTTTTTATAATATTATAGTTTAGATGGAAACAAAAAAACTTTTTGTAATTCGATTTAAATTGTTTTTTTGTGTTGTAGTTTTAAATACTTTTCTGTGCCGGATAAAGAGCGCAACGATTATATAAGAGGCTCCTTTAAAATCGCTCCGGTCACAGAAAAAATGACCGAATAACGTTTGAGATGGTTTGACCGTGTGATGAGGTGCAGAAACTACCACATGGTTAAGCTCTAGCTCTGGCGATTTCAGACAAGAAGAGGGGAAGAGGAAGACCGCCTGCCACGTAGTAGACAACCTTGTCCAAAGATCTGGACCGGGCTAATACACCCCCACATACAACCCACAGGACAGAAGCTCTTGGCGCGTACAAGCGAGGAGGGCCGACCCCAAATAATTGGGATAAGGCAAGGTTAGAATAAGAATAAGAGTTTTAAATCAAATACACGATGATTTGAATTGAAATAAGTCTAAACACTTGTTTTATAGCAACAGGTCGAATTTTGATGTTTTCTAGAGTCAACGTCCTGGTACCAAGCAAGTACTCTCTTCAGATCAGGCAAAGTTTGGAGGTTGTATATTCCAATATGTACAGGTTTGTCAAGTAAAAGTTTTTCAGTGTTGTATATAAACCGTTATTATACCAGGTATATATATATATATACCTGGTATAATAACGTATAATATATATGTATATATATATATATATATATATATAAATATAATCTCTGGGAACACAAGGCGAAGAGACTTGTTATTTGGTAGGAATCTTTCTTTTACCAAGTAGAGGTCAGCTAAAATCGGGTTTTACGAAATTTTACTCGCAGAGGGGTTATGGGAGTGTTAATTCAAATAAATTCAATAATTCACTTTTACAGACTATATCATTTATGGTATGTAAAACGTGGTCAGCATTTTTTTTTGACATATTGGAACCTATCAAAAGTAAATTTTAGGAAATTCCATCCTCAAAGGGCAGTGCGGGTATGTTTCTTATTTGTAAAACAATTTGACTAAATTAATGAAAACGCTACCAAAAAACATTCCACGCAGACTATATATTATGAGATACACAATCAACCGCTAACCTGTCAGCAATAAAAATGATAATAACGACGTAAACTGAATATAGGTAACTGATACAGCAGCAAACACGTGAGCAAGACAACATACACAATCATATTTATATATATGGCAATGTAAACGAGGAGTTCATATTGAATAACGTCAGCGTCATAACAAAATGGGAATTACAATGTAGTAAACATTAATAGCAAATTTTTTTATTGGCCATACGCCACACGATTCTTGAACTTTGTACCGTTTCGGGAAAATATCATGTCTTAAGTTACTTCAGTTGTTTATGCCTCTATTTTCAGATTTTGGCAATGCGCAGCATTCTGTTTATAAACTACGTATAATGTAACACTTATGTATATTACCTATAAGGATATTGGATTTGAATTAGTACACATAATATCTTAACACGCTTATGCGTAATATTTTTGTGTAATATAATTTTTAGGTGTTAGTCCTATTGTCATCAGCATTACCACAAAGAAACAGGAAAAATCTGTTAAGTCTTTTGTCTTGCTTAAATTTAGTTATATACAGAGATATTATATAATAGAGGTAAAATTTATATACATTATGCAGCTACTCTCTTATTGGACAAGCCCAATTAAAAATACCCGCCAATAGTTGACCATGCTCTAATTACAATAATTCAAGTTAATAAAGTTTTATTAACCTAATATCGACGACTTTGATCAATGTTTTATTATCCATCAGTAAGAAATAACAACCTACTTAAGGTTTATTAATTGCTACAAACAAAACGTCATTTGTAACAATCACGTGTTAGTGGAACAATACATTATTCAATATTGCATACCTACCGAGAAATACATAGATGTTTAACTATCTTATTTATCGTACAATCAACATCTTTACTATTAAAAGTCCCTTGTTACAAAAATAGTTGATCTTCAAAACCGATTATAATAACAATTTGTGATTGCGTCTTTTTTTGCCCCACTTTAGTATATGTGTGTGTATGAGTGTGTGAGAGAGAAAGTTATACTGGCTTTTTTTATTCCTACTTCATGTTCACTCTGTCCCTACAATTTTTTTATTTATATACGTAATTTAAAGTTGAAATCGTTAATAAAATCCTTTTATAAAATATTTATGTGGAAGCTGGACGTCTATGGATTTAGAGAATATAACTGAAATATCAAATATTTGAGTTATCTAGAATGGAAAGTACTAGATAATATTTAACACCTGCGCTCATAAAAGTTATAAATTAGATAACTTGCGCAAATAACACAGAAATTTAATAGTCATTTTTCCAATAAATGTATTTTATCCGTCGATATCGTCGTGTTTTGAACGGTATCTATTGCCGAAATAAATAATAATATAGTCATTTAGGTGCAGTATAGTTTTTTAACTTTTTTTAATTTAGGTATTTCTTTAATAAAGTAATTTTTGTAAAGTAATGTAACCTTAATATAACCAGCCTAATCTAGTACTAATGCAAAATTAGAGAGCCTTAAGAGCTAATGTTAAATTGATCTTTACATTACGAATCGTTTTTAATTATTGCAAAATAGAAATTAAAAATTATACCGACTGTCAAGTATTCCCTCCTAATTTCATTACTTTCTACCACACTACAATAGTAATTCGAGTTTTGGTATGTTTAGACTTGTTAAATCCTTCGTAAAATAGTCACGTAGTTTGTTGCTAATGTATCTTTTTTACCTTGTTAAACAAACCGTAGTTCAAATAAACCTTCGTATAACACCTATTTTAAGTTCGCTATATCAACGGTCCACTTTTTTCCCTAGAAATCATTAAACTCCTAATTTTCTGTTAAACTTTTGATATGGTAGTAAAGATGACATCATAATAATGCTTGTTTAAACACTTCAATGCAGTCGATATCTTAATTAAGCTACAGTGTACTTGATCGTAACTAAACGGACCTTGAACAATTTGAAATGTAGATTAATGAAATACAATTTAAAAAGTTAATCTGAGGCGCATATGTAAATATTAAAGAAATTTACGGTACTTCTCAAACGATTCACAAGAAACGGAAACGGATATCTGAATTAGTAAATACAAAAACATACTTAGCACTCAGAAGGCGCACGATTAGTAACACGATCTTGTATTACTCAGAAAGGTATCGATCTTGTATTAGACAAGATACAATGTTTACCGATACAGTCCAGTTCGTCTTCGTAATGGCCTTCAATGATGCAGTAATGACAGGCGTGTAACTAACGCGAAGGAATTATTAGAACGCTTAATATAGTAACGTAGTATTTTACATATCATCCATTTTTAATGTTTGTCTAAGGAGGTTTTATAACACGTACAAACCTAAGTTTTATTAGCACCTACATAAAAGAATAATGAAGTGTATGTAAACTCTTTGGTGGAAATTTATTTAGTATTCATTCAAAAACCCTGTTGTTTATGTATTATTTATGATCTATAAATAAGTAATAACACACTTAAACCATATTTATGGCAGATATTTCTTTATAAGTATACTCAGCTGGTGTGGCGTGACATTGCTGGTTATCTTATCAGGTAAACCTTTCCAATAGCTTATACAGTAAACATAACATTCTAAACATTGTCCACGTGAATGCGTAACAAACCTGTTTTAGACCGATGTTTATTAATAATTTCAAAATATTTTTTTTTAATTGTATTTATTTTTATTATTATATTCATTTATTATAATTTAAAATTTAATAGTAAATACTTACTGCCAGTAACAGCTGCAGTTGTATTCGTACCAAAAACACCAATCGTTTTAGTATATATCACACATAAAAATAAATACCACCACATATTGGCACAATATTTGGGGGCTGCCCGTCGACAGCCCACCAAAAGGAACATTATTGGTCTTACAAACTTTCGTTGACAGTAATACACGCAAGATGCACAGTGAAACGAATCCAGAACAATTTCTTGTTATATCACAGTATTCACTATTAGTTTTCACTGAAACTGTATTGTTAATGTCACTGTCGTAATAACGTTATAATGTTTTGGATGATTGGTTGATACACGAACGTTTTGAGGTTATTTTTACGTGCTACTAGTGGGAGCGCGACGGTGAATGTCGATCTTGTCTCTCGGCAGGTGAGCCGCGGTGTTGAAACAGTTCGGTAGATGGCGTTGTGTATCGCGTAACGTGTAGTTTCGGCGACTGTACCGTGGCGCTGCGCTGCTCATTCTAGCTAGAGATTTTTCCCAACGCATCGCGTGAACGACACGTAATATTAGGAAGCGTCTACATAACATGCCGTTTATGCGTATATTATTTCATATTTTGTAAACCAACTTTGCATTTCTTGTTCACATTTTCTGGAATTCTATAGGAAGTTGTCAGTTTCTATGCCAAATGCATATAATCTAAGTTGTTTCTTTAGGTTTTCTAATTGGAATATGAATTTGGAATGAAACGATTTTTGTAACATGCGTTTTAATACTTAATTGTTAGTTATATTTATCCAGTTTTTCGGAGTTTATTGTATTATTTTATTTTATTTCTAACAAATTTTTAATATTATAAGTATTATTGAATTATCAAAACTATTCTTAAATCTACCTGAACAGAAACAAAAAGTTTCATCGGAACCGGTACCGCCTTTTATGAAGAGTTCAGTTCTGTACACATGTACATTGGAACTATATACATAGAGACACATTATGTAACATGGTAACAACAAAATACGCTAAATAAAAACCCAATAATGTTGCACCATGAGAAATAATAGCGAAAATTTTAGAAAAACTGAGTGATTTATTTTGAGTTAGAAATTTTGATATGTCTTCGTCACGTATTATTGCCTAAGAGTAAAACATATTAAATAGTTGGTCACACATTGTGAACAACTGGGATGCCAAACGCAAACAAATCCGACCACTGAAACGATGCAGCGATGACCTTACGACGATAGCCAGAAGGACGTGGTCATGCGTAGCCGAAGATAGAAGGGATTGGTTTAAAATGGAGGAGGTTTTTATCGTCATAGGCGGTCCTGACAAATATGAACATAGGTTAAGGAACTTAATGACGTACAAATCGGAAAATTAGTAAATAATGTAATTCTAATGTAAAAGGTAAGGAATCGATAAAGCTTTTATTTTGCACATCTAAAGTTACGAGAGTTCGTTCGCGCCTGGCCTTGAAAACAAATTATGAAAACACCTTTATTGATTCTTTTAATAAAAAGGGTGAATGGACCTCATACAACTTAAGAAATAAAAATGAACTTGTTATAAATTCTAGTAGGCTGCATAAAATTAACAACTCATTTAAGGGCATACGCTTCTATAATAAAATCCCAGAAGAGGTTTTAGAATTGTTGCTTAATACATTCAAAGTCTTTGTTAAAAGAAAGCCGATTGAAAAATCATATTATAAGTTGCAAAAAGTAAACGAATTGCTCTAATTAAGATTTAAATATAATAAATTAATATGATATTGTACTGATGATGGTAAAAAAATTATAAAGGGCCTGATTGAGTTTGTTGAAGGCTTTTCTCAGGACAGGGCGCGAAAGAACTTTCTTTAATACCATCATCAAACGTCCATTAGAATTAGTGTGTGAAAAAAAATTATATTGAATAAAGATATTTTGATTTGATTTGAATATGTATAAATAATCATTCTTAAAACTAGGGCTATGTAATCTTAGCTTTACGAAGGGTAGTAATGCGCGCGCATCTTCGCAACGGTACTGGAAGACGCCGCGGGGGGCGTGGCTGGCTGTTACGCACATCAAGCAAACCACGCAACGGAGATAAGACAAGGTTAACCGACAGAAATATGTAAACCACTAACCTTAACGGAGAATTAAACAAAGACCCCGTCATCTATATGTGGACGTGTTATAAATGAATAGAGCTTAGGAAACCGAACAATTCGACAATGACAACTCAGCGAAGGGTTTATTTAATACCAAAATTTGAATATGCAAAATTACAAATGAAAATAACAATTTACAAAATTTGCTGTTGAAATTAGTTTTAGAAGCATAATATTTCAAGTCAAAAAAGCGCATAAAATCATATAAAAGTGTCATATCTATTAGTTAATTTTTATTAATAATAATAATAAATTTAATATAATACGAAAAACTATAGAAAATACATCATCAAAGATTCCTGACCTTAGACCATTCAACACATCACGGGAGCATGCACAACACTTACACAATCAAACTACACTCACAGACAGAATTCATCAAAACCTAGCAATCAAACATAAGCAAAGACACACCTTAACTTACAAACCAGTAAACATTTTAGAAAATCAGTCTCAAACTTTACTATGACCGGGCAATACTTACAGAAAACATTTTAACAGACCCGACATAACATTACTGGATAATAGAAATAAAATAATTTATCTCACAGCATAGCATCTCATTGCAGCCCCTAATACTCATAACTAACAGTAAGCTAATACTGAAAATATTAACAAATACACGAAATTAAAATAAGAGATAACAAGAAAAAGTGTATATAGTCCCCATAGTTCTCTCTACAACAGGAGTTATCCCAAATAATTTGAAAAACTGCCACGAACTAACATTGGCACACAAAAAATTGCCTGTACACCAGGCGCCACCTACCTAAGCATGTTTTTCGACCCCCTGAATACGAATTTCAAGTCAGTTTAGACCTCCCAGCCTTTCATTTCGAGTAAATTGCAAAAAACTGCTACCTCCACCTCACATCAAACTAGGTCTCATAACACAGTATGTCAAAGCTCTGGAAAAGGATGGTAATTGTTTACAGTACTTGAGAGAAAAGTTTCCGGCATTTAGTGATTGGCATCACTTTTAAAAAGCTTTTAAAAAATTTAAAAAAAGGATTTTTTTAACCCCCCAAATTAGAACTCTATTACAGGATGTTAATTTTATAGGTAAAAGTAATGATACGCAGAGAACAGCTTGGTTAAGATTCAAAAATGTGTGTCATAAATTTTTAGGAAATAATAATAGTAAAAATTACAGGACAATTTGCATATGTAAATGTTGCAAATATGGAGAAAATATATTTATTTCTTTTGAGAGCTTCCATTGCGTGCGCTGCATAAATCGTTAAAACTATGCAACAATCACGTGGGACCAAATTATTCTTCTTAAGATTTCCAAGAAGCTAGTAATAACAAATAACCGTCGTATCTTCTAAGGTTAACTCACTATGTCCATCTACTTTTGCACAATCTCCTTCGCCTTAAGGTCATAAGCGACAAGGCTGACTTTTTGTGCATTTGTTTATGGAAACCTTGTGACCCTAATTTATAATTCTGTTTTTAAAGTGTACAATGAAGAGGATTATTCTAAACTTTCTTATGGTAATCCCTGTATCTCTTCTCTAAGCATCTCTCTCTCCCTCTTAAGAGACGCCGACGCAATTACGTAGGTCGGCTAGTATTTATATATAGTCCAAATATAGTATTCCTTTCGTCATCACTCAACGTTTCTTACTACTATTACTGCCACGGACTTTTCTCCCCATTCTTCAGCTGAGATTCAGCACTCGCTCTCTCCCCCGGCTACGCTAATTTGAGCACTTCAACAAGGAAATAATTATTTAACAACATTTTCTCATTTGTCTAAGTCTGGGCTGGTGGAAGGCTTCTACCATGGCTAGTTACCACCTTACAGGCTAAGAGGTACGGCCAACTAGCGTTCCGCTACGACGCTGTTTAAAAACTATAAGAATTATATTACGTCCTATCAGATTACCCCGGTTCCATCTTTAACTGTATCATCATTTACGATCAGCTATGAGAAAGTGGTCGCTGACTATGGGCCTCATGCGGAAGCTCAGAGACACTTAGCTTGCGATGGAGAGGGCTATGCTCGGAGTTTCTCTTCATGATAGAATCAGAAATGAAGAGATCCGTAGTAGAACCAGAGTCACCGACATAGTCCTACGAATCGCGAACCTGAAGTGGCAATCGGCGGAGCACATAGTCCGAAGGACCGATGGACGTTGGGGGCCGAAGGTGCTGTAGTGGCGATCTCGCACCGGACGGCGCAGTGTAGGCAGACCCCCCTCAATAATAATAATAATAATATACTGTTTATTGTACACCTTAAAAGAAACAGCGTTACACAATATGGTTTAAGTTAACAGCAAATGTACAAAAGGCGGTCTTATCGCTAATCAGCGATTTCTTCCAGACAACCTTAAGGAGAAGGAAATTGTGCAAAAGTAGATAGGTGGTGCATAAAGAGGTCATACATACTAATAATAAATAGAATACTTTTATAATACAATATATAAATATAATAGACATACATTTAATATAAACTAACACATTAATTATAAAATATATACGTTTAATACTATCATTTCTTACAACGCGGCTAATGATAGGTAGTGTTCTGTTACATCTTTTTTAAATTTATGTAAGGATTTCGCTTGTCTTATATTGACGGGGAGTGCGTTCCAGAGCCGGATAGCCGTGACCGTGAAGGAATTTCCAAAATATTTTGTATGATGTGTCGGTATCTTTAGAGTTAATTGTGAAACTGATCTCAGTTCTTTGCTGTATTGCAACCCCAGTAATTCAAATTTAGATTGGTGGACCGATGATATAAAGAGGGTCGCCGGTAGCCACTGGAGCCAGGCGGCGCAAGATCGGGCCTTGTGGACGTCATTACGTGAGACCTATGTCCAGCAGTGGACGTCCATCGGTTAAAGCGACGACGACGACGATAAGAAATGATAAAAATTTACACTACAAACAAAAAAGCGTCATTCAAACATTCAAAATAGTCAAATATTTTACAGATGATTCACAATTGCCTAATAAAACATCTTAGATGTTGCGAATGTAGGCATTTGTTGAGTGAAAATCAGGAAACGTGATTGCGTCGACATTTTTATCCCTGTCGAATCATTCGAGTGTTCTCTTTAAACAAAGGAATGAATCTGCACACGTGGCTCTCAAAGTACAGCGTTATTCAAATTTCATCTATTCAACACGTCCTGCTTCGTATGCAGTGTTGTGAAAGCGATACAATATTATATTTTATTTCTAGAACACCTTCGAGTAGAGATTTTCTTACTGACTGCCTAATAGCGAAATAAAGTTTTTATTTATTTTATTCATAACTTTGTAAGACATTTTTTTTATAAATTTGGTTCGTTAAACGGGTGCAATCTGTGTAAAAATGTGTTTAAATTTAAGTTCCACTGTACTTGCCATAGATTTAATTTCTAGAAACGAACACAGCTTGCTTAATCCATAAGAATAACTTAATTTAAAAAAAAAATTATAAGACTACAGTAAAATAAAAAAAGTAATAAAAAAAAACTATCACGAAAAATGGAAATGCATGAGGCAAATCTAAAGTAACTTACTCCTGAACGAATATCTGAATGCGGCAGCAAAACCAGAGAAGATGTCACAATCATTTCGAAATTTGTTTAACACAGAACCTATCCTATTGATGGGACTATATTCAGCTAAATTCGTGGGACAAAATAGGCGATATGGAAAACTATATAGCTAAGGTATAATACGTACTAATTACAAACAGATATATACAGGATATGTAATAGACTATATTAATATATATCGAGGCATCTATAACTGCCACAGGTAATTCCCAATTTTTTAAATATGATCAATTGTCAGTATCGTATAATTTGTGCTTGTTAGTCCCTGTAGCATTAGTATTAAGGTACTAAATACAAAAATAATATAATGCAGGCATTATTTCTGGCAATATGTATCTATATTTGGTATATATAGACTATTACTATGCCATAATATGTGGGTACATGTATATTTTATACTGTTACATAAAGAACAGATTCTAATGGAGCTTTCGTGTAACCTTAGATATTGAATTTGAAAAAGTTTTGTTTTGAAAAGGCGGATATAATCATGTTATCCATCATTTAGATCCCATATATCTCTACACCAAAATTGAAAACGTTGGAAGGGTAATTGATTTCTGCATTTATATATTAATACAGATAGCCGGCACACAATAGCAATGGACAAAACCATTTCTACATATTCCTATCGGCAATCCCTAATCTAATGTAGCATTGAGTTTAGTTAATTTGTAACACAAATGTCCAAGTGTCAGAAAACAAAAGTCACAAGTCTAAGAGAAGTTAAGACACAAAGCGACTTTATTCACTGTTCTTATCTTTATGTTGACACGTTCTTATCAGTGACACAAACATTGGTACCTTTTTCACAAAGAAGCTTTATGATAAATCGTAAGCATAAAGTTTTCGTTAGCTCAACTTCCACGGTTATTCATGCCTTATCTGGTGACAACGATTTTGTGTATGTAACTCGGAAATTACATCTCTTTTACATTATGACAGAAGGAAAGGTTGAGTCAACTCAATAGAATGAGCTAAGACTGGAACGTGATGTTTGAGTTTGTATTTAAATTTGTCACTTTGGAATAACACATTATGTTATATCTTTTAAGAAACTTCTACAGTTTTATTGAAAAGAGTAAGTATTTAACACATATCTAATCATTATCCCTAACAATAAGTAAATTTCTTTGAAGTGAAATTTCTTTTGGCGCATTAAGGTAAAATTTTTACGGATGAAGCACGTGATTAGCGTCACGAAGATGTGCAGCGTTTTTATGCTAATTCGTTTGAAGGTAAGGTAGGTTTAATATAATAACACGTGTTATTTTTATTTACAAGCCGTTATTTAAGATTTCAATAAATTATTTGTATTAGATTTCGACAGTTGTAATATTTTAATGGTAATTAAATTCCGAACACATCTTCCTTTTCCCCTGCTTCAATGTCTGTGTAATCTAAAATTTTAGATTTTTATACAAATAAACAAGACTTAAAAATTATCTTGCCAAAGAACTTTCATTTCTAACATGTGTACTTTGTACGAACGCAATTTTGATTATTGATGAACTTGTAATTGATGTCACTCGCTGTTAATACATTTTGCAGATATAGACATTTAAAAAACAATTATATAAATCGTTTTAATAAATTGTTACTAATAACTTTGATAGAATTTAAAGATGAAAGTTACTGAATTAGAATATTAAAACTAGCGTTATAAAGAAATGTGGATTTAGATGTTTGTGTCTCTTTTAAATTACTGATATAGAGTCTTTATTTAATTACAGATGTAGAGACTTATTTTCGTCGTAAAGTATAAAAATTTATTGATTTAGAAGTAGTGGAAATCCTTTGTAACGAAATAATATTTTCACTTTAACATCACAAAGTTAAATAGGTTAAACAATCTTGGTCTATAGAAATATGACATCCATGTCACCCTTTTAGAAACATATCACAATGTCAATTTACTAGTTAATTGAAACAGACAAGTACTGGTGACGCCCCTAGAATTATATTGTATGCATTTATTTCTGGATGGTAAATATCACGTACTAATTTAGAGCGACTGCATTCAATCTATAAATTGTTCCCATTCAAATTCGAGTAATTGAACTGAAATTGCATCGACAACTCAGTGGAATTGAAAGCAGTATTTTGGAGGAAACTTTTTGTTTTCTAACGATTAGCACGCGGATAAAAATTCAATCAAAAAGTTTGAGTACAAACGAAAATTTTAATATTTAAAGCTTTTAAAATGAAATCACCCATTGAAAAATATTTCATTCGAAACTGTAGTTTTTGTCTTATTATGATGAGAATTAGAAATGTTAATAGCTGAATGTTAATATCTCCATCATTTCCTAAAGATACTGTAACTTTTATATTAATTGTCAGTGAAATATAATAATTATAATACATCAATTGAAACTTAAACAAAAATAGGATAACTCTGTCGTAAAGTACTGTAGTTTTTTAAATCTTATTTTAAAGGGCTTAATCTCTTGCGATTGTGTCGCTCTGTTAAGTATGTACAATGATTACGTTTCTCTTAGATTTACTCCATACTCATAAAAGTGTATCAATTTTCTAAATTCCCTTAACAATGGATCCTGCAGCAGTATATTAAGTCCACCTACTCATTGAACCTCGCTGTATTGGTTGACGAAGGTATGTCACCCCGAACCATTCCGGGCACATTCCATTAGAATTGGTACAAATCCTCCACAACACCACATATTAGGCAGTCGGGAGAAGGTGTTTTGCCCATAAGGAAGGTAAACTTATGCAATGGAACATGTCCGGAATGAAGACTTAGGGCTCTAACGGATTCAGCGCAATTCAAATAGGTGTTTCGTATTCAAGGTGTTTTTACAAGCTCATTTTGAACGGTCTTATACCAGATGCCCTTTTCTAACGATTTTTTATCAAAATAATCTCTTCACAAGTCGTAACATTTTCTTTTCACTAAATGTAGACAATCGGTAAAATTAAGTATAAGGGTGACATCCACACCTTCTACAGTAGCCTTTCTTGCCAGCTGATCGACAAAAAATCAATTATAAAAACTTCAATTATTGAGAAAGCTATGAAAATGAACACTTCAATACTACACAATCGTTAATGTTACATAATTATTTTACAGCTCAATAAAAAATTAATTACCCTCGATTATGACTTGTTTCCTGCGATAAAATCCCTTGATAACTTTATTTATTGTTTCTTTACTAAGCAAAAGTTACAATTTATTTTAATGAATTCCTACAAGTACATTGAAAAGAGTATTTAAAGTGTCTGTCTGTGATTTCAATACAAAACGTTTTATATAATAGACATGGGATATGTATAAGTTACTATAATACAAAATCGTTTTTTTTTTTCGTCGTAAAA
Source organism: Elymnias hypermnestra (assembly GCA_015832385.1). Lineage (NCBI taxonomy): Eukaryota > Metazoa > Arthropoda > Insecta > Lepidoptera > Nymphalidae > Elymnias > Elymnias hypermnestra. The sequence goes on from JACTOM010000929.1 coordinate 5,183,301, forward strand.
CAACACATAGATATGCTAATACAATTTTTTATTTCACGTAAAAGGTGGAAAGGTTTTCTTTTGTGTAATTAACGATAAAAGTTTGTGCTATGTGACATAGAAGTCGACAATTTTTTTTTATATGTTAAACTTAAGATTTGCAATAGCAACGCTGAAACCAATGATACTAAATAGCAACAAATACGTAACCTATTAGATTCCAATTGAATATCTAAGGACCATTCAAGCCACAATAGTACAAAGGCTTGACTCACCCACTTGGCTTATATGTAAATAGTTTGATGCATTCATAAGGTTTCCTCTAGTACGTGAAGAAATTTCGATATATTCGTTCAAGAAATCCATATTCAAATATATTTTTAACACTGTATAGTCAAAATATTACTTCGCCTGTATACACTTAAAGTACAACACGATATTTTTGATGCTCTTTTAACTCAGTCGTCAGCAGAATTTATATTTGCTCAGATTTCAGACACTTAAAATTAAATGCAATTTAGTAAAACTTTTTAGACTAAAAACAAAAAATATCAAAATCGGTTTAGTAGTTTTGGAGTTTATCGCGCTCAAAAACTGTGACAAGAAATTTTTACATATGTCGGAATACAATAGTCTGAGGAACGCTGGCGTCATCTGTCAATCGGCGTGGGGCAGAGTCAATAGTGACAATCCTGCGCGCATCTCTCCAGTTCTCGGGTGACGGTCCGCCAGAGCAGTCGATTATTGAAACCGTCGCGTTCCTAGATATTATTATTAATGAGCTAGTGTAAATTGATATCGGGAACATTAAGTGATTCAACATATTACCTAACAAATCGAATTATGGATGCCACTAATGACGATGTCGGTGGAGAACCCTACGCCCCTATGCTTTATGCTCCTCCTTCTCTCTTATTCTCCTCCATATATAAAGATATAATTCATATATAAGTACCTTGAAGCATAGGTATTTATTCGATAACCTTACGATTAAAAGTAAAGTAGAATAAAGCAAATACGTTCTTATGCATTTATCTCAAATCAGAGTAATTTGGGCTTTTACTTTAGCAATAATCCCTGTATGTAATCAGTCGGCTCTTACGTTGTACAATAATGTTTTGTTAACACTACAATTTGTTTGCTAATAAAATTATTACTCGAAGTAGCAAAAACTAACACACTAACATTTAATTCAGTACAATAACACGTATACACACACACATCACACACAAAAAAAACATGCTTCAACTAGTACTTGTCTTGCTTTCGAGATAAAAAGCCTCTTATTCTTATTAGAAAAATTCTTGAAGTGTAAACTATCTTACGAACCGTCCCACTTTAAAATATTAGCGAGAGCTCTTCAATAGAAAAACATGCCTTTATTTAGAAACTCAAGCCTTCTGTCCGACTAAAATACGTTGAAGTAAAAATTTATAAAAATATTTTGATTTAAAGTTAACTTACGTGATTTTTTATTGTAATAATAGGAGAGATAACGTATTTATGTTTGTTTGAATAATACCTTGAGGTATTAATTAGTATGTAATCGGAACGCAAAATTTTGTTTGGCGGCACGACTTTGTTAACTGACCCATTGGTCTAGTGGTTAGTATGTTTTATTATTATTATTATTATTTAAAACTTTATTGCACACTTTTAAGAAATAACAATTCAACTTATGTAATATAAAAAGAACCAGATAATTAAGTAACAGGGTGCGCAAAGGCGGTCTTATCACTAAGAGCGATCTCTTCCAGACAACCTTTGATGGGAGGAACAGAACATAGGAAGGGGAGGTGCAAATAACTTTAAAAGAGAAAACTTGACTCAGTTTTACTCTACTTAAACAAAACATTAAATATAATTTCACATATAGCGCAATATATAATTCATAAAATACTATACAACCATATTATACATATATATAATTACACAACTATATACATACATATATATAAATATAAGATTAAATATATATAAACATACACCATACAATAAATTATGCGAACTTAAACGAGTTACAATTTATACATCGGCGGATAAATAGTGGTTTTTTAAGCGATGTTTGAAAATTTGTAATGAGTCTTACTACAGGTTCGAGTCCCAGGTCGGGCCTGTAGTTTTTTATTAAGAACGAAGAGCACGTTAAGCCGACGGTCCTGCGTATAATCTCTCTAATGCCGTGTTGGTGTACTATGCCTGCCAACCCGCAAAGGAGCAACGTAGTGGATCTATGCTCTAAAAACCCTCTCTCATATATGTGAGGAGGCCTGTCCGCAGCAGTTGGACGTTAACTTTGTATACAACTAGCTAGGGCCGACCTAGACGGAACCAGACTCCAAACCCAGACTCTAGGTCCGGACACCAGACCCAGACACTAGACCCAGATAACAGACCCTGACTCTAGACCCATATTTAGACTACAGACCCAGACAGATCAGCTCAGATCCACACAAATTAAAAAAGAACTTTCCTAAATTTGCCCTGTCGGGAATCGAATCTGGGACCCTCTGCAAGGGGTCGAGCACCTACCCCTTTGTGCCAGCGATGCCTTCGCTGGCGCAATGATAGACTAAAAATCATTGGGAGTAACTTAAACACTTCCAGATTAGTGTTGCTATTTTATACTTAGACTGTTAAATGAGAACAAAAATACCTATTTTTTGAAATTGCTGACTGGTTAGCGCTTGATGGTAAATGATGATACAGTCTTAGATGGAAGCGCGCCAAACTGGTAAGAGGTAATTAACCTAATGGTTTATTTAATTATGGTTTCTACACAACATCGTACCGGAACTTCTCCGGTCTTTGGGTGGTAGGGTGGTTACTAGCCACGACCGAAGTCTCCCGCCAGTTCAGAACTCAGTCAAATTAAAAAACACAATTTTCGGAATTCGCCCCGCCGGCCCCCATTACTCTCAAGATCGTATACAAGAAAAAAAATGTAAAAACAGTAAATAATATCTGACTCTAAAAGACTAACACAGTAAGAACAACAAAGTAAAAACGATTACTTTTATACATAATGAATATATAAATCCAAAATGAAGATCTGATTTAGTTGATTAGCCAAAAGTTTGGTTGAATAATCACACAATCAGAAATTTTCAAAATTTTAATCAAAGGTATTGTAGTATTCGAAGTAACCTACACTTTCTTGAATCGTAAAGAAATTGTTCTTGAAATCAACAAAAATTACACTGTGGCTCCACAAAATATCATAATGTTATTGATTTAGCTGATTTCATCAGTTTGCTTTATTTTCAAAAGGTTTTCCTACAAAAGTGACCTATTTTTAATTGTGTCACTATTCTTCTAAAACTGCGGTTTGTTCTTAGATGCGTAAGACCATACACACAATCTTGGCTAATTAGGTTTAGCCAAGATTGTGGGTTCAGCAAACAGATTTAAAGACGAATAGTTCATTTTGATGACAAGTTGACTGGATTCAAAGTTCACTTTTGCGTTTAATCCTTCAAACTCTCGAAGTTTGTGATTCAAGCCTGCGATGCTCAGTCGATATTGCGTTCAGCTCAGTTCCTTAGGGATTTACCGTATTCAAAGTGATGCGATTTGAATAATCTTGGTGTGTTTCGTTCACTGGAATATACAAATAGTGTCATTTTACATTTTTGCAGTTCCAGTTCTTTGCAATACTTTACATTCAAATGTTGCTAAGTATTTTTAATATCTATAAATTTTCTACCTCCATATAACTAATTCTTAAAAGATTTTCAATTTGTAGTAAGCCTCAATGTATGGTAGTTTATTTTAATTATGATATTCGTGCTAAAGCGTTTTATTTTTAACGAAAAATAAAATGGGATCGCTCATTTCGCGAAATGGATTTTAAGAGGAAGCCCGTTGATTTGGTCGCAGAGAAAAATTGTTTTAACAAACAGATATTATAAGAATAAATATACATTAACTTCACTTTATTACCAGCCATGCTTGGGAAGGTGCGTAAATAATAAAATATTATATACACTTGTTTGAGGGCCGCTTACAATTATTATTTCACGGTCACCAAGACGTCTTTTATGTTCCAATCTCCGAAGAAACTGGCTTGCGTATAAAATGATACAGTAACGGATATGTCACTTGCATCTTATGAAATCATAAAACACGTTAATATAGTATTTTATCTTGATTATTAAATGTTATTACTAACTGGAACATTATATTATAATGTCATATGCCAATTTTATTTGTCACTAGCAAACCCGACATTCTTCGTTCTGTCAATAAGATTTGGAATGTGGCAGATTTCAGTTTTACGAATGATTTTCGAAATGAAATTACTTATATAGCTCTTACATTTTCTGACTATTCAATTTGTTCGGGTTGTGACTATTCAATTGATTTTGAACTTTGTGCAGCGGTAATAAAGTGCAAATTGACTCTTTGGCTTTAGGAACACACCTACATTGCTTAGACAACCATAAGTACTTGTAATTTATTATGAACTTTAATTTATAGCAATAAAGGCCAAATTGACTCTACATTTTAGTTAGAAAACGATTGTATGGCAAACAGACAATAGCTGTTTTTAGGGTTTCCCCTGCGATTATTCGAACTTTTTTCGCCATAAAAGCCATCCTTCGACTCTAACAAATTAAAATAAAAAGAATTGTCAAATTGGTCCAGGCGTTGTTGAGTTATACGCTTACCAACACATTTCACGATTCCTTTTTATATTAATGATTGTCAAGAAATAAATAACTTCATGAAAGTCAATCTTAGATTATACACAATAGATCAATTGATAAACTTCTGGCAATCGTACAAGTGATTCCGGGATCTTCGAAGAAGGTGCTGTGTTATCCTTGCAGTATGTTTGTTATACCTGAAAGAAAATTCTTTGGCTAAATGGTACTTAAAGTCAGACCTTCATAAATTCCGACTTTGACTGATAACATTTTTGCTATGTTAGTTACTTGACTATGAGTGGATAGAAAGACGAAATGTTAGTTAAATAATCCTAAAAAATTGTCTAAAACGTCATTAAAATTTGTGTGGTTCACATCATGAGGAATTTGACGGTTTCGCTAGCTCAATAGTCAGAGTATTGGCTTCGCAAAAAGAGGTTCTAGATTTGATTTCCAGCAGGATTAATCTAGGTATTTGTGTTTTCTAATTTGTCTAAGTTTGGATTAGTATCAAAAAAAAGTCGTTCCGGTATCTCATATCGAGTCAGCGATCTTCCATCTTAGACTGTATCGTCATTTATCTTTAGATGAGATTATAGTTAAGTGCTAACGTAATCTATGAACACGTCATTCTTAGTTATTATTATATTAACCATCAAGGCACAAACCTCGATAGAGTAGCAATGTAGACTTCTAAGTAACTCTTTATGAATGAAGGCATCAAATACTCCCAGCAGTTAATATTTTATACTTTACATTAATGTTAATAATTGCAGTTATTTAATTAATTTAATAGAGCGCGTTGCAAAGTCTTATAACATGCCGGCACGGTTTCCGACTTCCGTAATTTTGATCTCCTGGGAAATTACGTGGGACGCCCGCAGGTATTTTCTGTTCTTCTTTAAAAATTAACCTGAACACATCGGCATAAAAACTGCCGTTGTTATTGCATCTTCTCTTAGTATGAGATATCTTTAGCGATTATAACGGTGACAATAATTGACGGGTAGAATGCAACTGCGGTCTTTTCAACGTAGGCACGAAAGGCTTTTGAATTATCAACCAATATATGTTATCTCATCATTTAATTTTAAGTAATTTTAAGGATTTTTATTACGGAAAATAGGAAAAATATTCGGAAACCAGTAATATTAAAAAATATTCAATCCCTACTCCATCTAGCTCAATTTTTTTCAAACGAAAAGAAACAGTTAATCCCTTTTACATGAGTTTTCAAATGATACAGGATATCAGATAATCGTTCTAATATTAAATTATAAAGGAACTGTGTTTAACATCAAGTATCATCTAGTACATTAAAAAAAGTATTCATCTTGAGTAACAGCCCATTAACGTCGCATTGCTGGGCACAGGCCTCCTCGCTCCGTGGAACGAGTTTTTTTAAAGCATAGGCCCACCACGCTGCTCCACTGCGGATTGGCAGACATAGTACACAAGTGCACTCTCTATTCCTTCAATCTCAAAGTCCGATGTGACGGGGATCCGACACGATCGGAGAGAGATCAGGCGCAGGGCCGACGGCTTAACCTACTCTCCGAGGCATGGGGGTGGATCACACCGCCAACTTCCTAACTTCGGGCAAATATTGAGAAAATCTTAATAGAAAACTCAATATGGATTTTGAATTGGCCCGACCCGGGACTCGAACCCAGGACCTCATGTCTGTAGTCGAACATGCTTACCACTAGACCAATGAGGCAGTTAAAAAATTATTAGCTATTGATAATTTGAACAATATTGGGCGAGCAAACTAATACTAGTAATGAAATAATAGTACTGTAACTGTAACGAAAGTATCGAACTGCAAAAGACAGAAAAGACTTATTAATGGGATTTGTTTAGTAATAAAAAAAATTGCTTGTTAAATTTGATACATTCGTGAATTCACGACAATTTTTTTAGAATTCGCAATATTTAAAATGGAATTATATAAAAAGGACACGAATTTACACAAAGAGATGCCAACAAATTTCTCGAAATTTCGTTAATATTTGAATGCCATTTTCATATTGGATGTTCCTTGTAAAGGGCGAAGGACGATAATTGTATTACTCCTTGACCCACTTATCTCCTCTGCCTACATATTTCGTAGGAGCTATTTATAAAGTATGATTTATATTGTTGACTAATAAAACTCTTGACGGACTTTGTAATGCCATCCTTATATACCAGTACTAGCTAAACTCGCGACTTCGTCTGCGTGGAATGTTATTTGGCATTTCCAATAATTTAGGCAAATGGAATATTCCTACGAAATTTCAAATCTCTACGCCTTATGGTTCTAGAAATATCGTGACAAGTCAGTGGATACCTGGATATCTCTTATATATTTATATAATTACATTTATTACATTAACGCAATTGTTGTTGCAGTTATTAGTGAATGCATATTATTGAACTTTAAATGGCCTTAGTCCTCAAAAACATTTCAGAGTGTTTTATGGCATTCAATGTATAGTTGAATGTTACTTAAAATGGGTACAAAATTTGCAAATCATGGTTCAAATCCAAGGCAGTTGAACAATAGAATTTTGAAAAAGGTAACCATTTGAAATGGTTGAACAGCAACCGCTGTTGTGATCCAGCTCCAATTAATTAAGCTTGCAATATGTTTTTATCAATGAATGGTAATGAATAAGTAAGTAGCATTCCGTTAATGCACCACTGCTGGTATCTATTCTTAAATTCTCATAGTCCGATGTAACGGGAATCCAATACGACCAGAGAAAGATGGTATAAATGGTAATGACAATTTTCAAAATAAAGAGTAATATAGAAAATAATGTTGGGATGTTCAAGTTGCCGATGACTAAGCGACGACCACAGGTGGCCTGTCAGACCATTTTCAACATCTAAGTGCGTCCGAGATAATTTGATATGCCTAACTATATAATAATCTTAAATCTAATCATTATTCACGATATTGTAAATACGCCATTCCAAATCTACATCATTCACTAACTTACCTCGCATCGAAAAGAAGAACTACTCCGTTTATGAAAGGAATATAAAATATAAAGCTAAAAGCACTACTTTCAAGCGCATCTATCAAGTAACGATCTGAGTTTCAGCTCAAAAATTGGCTGAAGCTCCTTGAAAAAAACGAGGATATGCATGATGGATTGATTATCGATTTCAAATAATCTTGACCCAGGCGGTAATGTGATAAACGAGCCAATTTAAATTTTCGCCAACCAAGCGTTCAGACATACCAGTGTGAACAAGAATTTCCTTTCCACGACCGCCATACGAATGAATGTAAAAGGAAATTACATAGTAAAGGGATGCTTACTCTTTTACTGCCAAAAGATCGGGGGCGTAAAATTCTTTTATTGCTTTTAGTTTTACAACCTTGGTAATAGGTGAATTCAGTGAACGTTAAGTTGGTAATTCGAAGTGGAAGCGTCGGGCTCTAGCAACGGTCTATCTACCCTTTTTGCATTGTTTAATTCTTTTTGTAGAATTCTGTTTCGTTTGTGGTTTTGCAAGTGCATTTTTCGCGGCGTTGTACTGTTATATATAAAGCTCAGTTAACCGCTTAGGTTCCGCAATCTATTTTTCATTCTACAGATATTTTATGTATATTAAAGCAGCTAATTTGTAATTATGGCGATACGAAAATTAGCAGCTAATGTAAATAGATAAAAACAAAGACATAATTTAATTTTTGTAACAATGATGAAACCAATAATGATAGACAAACATACGCGCAGACACATATAGATGTACTTTTAGTTAAAGTCTCACACCAATCCAGACTCTACTTCTGTACAAATTACAGGTATTATTACATTATCATAACAACCTGTAACTGCTTCTTTTTCTATTTGTTCTAAAAGAATACGTATAAAATGTCATGTTACATTAGCGAGAGAAAATAAAAGAATACTTCTATCTGAATCTGTTCCAAACTCATTTTTATACATGATAAAGACAGAAAGTTAAGTTAAATATTATTGATATAACCTTCCCTTGCATAATTAAAAGTTATATGATATTATTTATTACCTTATATAAGATAACATGACCTTATGTTAGACTATAGACAGTTGAGTAACAATACTGATAGCTCTGAAATGTTGGGAGTTTTTGAGATATATAGTGGCAACACTTAAAATACCAGAAAAAACATTGTGCAATATTACGAAATGTTATGCAATACATAAATACTGCCTCATTGGTCTAATGGTTAGCATGTTCGACTACAGACGAGGTCTTGGGTTGGAGTCCCGGGACGGGCCAATTCAAAAATCAATATTATGTTTTCTATTAAGATTTTCTCAATATTTGCCCGAAGTTGGGAAGTTGGCGGTGTAATCCACCCCTGTGCCTCATAGAGCACGTTAATCCGTCGGTCCTGCGCCTGATCTCTCTCTGGTCTAGCCGGATGCCCATCCGTACTGGAGCAGCGTGGTGTATCTATGCTCTAAAAACCTCTCTCCTATGAGTGGGGTGGTCTGTGCCCAGCAGTGGAACGTTAACGGGCTGCTACTTACTTATGTAGTTCGAGGTAACTTTTACGAGCGGAACAATTAATATAATTTTTCGAGCTGCTTCATGGAGTAGTTGTTTTAAGAGAAGTAGTGCTAAATTATGTAAATTCAAATAGTGAAGTAATTATTAGTATAGTCTAAGTTGTATATATATTTAAATAGTGGGGAGAATAAAATTTGTTAGTCAATGTAAGTTGGTGTTATTATAATACTTAAGTTTTTTTAAGGTGTCCCCTACTAGTAAAACCATCGCAAGCTGTTAATATGGTATAAACTATTCTTAAGCAACACTTTTTAGAAATCAAGGTCATAGCTGTAATAAATAAAAGAGAGGAAGTAAATCATGAGTTAGATAAGAAACAATTAAAGCATATGTAAAGTTTCACTTCAAACTTCCAGCAATAACGATTGCACTAAGAGGTACTTAAGCAAAACTCGTTAAAATGTAGTGCACTCGTCCGACTGCACAGACGAGCGCGAAATGAACGAGTCACATCTTTATAACAATGCATAGAGGTCGGATATTCAAATTGTCACTGCATCCGTCTATATGCACATTACGTTTATGTAGTTATTATAAAAAGAGTAATCATTCACTTCATTATTGACCTAGTAATTATTTTATGTGACTACGTACAATGTTGTCTCCAGTCGGAATAAAAAGCGAGACGGTCCCATTTCACGAAATCGTTTTATATTTGTTATATACGTCGGAGTGCGGTAGTCTGTGGATCGCTGGCGCCATCGATCTATCGGCGTGGGACAGAGAGTCAATGGTGAAAATCCAGCGAGCGTCTCTCGGCAGTTCTCGAGTGGCGGTCGGCCGAAGCAGTCGACTATTGAAACTATCGCGTAGTTTTGTTCATGAGTTTATGTAAATTGATATCGGGAACATTAAGTTTGATTACGCCACGAATGCCCGCAGTGGGCGTTCGTGGGTAATGTTGGGGTAATAAGAAATTAAATTATGGATGCCATTAATTACGATGTCGGCGGAGAACCCTACGCCATAGGCTTTGTGCTCTTCCTTCTCTCTTATTCTCCGACATAAAAATATTTTAGTAAATTCCAATTAATGTCACACTGACCACATTAATTGGAATTTTCGTATCCTTACAATTATCGGAAGGAATTGCTTAAGTTCCTTCTTAAGACGCTATCTATCAGCAAGTGAAAATTTCCTTAAAATAATAAAATAAAATGCTTAGAGGGTGAAATGTAGTTTTAATGGCCTCGTTGACGCAGTTGAGCAAATATTCGCTTCGAAAGCAGAGGATTGGATTCCCGGCAGGACTAATTAAAGAAATTTCATTTTCTAATTTGTATGACTCTGAACTGGTAGAAAGCTTCGGTCTCGGCTAGTTGTCACCCTGTCAGTAAAGACTCGCCTCTGAAACCGTAAGAGGTATATCACCTCTTACCCAGATTAGCGCGCTTCCATCTTAAACTGTATTTTGGTGATCAAGCGTCAGGTACAAATAATAATATAACGCGATAGGTGGTTATTATAACAAAACAGTCATTTGTATTAATTTTCAAGTTAATTGACGAAAACTTTTTGTCTGCCGTACAAACATTACTTTTAGATGTTGTGACAGTTTAGCGCTTGACTGTGATCTAACCTGATGGTAAGTGATGATACAGTCTAAGATGGAAGCGCGCTAATCTGGGTAAGAGGTGATATACCCCTTACGGTTTCTACACGGCTTCGCACCGAAACACAAATCTCTTTGTTTTAGTGGAACGTCTTTGCAGGTAGGGTGGTAACTAGCCACGACTGAAGCCTCCCACCAGACCAGACTCAGACAAACTAGAAAATACAATTTTCTAAATTCGCCCTATTGGGGATCGAACTCGCGGCCTCTGCTAGCGTTTATTCACACCACTGCGTCAGCGAGGCCGTCGATTACTCCGTTAAGCTTTTTGCATATGTATGGTTTGCATTTTAAAATATATAGATAATTAAATATCATCTATCAAACTAACAACGTCACATTTACCCTTTTAATATACTTCTAATTGAGAAAAGTTATAATATATAATAGCTTAAATTTGCCTGGCCATCTTAATATATATATTTTTAATTTGATATTCTCTATAACATCTGCAGTCTGCAGAATGAAGCACACTAGATTGTTACAGGTTCAACTTTAATTAAGAGCCTTCAAGAGCAATCATTATTAAAGGCTATATTTTCAGTGAATTTTTACATGTAACTTTAATTGCTCTTCACTTTGATGTAGATATCGTCGTCGTTGGATGCGGAGCTTTATGAGAAATAATTGCTGTATTTCAAAAACAAATATAGAAACGACAAATTATAGGGTTTAGAGTTCAGTTTTTGTTATTACTATTGCTGTATAATTAATATTGCTCTCTTGTTTTTTATATTCATTTTCATATTTCATTATTCAGGAGTAAATCTATTTAAAAGGTGGAAAAATTGCTTAGTGTCAATCGTTCCCGCGTCGATGATATTTTGGAATCAAGTAATTTTTACGTATACTTTAAAGGAAATCAATAAAATAAAGAAAATTGAGTAAGTAGTGTTTTAAAAGAAAAATTATTTGAATATATTTTACCTGTTCATTCAGTTGACTGAACCCCGACGCCTACATAAAAGAGAATTTTAAGCAAATCATTTATATATTGTTTATGAAATTAATTATAGCGTGTATTTTGTGCATTGATGATTTTATTATTCAGCTTAAAGCTGGTTTTAAGTAGTAATTTTGTATCTGATATCGTTTAATTGAGAGAAATTATTAAATGTTAAAGTTTCCAATCGATCCAATGAGTATTTTTATGCTTACAAAAAAATAAAACATTTTTCAATGAAATAAGAAAATACACCCTTTCATCTCAAAATTAGGCTGTCCCTTCATATTCAGGGTCTCTAACTTCTTTAATAAAAATACTTAATCTTAATTCATATTTAAAATAAAATGATCGTTCAGCTGTCGGTAGACTGACGTATTAAACCACATCAAATTACTTGTACTTTTATAAAAACACCAACTCACATTAACTAACAAAATTTATTTTATTGTTGCAAATTGTGGTATATAAATACACATAACTTGCACTATACTAAAAATCACTATTTGAAATTATACAGTTTAATATTACTCCTCTTTAAAAAAAGTACTTCACGAGACGCAGCTCGAAAGACTAACTCATACAATTATTCCGCTTGTTAAAATTAGCTCGTATTGCATAACATTTCGTAATATTACACCACTATTTTTAATATTTTTAAGTGTTACTTCTATTTTACTCAATAACTCCTAACATTTCAGAGCGAACAGTGTTGTTACCCAACTGTCTATAGTCTAATATAGATAATCAATCCTCTACGCAAAATTTCGAAAATGGAGATTCATTGCTACAAAATTTTCTCATCTAAAACTTATTTTACTCCAAGAGGAATTTTTAATAGTAAGTGCAATATTTTATGCAGTACGGCTAGGTGAAACTCGGGTCATAACAACGCGAAATAAACCTGTACCGAGAGCTCAAAGGATATTGAGTGGTCACTCACAAAGTCGGAATACTCGTGGTGACTAAGCAAAGAAAAAAGGTACACGAAAGCAAACCGTTTGGAATTACGAGATGAAGTTCGTCTGTATAATGCTGCAATGCACTTCAGTAAAACACGACAATTTTGTGATGCATACAGAAAATTGTCATGCTTTAAAAGTTATATAGAACAACTAATATAATACAAAATTAAAGTCAACTGCGCCGTATACCAAGAACTTCCTAAAGTTATTAAATAAATTGAAACTTTTGAACCTTTTACGCAATCTTTTATAGATGGCGTTTTACAAACGCCTCGGAGTTCACTTTCTTTTTTCTTATATTAATTATTTTACTTATTCTAAAGGTTACAATATATTTGCAAACACAATTGTATACAGACTCATACACAAAACCAAACACGCATTTATCCACATTCACACACAACATAAGTACACATACACACACACACTTACACAAGTTTAAGATTTTTTTTAAATACTAGCAAATATTTATAGATTCTTGTGAGCGGATACAGGCTCCTACCGAGTTTACTATAAATAAATACCAAACAATTGAATACCAATGTTATATAATTATTTATTTATCATGGCTTATTTTTGTGTCACATAATCTATAATATAAAAATGAATGGCAAAATGTGTTGGTAAGCGCATAACTCAACAACGCCTGGGTCGAATTTTGACAATTCTTTTTTTTGTTCGTTGAAGTCCAAGAATGGTTTTTACGGCGAAAAAAGTTCCAATAATTGCAGGGGAAAACCCTAAAAACAGCCCTTTTCTGTTTCCCATACAAACGTTTTCGAACTAAAATGTAGAGTCAATTTTACCTTTATTGCTATACAATAAAGTTCATAATAACTCACTGTTTACAAATCACTGTTGTCTAAGCATATGTATGTTCCTAACGTCAAAGAGTCATTTTGCACTTTATTACAGCTGCACAAAGTTCAAAATCAGTTGAATAGTCACAACCCGAACAAATTAAATAGTCACAAAATGTAAGAGTATATCTCTTACATTTTGTGATATTTAGTACTGCTGTAATTTCATTTCGAAAATCATTCGTAAAACTGACATCTGCCACATTCCAAATCTTTTTGACGGAACGAAGTCTGTCGGGTCAGCTAGTATTTTATAAAATTGTTGTCTCTATAGGGAACAATGATTAGAAACAACTAGCGAAAGTGGAATTTCTCATAGTTGATGCTACTCAATGTTTACTCCATTTCAAGTAGGAATGACCCGCAAGGAATAAAAAATATATTAAATGATTTTGTATCATCTAACATATTATATAAATAGCAAAATAACATAACCCAAATTAAACCGTAAATATTTTAAGCTAAGCAATTTATTTTAAGACAAACGAAATTCTCGTCACGTGAATTTCAAGGCGTTCTTCCGCCTTACGAATTCATAAAATACAAGCATGATTTATTATACTCTTGTTTCTTAAAACAAATTGTTTCTTGAACAATGTGTGACAAATGGATATGTGTAAAAGGATATTTTTTAAAGCTTAAAAGCTATCACTAAACTATTTAAACAGGTCATCATTTTACAACGCAACAACTTTTACAGAGCACACCCCAAAAGATATTCGCCTTAAATTTAAAGGTGTTTTCTACAATATGTGGTTATAAATACTGCAATTTGTTGGCTTACGACATTATGCTACCTTTTAGTCTAATAAGTATGGAACTATTTATCAATACATATTAATTTATTAACATAGACGACAGCAATCACTTAATATAGAAATAACTAGTTTAATCTTCATAGACAGGTATATATTTATATATTTAACTCCTGGATACTTGTTTATTACGAAACCAATAAATACAATTTAAATCATAACATTACTGATCATTATCATTTTGATTGAACTGAAAGTAAACAAATTTACGAAATTCTGTTTTATATGGAGAGTTTTGGCTTCGCTTCCTTTAATTAATCGTCTCCAAAGGCTTGCGTTTAAATTTATTATGACGTAAGTAAAACGAGATTGCGACCGTTAATTTATCTTGTTGATATATTGTATAGCCTACATCAAAAATCAGAATGGTTTGAAACTATAAATATTTTCAACTTTCCTACATTAAGAACGGCCAGACTTGACTATTTAGAAGAGCTTGTAAGTTTTACTTGAGTAAATAATATATTGATTTGATTATATTCGAAACTACTCTGCTACATACTGCTACTGAGACTACAACGAACTCTAACTCAAAACCTCGTGATGTGATGTCGAACAAGGTGGATCAGTAGCTGCAATAAGCACAAGTATATGGATGAGATAAGGTATTTAAAAGAAAGTATGTATGGGTTAAGTATACAGCCACAGGAAGAAGACTCTACCATATGCACTACAATACAGACACATGAAGACGATCACCTGGTATTGAATTGTTAACGGGAATGCTTTTGTCAAGCACCGTGTTTACGTTTACTGAACTAACCACGGCTGCAGCCTCCGACCAGTCCAGACTGACATAAATTATAAACTACAATTTCCTAAATGCGCCCTGCCTGCGATTGAACCCCCAGGTTCAAAGTTAAGCTATTATTATACTTTATTCTATACCACATAGGAAACAATTTAAAAATTAAGAAGGAGACCTAAACTATGTAAATTAATGACGGACAAAATGCGGTCTTATTGCTTTAAAGCGATTTCTTCTAGGCAACGTCAAGGAAGGAAACTTAGTTAAGACTATAAAAGTAGGTGGTGAGAATAATACACTTCATACATTAATACATGGATATATCTGAAAATAGAATATATACGTCATATCGTCATTAAATGAAAAGAAGAATATGTAGAGGTTAAAGAAATACGTAGAAGATACCAAATTGTTTTGCTAAAACAATCAATCTAAGGGAAAATTGTAATTGGCTATGTGTCTGTCGTTCTTTATCAATTCCGTTCCACGTATTCCGTATAAAATACGTGAAAGCGTTTCAAGCCAATATACCAAAAAATTCGCGTTTGCAGTACACAGAGATAATGGTCAGTAGAAACAAAATGTTTGTGTCCTCTCGAAAGAGCTGCCGGAAGGAAGAGCGCGCGCAGCCAACTGAATTTATGATCGTACGAAATTACTGGATATGAATTTCTCTCTAGATTCATACTGTGTCGTAATACTTGTTCTAAAAATATAAATTTTTATAAAAATGATGCATCGCATAATTTTTATGATCATTATTACGATGCGGATAAATTCTAAAGCATGAATATCAGAGTGGGTACTCAAAATCTTGTGTACGGAAAATTTTAATTTAATAATCTCTGTGGGAAAGATCCAGTAGTGAAATAAAATGATTTTAAGCGAAAATTGGTTTTATGTAAAGAGGCCTTGATATATAGGATTCTACGAGCGAAATCTGACCACTCTTCGTCGTGGTTCAGTCGGATATTGCCTAAATGTCTAATTTCCCGTTTTTGTACCCATGATATAGAATAAAAAGTAGCCTACGTTATCTCCAATTAAAACAAGTGTTACTCTTCGAAGAATATGTATGTATATATAGGAGTATTTTTCACTTTTCGGTCTGCTTGTTGCATATAGCTCTATTTTCGTTTTTGTAATTAAAAACAAGTTATTGCTGCGTTAGACATTTTTTATTTTCTTGACACTTACCATGACTTTTCTTATCTATCTGGATAACTATTTCTCCAGACGAGTAATAATTGCTCTCACTATGGTTCCGCCCGCTACTTGCCTACAAATTTTTCCAAAAATTTATGACATGATATATTCTCGTCATGTAACAGCTTATAAGCGCAATTTCGTCTGTTTATACATAAAAGTGGGACGTAATGTACGGGGACATCTATTTGATACTTATATAAGTTGTTAACAGTAGAACTCATATTTAATGTTATCTAGGTTTAAAAACTGATATATATTTTTCAATGTCTTATTTTAATTTAATTGAAATCATATTCTATGTCATAACAACGAAAATTAAATCAGCGAAATCAGTTGACTAATTTCAGAACCCATCGCGGACAAACACTGTGATAGGACGTTTTTAAATATTTTGTAACCTTGATAAAACACGCCTAAATATAAGGAAACGCTTGGTTTAACGAATTTTTCTAAATCCCCTCGGACAGCCCGAAATAGCTAATGCAAAATATACCATTGCATTAAGAATATATTCACGCCTTTAAAGCAATTTTTTAACAATTGCGAGCAGTGTTATTGTTATGTATTTAATTTATTTGAATGCGTAAACTTTATATTAAGTATCCTCTCATTTAATCATAGCAATTCATTTACAGGTTTAGACACTTTAAACTCTTCCTAAGACAATAATGTACACTATGCGCTTTTTAGCTTGATATAACGAATCATAATCGAACCTAAACTCCATAAGTATATAAGAAATTTATAATTTTCAGTTTCAGGTTTTTTACTTTTGGGTTGCACTGTATAAATATTTTCATGTTGTTTATCAATTTTAGCTCTATGTTTGATTTGACCTTTTAAGTTAAACCATATTAGTGCACTAGAGCCGGGAGATTAATGATATTGAACAGCTAACAAACTTCAACTTTCCTCCTCTTTAGCTCGTACCAACTTTTAATGGATATTTTCCTCGCGCACACAAACCAGAATCCTTGAACAGATTTGATGCGAACTTTACCTTATTTTTTATAACATAGCCTGTCGAGGCAGTCTTTATCCTCGTTTGTATTTAAAAAAGGCCTAATAAACTTCTACCTAAAAAGTAATATCTTGTGTTGTAACACACACGTGATTAAATCAGTAATTTTCCTAACAAACATGCTTGATTGATGATTGTTTATGTCGGTTGAAATGAGATGAAGAAGAAGGTGGAATGGTAATGCGATCGTATAAGTAACAAATTACCCACAATTCCACAGGTTCAGGAAATAGATGGATGACACTACTGAACATAGTCAGTGTTTTTTTTTAATAAAATGATACAGATATACTCATTCTTAATAAATCGTTACTGTGTTCCAATTTTTTTGATATATTGTTTAAATATTTTCAGCAAGAGGTCTTTACTTGTAATCATTGGTTTATTTTATAAACATAACCTTTGTTTTATGAAGTCACTTTAAATGTTTAGTGTTTAATTTAAATTGAACTTTCTGCTCTTAAATTTGTATTCTTCTGCAGAAATAAATACCTTCTCCATCCTTTAACAAGCTACGTAGAATGTATTATTGTAGCTACTGAACTGTATATATGAAGTTATAACACTTTATGATTCCCTTAAGGAATATTGTGAAACACTTCCTACCGAGTAAGATTTATGGTGACCCTTTGTAAGATACCACTGCAGATGACGTGAAGTTTGTATTAAAAATTACTGTAGTTATAATCTATTAACATACTCTTGATGTGTAGATCATTTAAGGTGGTTGTGCCAGTAATCACCACGCCTGGTAGGTGGGTTGGTGATCGCAGTGCTTACCCTCTCGCACCAATAACGCTGCTGCCCGTTATCGGTCTCTGACATTTAGATCAATGGGGAATGGCTATACCGCCATTTAGATAAGAAACATCGGTATTTGCATAAGAGGAGTTTCCGGGACTATTATGGTTAGGAGTAGAATTACTGCTGCGGAGATGAGAGTGAAGATCGGTAGTAAGAGCTCCAGGCACCCAGATTCGCTTACCCACATGGCTAATTTAGTAACCTGACAGGTTATCTAACTTAGCACCCTCTGGGTATATTAGGTTCTTTAGGTGAGACCTTTATCTAGCAGTGGCCTTCCATCAGTTGAAGTGAATGAGAAACTAAGAACTTATATTTCCGGATTTAGACCTCCTCGATCACATTTATATAGATACTAGCTGACCCAGCAAACGTTTTTTTGCCATATAAATACTATTATCGCTATTAAAAAATAGGGGTTGGCGATAGAAAAGTGAAAATTTAGGGATGTATGTATTTTTGTATGTTGTATGACAAAAAAATAAAAACAAAAAATTTCGTCCAAAAATTAAAAAAAAATTAAGGGTGAACAACCCTTGTCACTTAAGGGTATGAAAAATAGATAGTAGCTGATTCTCAGACCTACTGAATACGCATATAAAATTTGGTACAAATCGGTAAACCCGCTTCGGAGGAGTATGGTAACTAACATTGTGACAGGGAAATTTTATATATTAGATTTCCTTAAAGTGCAGCAACAAATATTAATTTAACGAATTCAAAATTTTACTAATTGTTCTCGGTGGTCTCACCTGCAAGTATAGCTAAATTCATTATTTATCCGATCGATTAAGCAATTTAAATATATAATTATTGGGTACACACATTGAAAACCTGGAACCATAAGACGCAGAGACTTGAAATTTGGTATGAATATTGCTTTTGCCCAGTAGAGGTCAGCTAAGAACGGATAATTTAATGAAGATGCTACCGAAAAAACATTCCATGCAGACGAAGTCGCGGGTTCAACTAGTATTATATACACAAAAACAAAAACAAAAATCAATCTATGTTAAGTCCATTCAGTTTTGTTTTATCTTCGTTTCGTTCTCTTGTATTATTATTTTTTTATAATAAATAATGTTCTTCAGTATTGCAGATTTTTTTTTACTTATTGACATATAATTGTAAGTAAAATACACATTGCAACGAGCTTGCAATAGTGAAATATTGAAATACATCCTAAAATTTCATTAAAAATTACTCTTAATAATACAGTCAACCCCGATCTAAATTCAAAAGCGTAGATGTGTCACTTGAAATGTTCAACATCTTACGAACAAGAAAGACTTTGTTTGTTGAGCTTCTATTGAATGATTAACGATTTAGCGCACGAAACTAATCTCAACTTTGCAGATGAACGTCAAGTCAATTGCAACTTGTAATGGACTTCATGCATAAAACTAGCGGAATTGCTGCTAGTTTTATACACGTTTAGTTGCAGTACGAAAACAAAAATTACAAATAAACAACACAAATATAAATAATCTATTTACGTGTGACAGACATACTTTACATACACTAAAATTACACCCGAGATTGCCATTTTCCTGATCTTTCTGCTACGAAAAATGCAGTAAAGAGTTTTACATATCCTATAGAAATATGGAGAGATCCGTTATTTGTCTGATCGAATAATCTACAACTTTATATGTCTTTTAAAAACTCTTCTTAAAAGATTGAATTTTTTGTGTATATTAATTCAAGAATAGATAAAATTGACAATTCCCTTTCATTCCCAATCGGATTTCCCATATTTTCACTGGGATTTGCTGAGAACAGCTTTCAGTTATACATAATAACGCAATTCAAGATTTCATATCTACAATTTTATTTCTTTATTATTCTAGGATTTTATTCTATGATACTTTAATTCAAATACAAAATTAGTCATTAAGAAACAAAGTATGCTAATACAGTCCGTAATAGGTTCATATTTAATACAAAACCTAAAATACAAAGGTTATGTATATATTTATATGCTACACTAGCCAGTGTGTTCCCGCTTAGATAAGTATTCCTTTAGGATAAGGGATCGAATGGTAAATTATAATTATTCTAGAATCCACTTGATCACAAGCAAAAAGCTTCATCAAAGTCGGGGAGTTCATTCGCATACAGACTAATTAAAATATTATATAAATAAAGGAATTTCTTACAATAAATTTGACTACTGATTTCCGAAAAATAATTGACACCGATATATTGTACTTTCTCTCGGGTATCCTATAGCCTAGGTTTTTAATTAGCTATTCTATAACTTTATCGGTAATTTTATCGCGGAAACCAATTTACAATGTAAACAAATATTCAAATTAATGCAGCATCCTGTTTGCACAGAGCGTTATGGGGATATTTACGAAAATATTTCCATTTTGTCAAACACTGAAATATGATAATGGCAGACATAAATATTCATTCGAATTATTTATTATTTTAGGTATGCAGTAACTATTGCGAATGTGAAATTTAATGCAATTGCTTAATTAAATTCACGAATATATTGAGGTTTTTCGTGAGTTCCAATATTATACACATGTGACAGAAATTTGTGATATAAAAAAAGAATTAAAAGTTTTGTGTGATATCAAAGAGGCTGAAACTCGACAGAAACATTCGTTCAGCAAAATGCAAGTTACTCCTTCAAATGTCTAAAAATCAAAATCAAAATATTCTTTATTCAACTAGGCCCAAAAAGTACTTTTTGTCGCATCGTCAGTAGTCTGTTCGTTGGTAATAAATCTACCACTGGTTCGGAAAGTCAAGAATCCGGCAAGAAACTCAACGGTAACGGTACCTTTAAACATAGTTTTTGTACGTTCCAATGTGTTCAGCTTTTATGTGCAACTGGAATCAAGTCCAAACATCTTTGCCACTTAAATAATCATCAATATTATAATCTGCTTGTTGTAATAGGACGTTATTAATATATTTCTTAAAACTATGTGAAGGCAAACCCAGAAGTGATTCGGGTATCTTATTAAAAATGCATGTAGTTTTGGAATTCACCACGAAAAAAATTCAGTTGGTTTAAGAGGATTCCTCAGTCAAATGTTATGATTATCAACTCAAATAATTCTTTTTAATTTGGACCATAAAACTTTTATAGGAAATTTGATTCTCTATAAGTTAAGCTGTTCAAATAATTTGTACGATTATTATGTGCCAACTTATCACATATCATAACAAAAAAGTCAATATGAGATCTTACCATTCCGCTTATGTAAATTAGCTAAATAGATTTATTGCCGCGGATGCAGGTCAGCAATTATATAGATATATCCAGGTTCATGGTATAGTGGAGAAGCCATTTAAAAGTATGCTTCCATATATGCTTCCCATTCAACTTTATTGCGCAATATAAAATTGCGTCTATTAGAAGTTACGAATTCTCTGTCCCGTTTTATTACTCTGAAAAAACAAAACAACTTTTTCCATAAAAAGTATATGAAAAAAAAGTATATGATAATTCGAAAAGTGATGGTTTATATCTTTATTAATTTTGCTCCTAATTTTTTCCCTAAATCAATATTACAAAAATCAAATTACAACCGTTTGCAATGAGAATATAATAACTGAGAACTGTCATTGGTTCCAATTTTCGATATTGGGATCAAATGCAAGAAGACATTTGGCGGTGCTCGTTGTCATGTTTTTGCGCAGTAATTTAAAAGTCGATGGGCGATCTTTTAGATAGATAGATACATTTGTCAAAGTGTGATAGGCTTTAGTTGTTACATTATTGTACAACATTAAAAGTTCCATAACATTCTACCATTTATAAACATGAAAATATAGAATACATGTTTACTCATTTATTTACGACAACTTTGAAACACATGCCATATCATAGCCTAAAAATCAATTGAGATATACAATTAAAAACACAATAGATCTGTGAAACTTAATAAAATATTTGAAATTGTTAATAAAATTTTGTTTTGGAATTTAATTCATAATTTCTTTACAAAATATATAATAATACAATTAACCACGATACCATTATATCTCAACTTAACGTTAACATAGATAAACATAAAAGTAAATAAAAATACATTAAATTTCTTGAATCTCTTATTCAACGTCACCCTCTCATATTGTAGCTATCCATTTCCCACGTATAAATAAATTATTCATTTTTAAATTACATTTTTCAGTGTAATAAAATGAATTTTACTGAAGCACCATAGACTTCACGTTATGTTTGAGCACATGAGACTGAAGATTAATGATTTCAAACACTGAACAAAATTCAACTTTGTTCCTCTTCGAGTTCGTACTAACTTTTATTGGATATCCCATTCGTGCATACAAACGTGAATACGTCTAATTACGGTCTGTATGCTTAGAAACTAGTTATAAATTGAATTTTCTATGTCTATGATATCGCAAATATTCAGAGCTAGCTTTAAACCGCAAACCCGCTTTTGATAAATTTTGCTACAGAAATAGACATGACTTTGGATAAGTAGGAGCGGGTATTTCTGTTCCAACAAAATTATACTTTTAATAAAGATGACATTTTATACGAGAGAAATTATAACGTTAATTACAGTACAATTTATATTCTTTACAAAATATTCGTTTTTATGTGTAAATTATATTAAATATTTAATTACTACAAGTACTTTGATTACTTACATAATAAATATCTATAGTAGGGGAGAAGGGGGTAATGTAGGTCACTTAAGTGAAAATTCAAATAAAATTTTAATCTTAAACTAAGAATTCATTGCAACTGCCTGAAAACATAATTCACTTAATTAACTATCATTAGAAATAATTTTGAGTCCATTTGGCAATCAACTTTATATAATATAAAAGTTAAAAAAAGCAGCTTTGACTTTCATGGTATCGACGTGCAGGTAATGGTGGTTACCCCAAAGGGCAATCGGAGTTAAAGAAAATCTAATACGTATCGCAGATATAACCTTGCTAAAGCCTACTTCAGGTGTATCTG
Source organism: Elymnias hypermnestra (assembly GCA_015832385.1). NCBI lineage: Eukaryota > Metazoa > Arthropoda > Insecta > Lepidoptera > Nymphalidae > Elymnias > Elymnias hypermnestra. The sequence continues at coordinate 5,206,423 of JACTOM010000929.1, forward strand.
AAACAAATCGCGTTGTTACCTGTACTAGGCATCTGTTTCTAGCATTTTCTGCGTAGTCATCCGCATCGTCCTGGCATAAGCCATCAGTGCCAACATCTGATACAGAAATTTCGTTTGTTTCTTGTAGCATTTTGCGCTTTACCTTTTCAGGATTCTACTTCTGTATTGTAGTCTTTTCCATGACATTTACACATCTATCTGTTTTATTTTCTTTACCCCCTTCATCTTCTTATTTTTACTTTTCGGTACTTGATTAGCAATGCAACCATATAAAATATTTGCATATTTTTATCAAGTTTTCTAGTAAGGCTTCTGTCGCAAGGCATAAGATAATGAAGCATCATAGATAGGGTGTTTTCTGAGGTAGAACCTTTTTTTTCTCTTTTGTAGATTTAAAAATGGGATCCCCATAAGCTAATCAGCATTTCCAGCAGAAGGACCTGCGTGAGTACCTTTTTCCAGGCTCTCAGAAATTAGTTGTCCTGACTCGTTCTTTATCTAAATGCTGCATCTAAAAACAAATAAAAATGACGTGTTTCAATATGCAAATATGCGAAAGTCACCTGACTCTCATTTCCCGCAATTACCCTATATAGTAAATTTAAAAAATTTATATAGTCTGAACTGCACATCACATTCTCGAAAGTCTAACCAAGTCCTTATAAAAGCCTTAATCGCGTACTGCAAGATATTCGGCACTTACCTTCTTTTCACGCCTGCCATGACCCTGGCATGGAGCCGACCCTGGACCCGGCCCATAAAGGTCCAGGTCGAGTCGGTCCCCGAGAAGGCGGGAGGAGAATGTTAAGGGGAGAATCCACCTCGGTGTCGGACAGATATAAGTGAATTGTACACCTACCTGGTCTCCCGGCGCCGATCTCCTCGACGGCGACGAGCCCTGGCAGATGAATGATCACGTGAGATGTGTATTTTTATGTGCATGTGGAATGTGTCTGTAACCTGCCACGGCATCCAAAGCTGCTGTAGGCGACGCCGGTTCTCTGTTCTACTCCAAAAGGAAAGTCCTACTGCGGCCACCGCGTGGACGAAATAACCTAGCTGCGCTATGACCCCCCACCTTTCACTAGAGGACTACGATATGGGCCTACAAAACGCGACGATCTACTTCATTAGCCCCACAAACTAATTAACGCATGGAATCACCGCAATTTCCCGACAAAATCATACAAAATCACGAAGCGGGCTTATTTTTGCGCCCGTCACCAAACGCTTCGAGAATTGACCACTCGATCTCGACTTCTGTACAACAGATAATCTATAAACTATATTGCTCCATAATAATGGAACTGCAGAGGAGGCGCCCTCTCGTGTCGTATACGGATATGATGGTGACTCCCATTGTTCACCGACTCTTATAACCCCATTCTCCCCTACTATGTTAACTACTGAAATATTTTACTAAGCAGAATGTTTATTGATACAGATATAGTTATAGAACTCCATTGGTGTAATGGTGTGAATATACGCTTCGTTAATAAAATCCCAGAAAAATGTAGAATACTCTATATTTTTTGAGACGAAAACTCATTTTTAAAACAGCATAAGTGACGCTGTTGTCCCGCAATTTCCATAAGGCTGTCCTGCACTATTTGCTATTTTAAATTGTGTCACTATTCTTCCAAAAGGGCGAGATGTTATCTATATTGGAAAGCATTTTCAAATATACCAATTGCGAATACGATTTTGCCCAATATTTCCAAATTCTTGTTTATTGTACAAGCCTTTAATATGTAGGTAGCTGTAGCAAAATGTTTATGTGCCACGAAAGCGTAGCCGGAAGGAAGCCAGCGCACAGCCGACTAAATTTATGATCACAGCGAAAATTACGAACAGTTGAATATATTTCTCTCTGTTACAGCACTATCTTTCTAATGTTTGCTTATACGAGGGCTTAGATTTACCTTCGCTTTGATAAGTTTAAAAATTAGAATAATTCTTATTACATTTTGTCGTCGCTTAATACATTCGCGTGTGTATAAACTTAAAATCCATCTGATGATATGGGACTCACTGGACAGCCAGGGTATCCTTTAAAATCCAGCGAAACTCTCGCCCTCTAATAAGTACCAGAAGTTTGCCAACATATTCACCTCTGATGGCATTCCAACCGCATTGGATTAAAGGTTCAAACAAGTTGGAAATGGTGGACCAAAGTAGAGATGAAAGGTGGATATTCTATGTCACAGTCGTAGGCGGTGGGTTACCAGGCAGCATATGTTTGCGCATGTCATCCCGCCTTATACTCAGTTCAACTCAATCGGGATATTAGAAAGGAATCCTGCGATGTTGCAATAAAGGATGAAGGGGGTCCCGCTAGGTTTTATTCGTCGGGGTGCATTTACCTACGAAAAACAAATAATCAAACGAATACCTATCGCTCTCAATCGTCCTCTGGCGGAGAGGGGCATCAGCACGACTTCTCTCTCCCTCAACATGTCTCCTTCTGCAAAGTGGCAGAATCACAGAAGGCGGCAAATATTTTCTTATTACAACTTAACTACAATTAAAAGTAACTTTTCATTTTATCTTTTCAATGGGTTGTCGTTCTACGTTCCAATAGAAACAAGTCAACGTGGTGGGCATTTTTTAAATTATTAACTGCCGCATCTGATGTCTCCTCTGATAGAAATGCGTAATTTCCTAGCGATAAAATAAAAAAAAAACTCTTCCGAGTTACCTTTGCTTCAATGGAAATTTACGTTGTCTTGAAATAGTTTTCCTGTGATATAACATCATAATAAGTTAGTTAAAACATGACTTAGACGTCTTCGTGACCATAAAAAACAAAATTAAGCAGGAGTTTTTCCATGACCTCATCTAATGATCAGTATATCTTATATTTGAAATGATTTTTCAATCATTAACAGTATACAGACAGCAAAAAATCACTTAACAAGAGTTCTTTTTTTGGACCACATAAATTTCACAATTATATGAATACATATAAATGACACAACTTATTAAGATTTCACTAAAAATATTTTATATGGTCATTGAAATAACAAATCTGATAAATTAGTGGAATTAGGTCCCAGGTGTAATCGTCCATTTAGGGATAATCATACTTATTAGCAGAAGAAAGCGTGAAACTGTTAACATTTTAAGAGTAATATGTCTTACTTAAAAAAGCCTTTTTTTCTTTATTCAGTGCTTACTTTCTCGGCAAGTAGCTCTGACCTTCTACCCTTTGTAATACTTTACATTAATTCACGTTTATGGCAGTAATTTGTATCTGAACAATTTTATACAATGAATTTAAATTCAACACGAATAAACAATGTATAAAAATGTGTATGTAAACTAAAATGCTTTTAGGTATAATCTTTACATAAAATCATTATCTTATATTCATTTCCTAAGTAACAACCATTACAAATAATCAAATAAATGTTAGAAATAGACAAATAAACTTTTACAGCAACTCTGAATCATCAAATATAGTTTACTTAAATTATATATTTAATGTACAATGTTGTAAATGTGAGTGACTGGGTGAATCAACTCGGTAGCCATGGTCTGTCTTATCTTCGTAGCGCTGGTCGTCTCCCGAGACACGCTGGCATCATCAGAAGGACCCTTGTCACCATCAACGTGCCGGCTATTCTCGAGCCGAATTGCACGTGATGATGGTAAGAGCAATGAGCAAGATAGTATGTCGTTGATGTCTGGAAAAAAGGAATGTCGTTGGTGTGGGATGCTATATATGTTGATACGATTGCACCATCTCACATTGACGCTATCTCCAAATCAGCGGGACCGGCGACATCATTAGTTGAAAACGCCAAGAGGCGCAAATATGAGAGCCATATTTGTGCCTTTTGGCATGGAGACATTAAGACCGTGGGGTCCTGAGGCTAAAAGTTCTTATAAAGAAATTTCATTATGCTTAGTTGATGTCACCCGTGACTCTAAGGCCGGATGATAATTGGATATAAGTATCGCTGTTTAAAGAGGTAACGCTGACCTTATGGGTACCCATCCATTTGCTTCTAATGGCGCATTTTAATTACTTTTATTTTTTTCTATGTTAATATTAACTTTAGATATAACGTTATTATGTACAACTGATGATATATATGAAAGAAAGAATTAAAATCTACAGTTATGAGGGTTTCATCGCGCTCTGTTTCAAGAAGAACCCACTATCAGTCGGGTCCGTTTTTATGATTACAATGTAATTTTAATTTGTTCTATTTAGATTGGAGCAATTCTTTCACACCCACGGTTTTTCTTGTCAAAGTAATCCTCCAATTATTGTAGAATTTTTCAGATAGCCTTTTTTTTAATCAAGAATTTAATGACATCTGTAGAACGTCTTCTAGGAGGTTGTTATATAAACGTATAACAGTTTCCCTTGGAGGAAATGTTAATTGTATGTAGTCTAATTGAATTTATAAAATTTTATTTGTAATTTAAAACATTCAAATAAATTGAATGGTTGCATCGTAAAATCATTTTCTAAATGGCTACACAATGCCAGACAAAATTCTGCCTTCCGCAATACTTCAGTTAAATTTATGTTCGTTAAGAAAAAATACTACCTACTTAGGGAAAAGCCTGCGAAAATATTACTATGAAATACGATTATTCCTGCAAGAAAAGATTATCGGCTATAGCTCTTATAAATTATTTGAAAAGTGGGCTCATTGTTGCGAAATGCTTTACGTAATGGTAATAAAATTAAAATTAGCAAATTTTAATCGTTATTGACAGCATTTTAGTATGTTATTCGGCTTTTCGACTCGTATTTGGATGACAATACGAATAAATCCTATCAATTCAACATATTACTGCCAATATTTTGTATATTCACTGTAAAATCTCTTTATTTTCGAAAAAAATTAATTTCGTTGAAATTCGTTGTTTATCAGATCGATATGTAAATGATCGTGATGTGATCGAACTGTTCGGGATTTAATGTGAATATGTGGAAACCCATTCATAGTAAGCATCTACATCACGAAAGTAGAATGTATGCTGAATTTGACGTCAATCGAGTGAGAACTCTTTTGAAGATTAAGTCGGTAAGTCATTTTTTTTTCTAATATATTCAGGCATATGGCATAAGACCATTTATTACATTTCTTTTTAAATAAATAAGCCCGGCATTACCTTAAATTGTGTGCTCGACCTGTAGCAATATTTTTGTGTTTGTAAACTCGGTTTATATTAGTAATAGATTTCATTTAGGAAGGTTTTTGTAGCTTCTCAACGACCTCGGGTGACAACAGTTTTTCAGGATTATCGGAGAAAAACGACGGCTTTATCCGATCTTAGAAAAGTAATCGTTGAGGCTGTGACTGTTTTCTCATTATCCGTTCTATTTTGCTTAGGGATTACCAAAACTTATTGCTTTTTTATACAATACTTATTGTTATCTACGCATCGTTCATTTTGATCGTTATTACTTGCAAAGGTAACTTAGGCTCGCTTTCACCGTAAAAATTAAGTTTTAAGGCTTCATTTACATACGATCAGAGTTTATTCGTCAGTTTTATACTACATACACGTAATAATCAAAGAAAAACTGTGAAACATTTTATTTTCTAGATATTGAATGATATTGAGCCATCACGCTCTGATATGTAACGCACGTTCGATTAAAGTTGGCTCTTGTCCATTAAAGGAACAATTGAGATATAGTCAATGCGTCACTATCATTATTTTAAGCAACTATTTAATATAACATTCGTCATCGTCGTCTCAACAGGTGGACGTCCACTGCTGGACAAAGGTGTCTCCTAATGAATTCTATTGCGCCGCCTGATGTCATTGGTCCACCTGGAGGGGAGTCTGTCGACGCTGCGTTTTCTGATGCGAGGCCGCCACTCTAACACCTTCGAGCTCCAACGCCCATCAGTTCTGGAAACTATGTGCCCTGCCCATTACCACTTCAGCTTTGCAATTCTTTAAGATACGTTGGTGACTTTAGTTCTCCTACGGATCTCCTCATTTCGGATTTGATCGCGTAGAGAAACCCCGACCATAGAGAAACTCAAAGCCCTCTGCATTCTCTTTCTGACTCTTTTTACGACGCCCATACTCAGCCGCCATGTCTCGGAACTCATAAGTAATCGCTGGCAACACGCATTGTTCGAAGACCTAAGTCTTCAGGCACTAAGGAATTGTGGGTGAAAAGATATCCCGTAGTTTTCCGATCGCTGCCCATCCGAGTTGGATTCGGCGTTTGATCTCTTTTTCAAAGTTGGACCTACCTAATTGAATCGTGTGTCCCAGGTAGATATATTCTTCTACAACTTCGAGTGCTGAGTTATTAACGGTGACCGGGTGGGGCGAAACATGGGTGATTGACATGACTTTTGTCCTATTCATTTTTATTTTAAGGCCCACCTGTTGATGTACTTTGCAGAGGTCATCGAGCATTGTATTAAGATCTTGCAGAGTCTCTGCCATTACGACTATATCATCAGCAAACCGGAAGTGAGTGATGTACTCGCCATAGTTATTGATGCCGAATCCGTTCCAGTCCGAAAGCTCGAAGGTGTCTTCCAATACCGTGGTAAATAGCTTCGAGGAGATAACATCTTCCTGTCGTACACCACGTTGCAATTGTATTGGATTTAACGTTACTGAAAATATATTCTTGATAATATTTTGTCACAATGAAAATTAAAAACATTAAAATAACGGCGAATACAGAACAAACAAAATAATAGTTTAAAACGTCTTATTAACCTAACCTTGGCGAAGTTTGAACTTTTGTCGTCTTATCTACACTCCAATTTTTTTTATGTTTTCGTATCCTAAAATAACAGGAGGGCATGAATTTAAGTTGAAAAGCAAACTAGTATTCCGTTTAACTTTCATGTCGTAAACGAGTTTTAATATTGTTAAGCTCTATGGGTGTACAAACAAACGAAGGCACGTCCTCGAATTAATTAACAGAAATTGTTGGGTAGCCACAGCAAGCATTTTATTAGTTTCCTTTCTTTGCAAACCATAATCATAATAACACTGGGGACCTCGCTTGCTTCTTTTAGTTTGAAATTAGCTTCGTTTTGAATGTAAAAGGTGAGGTGAATGAGAAAATAAAATAGCGTTAAAATTTTTGTAAAGAGTATTGTTAATATAACAATAATATTCCCACAATTGAGGATACACACTATTAAATTTATCTTCTATTCATGAACATCTTTAATCAATTTAACCTTTAATATTTTATAATATTTAATCGTCGTTTTTGTGCTTCTTATTATGAATGACACTATTAAGGAAATTTATGTAATGAAAACTTTATACTTTTACGAATACGAATTATTATTGTGTAATAAAATAAAGGAACTTAAAATATATTAAATACTAAATTTCCGTTGCAACAGTTGCCTCAGGTTTAACAAAAATAAGAAATTGCACTACTTTTTTCATTTGGCCAAAATAGTTAGAGGATTGACGAAAAGATGATTAATTTAAATAAAACATATTTAACCGTTAGATAAATTATATAATCCAAAATATTCATTCAGATTCCAGAAATTAGGTACGCTTAAATAGAGTACGCTTACTATTAAATAGAATAATATTAAAGCTAATAATTTAACTTTCAACTTAACTACGAATATTATACTCACTAAGGTTTATTAGCTACTTGAGTTTTTATTGAGGTGACTTGGGAGTCATGATAGAGGGTTAACGGTTCGTTAAATTTCGTAAAGAACCAGGTGTAATACATATCTTATTTACTCTTTACCAATTCCTATACATCTTAAAATTATTTTTAAAATCCTTTCTTCTTTAACAATAAACTAGTTGTGTCAACTCGAGTCGAAAATATTATTTTTAATAATGAAGTCTATTTTGTAAAAAATTTAACATAATTTTTCTTTTTATTACAATAAGAAAAATTCGTAAAAGGTTTAAAACTTTCTTGACATGTTATACTGAGTTTAAGAATTTCGTGCAAGACGGTGTAGAAATTGAATTTTTTTTTTCACATTACTTTTAAAGGACGTGCAAGACTAACATTTCCTGAAATATTTACACATTACTTGACATGTTTGTTGTAACTTGTTGTTTGGGAGTTTCCTATGTTATATAGGTGTTCGCGACTTTATAGTAGAAGTAGAAATAATATATTTTTGTTTAATTTTAAAGTCAATATTGTTGTTAAAATCGTTCGTTTTCGTATAGTATATTTTTGTGCAACTTAAAGTCCCTATATAGATATTTATATATAAGTAATAAAACGGCAATCATAGAATGTTCTTTTTATCGAATAAAATCCCAACCGCCGTTGTTTGCTTGTCACAATAGTGCACGTTTGCCAGTCGCAAGCATCGTACAATAGATAGCTAATTTGGTAAACACGTTCCTGCTGGACAACAGTTGGAATCGCGATATAATCCTCGTCTGGTGACAAGTAGACAGCGGAGCATTGGGGTGAAGAATCTGGTGGCATTTTCATTTATCCCGAACCGGCAAATCTTCGCAAGAGTGAGCTAACGAAGGGGCTCACATTAGTTATTACATAATGTATTGGAATACACTCAAAGTGTTGTACACACTTGAAAAGCAGTACGGTCTGAAACCGATTTTCTTGAACAGTAACCCATATCCCATTTACCAGGTGTTACTGCTATAAAGATATTTTTCAAGTTTTGCATCATAATAACTGCAGGTTTATTAATCAAATATTTAATATCTAAACTAATATTATAAAGGGGAAACATTTGTGTTTTTGTGTGTATGTTTGTAACATTTTCACACAAAAACTACTGGACCGTATTTAAAATCTTTTTCACCATTAGAAAGCTGCATTTTCATTGAGCGATATAGGATATATTACTTTAAAAAAAAATAGAGAACTCTAAGAAAACTTCATCAATGTAACCCAAGGTGTGAAACAAAAAATCTGTTGCCGCTCCGAAAACTATTAATGATAGAACGATAACATATTCTACAATATTATGAAATGTATTAATATTTATAAAAAAAATTTGCGATACCACATGTCCAACTACTGTAGTTTTGCCACTAGAACTACTTTTTTACGTTTTATAAGTTAATAAAAGTGCCGACAATAATCAAACCATATTATTCATGCCTCTGTATTAATCCTTATCCTATTAAATTATACTTCATTAAAAGCCTTTTTAATACCTGTATAATAAGTTTTAAATTATTATAGTAGGACATTCCATACAAAAGATATAACGAATTTAGAAAAGTCAATCTTAGAAAATAAGTCCGACATAGTAGACTTTCATTGCTACGAGGTCGGTATGTACGTGGGTGAAACCGCGAGGCTTTGCTAGTGTCTTATAAATCGATTTAGATATCGATAGTTATTTGTTACAATGAGATTTTATTAGTTAAAAGTTGAGTATAATTACGATTCGTTTTAACATGTATAAAAACTGGTTACTTAGCATCACAAAAAAGTAACAATTTTACGAAGAACTTTATGTCTGAATCTATCAAAGTATGAATTACTATTGAATTATATAATATAATTATGAAGTTAAGAAGCAATAATGGGCGGTAATATATATTATGAAAAGGGGGTAAATAATGTTAGAGGACAATATTACAATAATTAAAAATATTATAGAGATATATACGATGTATTTGTAATATGAAGGTAAGGTGGTTTAGGTGCTGGCGCTTTTGAAAACTCCTTAAATAGGATATATTTAGACCCAGTACACTGTAATATAATGATATTGTAATGATGATTTGGGTGTTTGGTTGTTCATTACAAATCGATTTGTTTCTTACTTCAATTTAAAACTTACTTCAAAGACAGAATAAGGAGTGATTATTGTCTGTTTCGCAGTAACTTTTGCTGTCAAGAAGTTTCATTAAAAGTTGAGTCGTTTTCACTATACAACATTGGTCTCATTTGTGGATTCCTTATTAAAGTTGAACGTTCTTATGATTGTCTCAAAATGATGTTAAATGGAGTTCGAAATTTCTTGCTTTCTTCCTTTCATTATAAAACCTATAATCATCAAGATTCACTTAGTCAGTAGCATAAATCTTACCTCATCTGAGCTTTTAATGCACAAGTAGTAAATATAAAACTGAATTTTTCACTTTTTTTGAAAAATGAACTGTAAATTTGTAAGTACTGATGGTGAGACTTTTAGGAATTGTCATTTCTCAGTATCCCCAATAAGTCTGTATATCCGAATATGAACCCTTTTGCCGGGTTAAGTATTCAAAAGTTTCAAAAAAATTAAACGAGGAAGATTTAGAATTTTTTGCGCTATTTCTGCGAATTTCGATAGATCATAATTTTTTTATTTATTAAAGATTTATAAAATAAAGTCCAATTTTCAAAATGGTTTTTTATATTTTAGATACAGCTATTAGTTACTTCGATACAGATCATTAAAATTCATATTTTTCCCACTTTAGCTTTTATGCTAAGCAGATATTATTTGAAAAAAGCACATTCGTTAAAACAAGTTGCGGATAAGAACCATAACCACATATAATATCCCATTTAGCTAAATTTCGGACATTTTTTTTCGCATTTCTTTATAGCACCGGCGGCGGCTGACTGTTCACTTGAGGTAAATTAATTAACAGCATGTCAATCATGGATACCTGCAACATCAGAGGAGGTGCAAATTATTTACTACTGGCTTAACTTCTAAAAGTTTTACTGCGTTTTTATAACATTATTTCATAATCGCTATAAACACTGTTGAAGGAAGTTGATTCCACAGTATGTGCAAAGTGCCTCATTGGTCTAGTGGTTAGCATGTTCGACTACAGACATGAGGTCCTGGATTCGAGTCCCGGGTCGGGCCAATTCAAAAATCAATATTGAGTATATATAATCTAATAAGATTTTATCAATATTTGCCCGAAGTTGGGAAGTTGGCGGTGTGATCAACCCCCGTGCACGTTAAGCCGTCGGTCCTGCGCCTGATCTCTCTCCGGTCATGTCGGATTCCTGTCACATCGGACTATGAGAGTCAAGGAATAGAGAGTGCACTTGTGTACTGTGCGTGCCAATCCGCAATGGAGCAACGTGGTGGGTCTATGCTCTAAAACCCCTCGCTCCTCGGAGTGAGAAGGCCTTTGCCCAACACTGGGACGTTAATGGGCTGCTACTTACTTATGTGCAAAGACAAAGAACTAACTAGATATCGATATATGCTGTATTGATCCCGCTATTCTTATTAATACAACAATAATGACGTAGCTTTGCCAAAAGAAATAAAGTTCAAACAAAGACTATTTCACAGAGTAATCTTTAATAGTTAACGGGTTTGTCTAAAGTTAAATAAAATCGGATAAGCGACGGAATATTTAAGAAACTTTCAATACAGCAGTGGCAGGTTTAATGCTTAAGTCTAGCTTAGACGCTGAACGGAGGTAATCTCTTAATCTTAGGAAGTTAGATGGTATAAAATTATAAGGTTCATGAAAATTTTATTACTTTTAAAAGTACAAGATATTTTATACACGTAGTAAATTCATTTTGAGACATAAAAACACACAAACTCTAGTCCCTATACAATCCCAGCACTACAAACTTAACATTTATATGCACATGCAAGAGCTAATTTAGTCATTTAAAAATATGGGTTACTAGCTAAAATTAGTTTTCTTTAAACTACTATTTCCACTTTGTTATATCCAAATTTACAGTTTATCAATTATGTTCAGTTTAAATAAAATAAATCCAAATAGACTTCAATCATTAAATATGCATTTTTATACATAGTTCTATATAATAAAAAAGAAATACTTAGTAACCATTTTCTTTACACAAAACACGTTATTCAAACAAAATATTTCGTCATATGTAATTAGAATGACATTAATTACCTAATTTAAATTTAAGGACTACAAAATAAAGGTTTTTTGCACGTCGCAAGTTTTACATAAACAGTATTTTAAAAGAAAAAAGAATCACACCATAAAGTAAGATTGTATTATTTCAATTAATTAGATAGCGCCCTTTTATATAAATCATAATAAACCGTGGCGTACAAAAGAGTGTCAGATATAATAAAAATTTTAATACAACTTTGGGTTATGAAAAAATATCTCCGTTTTCTTGGAGAAGTGTGACCTTCGCCCATAATTTCCATAATCATTTTACGAGGGACTTTTTCCAAACCTCAAAGCAAACAAGATAATTGCTTCGATAAAAAAGCACCCAGTGTAAATGAGATTTTTGCTTTTTTTATTACAAACGAAACCAGCTTGTTTTTGTTTTGAATTAAAAAAGTAAGAAGAGTTTAAATTTCAGTAAGACTTGTTAATTTGAAGACTTAGTTGGATAATAGTGGGAGTATTTGTTGCGCTACGTTGGGTTTGGCTATATCTTGAATGGTGGTACCACCCTACCAAATACCACAAAGACGTGCCACCCAGCAAAATAATAGCATAGCAGTACGATGCTGTGTAGACACCATGAATGTTGGTATAAGTTAGAGTGTCACCATCTTAAGCTATATTATAACTTACCACCTAATAAAATCACAGTCAGCAAGCATTTGGCAATGCTATCATATTCAGCTAATTAATATTGTTAATTGCGTTATAAAAACGTGCTTACCTCTTTAGGGTACAAATTAAAAAAAAAAAAGTATTATAAACTTCCTTTATAAATTTTTTTTTTATATCCATATCGTGAGAATTACTCAAAATTAAATTGCCAACTATTGCTCCAGTTTCACGCTATTTCTAGTCCTGTAAGTTCGATAGTCAGAAAGTGTTATTTGTCGATATGTCAGACTGAAAGTTAACCTATAATAACAGGTGTATTATTGTAATTTTACTTTCGACTATAACCTTTAATATAAAACGATAGTAAACATGGTTTATGTACCTCAAAAGCAGTGTATATTCGAAACACGTATTACTATTTACTCTTATATTGCGCTATATAAAACACCAATAGCCTTTACTTTGCAAAATCTTTATGTAACGGTCGCATCGCTTGTATTATCGGCAATTTAATGGCTCATAAAAGGCGGAATTTACGAGTGCCGCCCAACGGTTGGTCCGCCTCGCTTGACTTACACACTATCTGATCGATGTCCAAATCGACATTGTAGTATTTTATTGAGGAGTGTTATGTTGGCAGGTTAAATGTTTATTAATTTAGCATAGAAAACAGTACTTTTAAAGCGTTATTTTGCAATTTTAATCCATTTACAAAATGCTATTCTGCATTAAATAAGCCATATCAAAAGTATGTATAATAAATAGTATCTTCACTTCTATACTAATACTATAAAGTTAAAGAGATGGTTTGCTTGAACAGCCCTAATCTCAGTAACTAGGTACTGGTCCCATGCCGCCGGAGGAGGCAGGTCACAAGGCCACGCCTGTTTGCGTAAGTTCTGCCGCCTCCTTGAATCCTCAGGCAGATTCATCCGAGACAACAGGGATGAATGTCAAAATTGAACTTCTAGTGCCTCATTCATGGATGAAGAGGGTCTCGGTGGCTTTTAGTGGGATATTGAGAGACCTTATTGCTCGCCGACTCCCACACTCGTGACTCACGGGTCGGGGTTTGTGCATAAATGCATTTCCCAGCCAAATAAAATACCAACTACTGGTCCGATTTAAAAAAATCTTTCAGTGTTACATAGGCTATATATTATCACGATAAATATAATAGGAGCGCTGCACTAATAAAAACATCCAATTTGTTGCTTTTTTTCTTTTAAGAGTTTAACTTTAAGGTTGGCTCATTATAACCTTTTATATGCTTACAAAACTTGGTCCTTTTATCTGTCATATGAGGTGCAGACGCGCACTTATGCGGATCAGCCAGTTATATTTACTACAAATCCACCACAACGCCATATATTGTGCAGTTGGGAGAATATGTTTTGCTGGAACGAAGACGTAAGGCTGTAAAGGATTCAGCGCGATTCAAGTGGATGTTTTGTATCCAGGTTGTTAAAAGCTCATTTTGAATGGTCTTATACCAGATGCCCTTTTCTAACGATCTCTTATCAAAATATTCTCTCCACAAGTCGTAACATTTTCTTTTCACTAAATATTTACAGTCGGTAAAATAAGGTATCGGGGTGACATCCACACCTTCTACAGTACCCTCTGTAGACAGCTGATCGACAAAGGTGTTGCCTGTTATATTCACATGAGATGGAATCCATTGCAAAACTATTTTTTTTGACTGTTTATTAAGCTCATTAATTGTGTTTCTAATAGCATAAGCTACGGGTGTACTTCTAACATTAGATGTACTTCGAGCTAGATGTAGAAATGCGCTTTTGGATATTCTTACATAAAATTTTTGGTATTTTGTATATCTGTTGTATCAATTTAAAAGGAAATATAGTTGGTGTTTTGCCGTACCACGTCATTTTCTACTCCTATTGAAACAGATGAAATTTCACACTATGCATGGAGCTAGCATGTTATCAGCAACAGCAGTCAAAATCCGGACTGTTATAGCTTTGATGACGTCAATATGCGGTTACTGTGCGAAGTTGTACACAGGAAAATTGTTATATCATGCAGTTATGACTTCATGTTTTAATGCACAATAGTGAATTCATTTGTTATTTGTTGGACTTCGTTATGCTGGTTAATGTAGAGGAAAAACAAGTGTTACAAAATCTTAAAGCAAATACGCTGGGTATTTTTTACCTAAATATAAAAAGACACATATTTGACAAAAAAAAAAAAAGGACACACCGCGAAATTTTTATATATATAATTTTAAAAGTGAAACCAATTTTGCTATGTACATTTTTAAAATGTATCACTTTCAAATTTCTCTAGGTATCATATAAAATGATTTATACTTTCTTAATATACAGCGTCACAATCATTTATTGATTTATCGGAATCAAAAATTCTGTACATACTTTTCGCTTGGGCTTCCGAATGAATGCAATTTAAAGTGTCAAATTCTAATTTGTTTTCATACGCGAGCTTTTAATAGCGTATTAATTAGAATTGTAAGTAATTAAGTCAGTAGCTGCCCATTAACGTCCCACTGCTGGGCACAGGCCTCCTCACTCCGAGGAGCGAGGGTTTTTTCGAGCATAGACCCACCACGCTGCTCCACTGCGGATTGGCAGTGGAGCAGTGGAGCAGCACTCTCTACTCTTTCACTCTCATAGTCCGTTGTGACGGGAATCCGACACGACCGGAGAGAGATCAGGCGCAGGACCGACGGCTTAACGTGCTCTCCGAGGCACGGGATTGAATCACACCGCCAACTTCCTAACTTCGGGCAAATATTGAGAAAATCTTAATAGAAAACTCAATATTGATTTTTAAACTGGCCCGACCCGGGACTCGAACCCAGGACCTCATGTCTGTAGTCAAACATGCTAACCACTAGACCAATGAGGCAATTAGAATGATGTCGATAGCAAAACCATGTAAGCTTAGTTATGTTTTGGATAAATAAAATACTAGAAGTTTAATATGTAAACAGAATTAAGTTAACAAAATGATGTTACTTCAGGTCAGCGATATGTTTATAGGATGTTTTTAAGCCATAAACTTAGTACAACATGAATTAATTAAGTTTGCAGCACATTAGCTACGCTAGGATGAACTTAGATTTCCACGAAGTTTATAACAGATTTGGGATAAGTTTTCTTCTCCTATATAGCCCAACAAACGCTTGATCTATAATCTGATCTTTTATAACAAGATTTGTTTAATTTGACGAACTTTTTTAAACTGAGCAAGAAAACAAAATGCTATGCAGTTTTTCTTTGCTGATGTTTCAATAAACATATGCAATTTATAACAAAACCACCATTCCAACTACAATAATCGAGATCTAAAAAAGGCATAAGCGAACTTAAAATATGGCATTTTCATGTTTAAAATCCGTTATTGTGTTTTTCGATGAATGTTAACAAATATTCCTATATCATCGAAGAATTTGATGTATTGACATGTCTCGTTTTATAGCCTATTAAAATTACAAACGCAGTAGGTAAGGAGGCAGACGTGGTGGGTCTAAGCTCCAATTCGTCTGTCCCAGTTGTAGAGGTTTATAATTGCGAACCGCTAAAAGAATTTTAACTTCTTCATGATGTTGTAAAACAAAAAGGCTACTTTTACGAACCTTATCTTTTTTGTAGATAATTGAATGTATATATTTACAAAACATTCTTCTAATGACAATGCAATAATATTATGCCTTCAGAATGTTTACATATCGATTTACTTCTCCGACGCGATGGCGTTTTATTAATCCAATCAGAGCTATAAGTGGTTTTATTACGCCCATAACTCCTTCAAATGTACGAATTTGTTCTTATTCAATAGTCAGCCGAAACCTCTTGTAATAAAACGAGTTAGATGTAACATATAGTTAATAGTTTATTTCGATGGGACAGACTAGATTCATTTTGCAATGTTTTCTATATATTCCAAGCATGTTAATGAATAGAAGATATTGAAATGATGACCCAATAGTAAGATTCGTGCTCTTTATATGTTTAGTGCGCTTAATAGATTTTTTCTGAATGAAAATGTGGTGAGGTAACCTGCATATTCAGTGCGGAAATCTAGAATACGTGTAACCTACTAGCCCCCAGTAAATTAAGGTGTTTACAAACTATTACTTACCTTATCTTTTATTCAAACAACGGTACCCTGCTTAAATTTTTGAACAGAGTCGACGATAATATGGTATAATCGTAGTCTAAACATTTCACAAAAAAATCCTTTATCTCACACGATTTAATTGTAGAGTTTATATAAATTAATCGAATATATAAAATTCCCATGTCACAATGTTCGTTCCCATACTCCTCCGAAACGGCTTGAACGATTCTTATGAAATTTTTTATGCGTATTCAGTAAGTCTGAGAATCTACTACTGTCTAAATGCTAAGAGTGACCCACCCAATACATTAATTCCCTTTTTTTTTGACAAATTTTTTTGTTTTAATTTTTTATGATACAGCATACAAAAATACATACGAACCTGCATTTTCACCTTTCTATCAACAACCCCTATTTTTTAATAGCGATAATAGTAAATTTATGGCAAAACAACGTTTGCTGGGTCATCTGGTATTTTTATAAATCTTTATTTACTGAGGGAACTTTCCAAAGTTTAGAGTAACATTTAAAATCAATAAGATTTTAATTTTTAAAAACTCAACGATTAGTTGTTACTACCACGAAGCTTTCCTTCTAAGTAAAATTACTATTGCTCTAATATTTTCGTCGTTGAGTCTTATATTACAAATGACATCCAATAGGTCGCCTGCAGTTTTCTTGGAAATTTGAATACGTTTAAAAGGAAATGTTAGTATTTTCTGTGTAAGGTCGATAGGATATCGTAATAATGCTTTGTAAACAGGAATTCAGATCCACTTTCGGCTGAAACACGCTTTGCATTTATTGCAATAATTGGATTTACTTGATTCTGCACTCTAGCACCTAAAAGCAATTTAGTCGCATTGATGTTATTAGTATCCAGTCTATCATGAACAGATATCATTTCCAATCCCACTTGTAAGTACATGAAAACTTTATTTTGAAACAGTTTCCCCTTGCTATATCACAATTAAATGGAAAACTATTCTTTGAATGTTTGGTGACATTATTAATTCTATATTTTAAACATTTATTAGATTATTCTGACTTTAAAATGTTATCCGGTTACATATTGATGTTATTATTTATTTATACACCAAAAGAGATCTCTTCCAGGAAGAAGAAGTGGATTTTTTTTATAAAATATGTGATATAGGTGCAGCGATATGAAAATGTCAATATACTCATACGTAGATAGAAGATAAGTTACAAACATACACACATAATATACAAAATAAATTTCAGTCGTAATTGAAATATTTGTTTTGTCATAGTAAAAAAGTATTTCTTTATTATCATATGAAATATACCTAATTTTTAAAATAACAAATGTTTTTTTGTTTAGGATGGTTGAATTAAATCTCATTTTTATTTGCACCATATTTTCTTTTTAACTTTGTCGAAGAAACACTAAAGGAAAGAAAAGAAAGGTTTTAAAGCTTCACTGGAATTACAAGCTTTGAGAGTACGAAAAACTTTTTAGTACTAAAGAAAGGGTAACCGTATATATTTGTACATTAAACTTCAAGAAAACGTTCTAGATATATCACTCAAAAAATTTTAAAGCTTTAACAAAAAAGGCTAAACAAATAATAGTATATTTGAAGGATTACTTGGACGTTAAAAAAACACGGGAGTGAATAGATAGCTCTAATCTCAGAATAAATTAAAATCACATTTTAGCGATGAC
Source organism: Elymnias hypermnestra (assembly GCA_015832385.1). Lineage (NCBI taxonomy): Eukaryota > Metazoa > Arthropoda > Insecta > Lepidoptera > Nymphalidae > Elymnias > Elymnias hypermnestra. The sequence continues at coordinate 5,224,670 of JACTOM010000929.1, forward strand.
GCCAAAAAGTGACTACCGATTGAGTTTGTTGTGGGTTCTTCTCAGAACAAGGAAATTAGATTCTAAGCAGTTTTTTCGTATCATCATTAATCCGATATTATAAATAATATAAAAACAATATCAAATATGCTCAAAAGTCTGCTTGAATAAAAAATTTTTAAAATTTAAATACATTATATCTGTAGGGAGTTACAAAATTGAAATTGTATTTTTAGATTTACAATTTCAGTACTAAATGCAAGGCAAGGTAGACAGGACGACATATTCTAACGAATGGTGATAAGGTTTCCAATACGAACGGTGTGATAAAATACAGCTCGTGTAATTACTGAACACTTGATAAAGGAATGGACGGTTTTCCACTAACGAACGTTTCCAATTTCATACGGAAGCCAACTGCACCTATGTGAAAACGTAACACATAGAGACAATGATTGTTTTTATTATTCACAGGTGAGCGGTTGAACGTAATCTCATCTAATGAGATCATGATACAAACTAAGATGGAAACCAGTTAACCTGAGATTTAAAAAAAAGTAAAATCATCACACACACATCTAATTGAGAACATAATTTTATAAATTTACTACCGGGGATCAAACCGTGGACCTTTTTTGGCGACTGGTACTACCACCATTGCACCAGCAAGGTCGTGAAATACGTAAAAAAATACAAAAGAATTTAAATTTTTAATAATAGTTAGCTGTTCATCGCTATGCTATCCGCGTAGTTCTTGATTAAGCTTTCCCGTTATTAGTGGAAGTTTACATTAAAGGAATGAATGGAACAGGTATGACGAATGTCAAATCAAAGGAGTAAAGGCAAAGGATATCTTAGTAAGTTTAGCTTGCATCCGGATCCCGTGGGAATAAGGGGATTTTTAGTAAGAGACTACATCGCGCGAATGTGATATATACTGAAATTCAAGTGAATACGGTGAATATTTTTGAAGATCTTGCAGTAAGGATTTGAGACTTTTTTTCCCGACGGCAACTCGGGGGGCATATTCTGGGTTATACCGGACTTTTACCGGCTAAAAACCTGTCGGTGTCGGTCCTCTGCGTCGCCTTGTGACGAGGCCGCGGGAAGGGCACAACGACCCAACGGCAATGCCACTTGATATAAGGGGGCCCTCTTTATTTTTTTTTCGTACTTTAGTAGGGTGGCATATCTGGAGCATCCGCATGCCGTCCACAATCTTTAGGGACCTCTCTGTCGGGCAACAAACCCCGTATCTGCTGCCGAATACGGGCGAATATGGCAGGAGCGGCTACGTCCTGCTCCCTCAGCCGCTCTGCTGTCTACTTCTGCGCCATCATCTCCCCACAGAAGGAAACTACCGCTCTCCAGCAATCCTAACTGCCCACCATAGCTTTAACTACGGCAGACAACGTGAGGTCAACACATCCAATAGAAGCCATGAGAGCGGCTCTATTTCCGCCCAACGTGGGCACGTCACCAATGTGTGTTCTGCCGTGTCAACGATGAAACCACACTCGTGACATTCTTCAGTCGGCTTGCGACCTACCACGCCACACAGGTACACAGCCGTGTCCTGACAAGACCTGTGTGAGGTGGAAAGTCATCATACTGTATGTCCGGCCCAAAAGATTTGAGGGATATCTATACAACGTCTTCTGGGAATTTGTTATAGAAACTTATTTTACCATTAAATTTTGCGCATTATTTTTACGTATTTTATAATTCAATATTTATTAGTATATTGTTTTAATATTTATTGTACTATCATTATGTTGTGTATACTTTTTAAGATCTCGGGTGTAATTATTCATATGTATGTTTACGTGACTTCATCGCCTATCCTCAATTAATAAATAATATTTCCTTATATAATCAACGGTTGCCTGGAAGAAATCGCTACCATAGCGATATGGCCGCCTTTTATGCAAATTTATATAGATTCCTAGTTTAAGTTTTGGTATTTTCTGTAAAGTGTAAAATAAATTAGATAAATAAATAGCAAGTGGTAATTTTTTGTGGTATATGGGGAAATTCGTTCTTAGTGAGCGTCTACGTTGTCTACGACAAAAAATAGCGTATGTCCTTTCTCCGGCTCTAGACTATATGTATACCAAATTTCTTTTAAATCGATTTGGTTACTTTTTCATATAAAATATTTATAAGGATTGACAAGTGAACCGAGTTTTAAGAGTGTACTCGTCTTGAAGAAATGCCAGGTTTTTTATATAAGCGAATATACTCATTTGATATTTAAGCTGGCTGTCACTGGATATTTAAATAGTAATTATTATAGAAAACGAAATATATTTACAAATTTTAAGATTTAGGGCCGGCATAAAATAAATACTTATTATACGGGTAGATGACTGCCACATTGGTCTAGTGGTTAGATGGTTTGACTACAGACATGAAGTCATGGGTTCGAGTCCCGGGTCGGGCCAATTCATAAATTTATATTAAGGTTTTTATTAAGATTTTCTCAATATGTGCTCAAAGTTGGGAAATTGGGGGTACCTCGCAGAACCTTAAGCCGTCGATCCTGCACCTGATCTCCGCGAGTGTCGAATTACCATCACATCGGACTGTGAGAGTGAAGGTATAGAGAGTGCTCATGTGTACTATGCCTGCCAATCTGCAATGAAGCAGCGCCCCTGCGGGGTGGGTCTATGCTCTAAAAACCCTGTCTCATATGAGTGAGGAAGCCTGTGCCCAGCTGTGGGATGTTAATGGGCTGCTACTTACCCTTTTTATACGAGCATATAACTCGGGCCATTCATATGGGTTTCTGATGCCTTAGACAACCGTAAAAAATTATCATTTAATAAAGCTTAATTGTTACCCTATGAATTTGGTTAAAAGTAAGAGTAAAATAAAACCATAGGAAGTAGGCTGAATTTTCTAAGTACCAGACCTCAACTTGCTATACCCATCATTAACAAAAATAAAACATTAATTTTAAGCAATTTTGCTGTAATTCTAGCGTTATTCATATTACTTGTATCCCTGTACATCGTTATAAGTAAGCCGTCATTAAATGAATTACTATATAATATATTATTTTTTACCTAATTCACAAAATCACACAGCTCCTGGTGAAACAGTAATATTAAATTCGAGTTTCATGCTGACGACAAATTGCTACTTCTTCCTCTCTAGGCTTCCTTTTTGTCATAAATGCATAACATTTTGTAAAATATATGCATAAATTTGCGTATTCATTTCAGCAACAAATGTATTACGTTAAAAGTTAGTGGAAGTTATAATAAAATGGTTTTTTATTAATAAAACATTCGTAAAATCACCCACTTTGTACTCATTTTTGCACAATATATTAATTGTTGCATACACTTATTGTTTCTAAATGTATATTTATTCAAATAAACTATTTGTATGTACGAATAAATTTACTTATCACAAAAAACGTTATTTATTATATTTAGAAAGTATACTATTTTGGTCATGAAAATTCCAGTGATATAACAAATCTTGAATATATTTATCGAAAGATAGATTTCCAGTTGCTCAGTGTGAAATTTTCTAATCAGTTATGTACTTTTCACGCGCTTTGTAGCAGTTTTTGGTAATTTAAAATTAAAATCACGAAAGTGTGCAGTCAAAAACTGCGCACAGTAAAGACAAGGTAAATTTAATATAAGATAAAAACATTGACTCTCTTAATAAACTGAATGAATGTACATCATATAACTTACGAAACCAAAGCGAATTTGTTATAAATTCAAGTAGGCTGCATAAAATTAACAACTCATTTGGGGTAACTGTTTACGTTTCTATAATAAACTCCCACAAGACGTTTTACAGATGTCAATTAATAAATTTAAAGTCTTTGTTAAAAAAAATCGTATTATAAGTTGCAAGATTAGTTAGACAATAGAAACGCGTGGGGCTGAACGAACTGCTCCAATTTGAATTGAAATATAGTAAACTAATATGATATTGTAATGAGAATGGTAACAAAAAAAATACACAATACCCGTCTGAGTTTGTTGTGGGTTCTTCTCGGATCAGGGCGCGAAGGGACCCTCGTAACTTTAGATTTTAAGTCGTTCTTGAGTACCATCATGACACGTACATTATAATCATAGTGTGGAAAAAAATATATAAATTGACGATTCAAAAGTGCTGTAATATGCCTACTTGAATAAAGATATTTTGATTGATTGATTGATATATTCCAAGTTACATTTTAAAGCAATAACACGAATCTGCTGAATAGGATNACAATACCCGTCTTGAGTTTGTTGTGGGTTGTTCTCGGATCAGGGCGCGAAGGGACCCTAGTAACTTAAGATTTTATGTAGTTCTTGAGTATCATCATGAGACGTATATTAGAATCATGGTGTGGAAAAAAATATATAAATTGACGATTCAAAAGTGCTGTAATATGCCTACTTGAATAAAGATATTTTGATTGATTGATTGATATATTCCAAGTTACATTTTAAAGCAATAACACGAATCTGCTGAATAGGATTCCTTTCGTGAAAGATATTTTTCACATCCCTGTTCAAACAGCTGTCGCACAATTAAGTTTACTCTAACCACCTGGATGTCTGGCTCGCTTCCATTCACCGTTTTGTTAGTTACATCCCGTCGTGATAATGTAGCAAAGTATGTTCTAGAAAGATTTACCTTCGTTTGTTTTGAAATTACTACTATGTTATACTTTGTTAAAACTGTCAATGTTACTATTTAAAGTTACAACACAACTTCTCTTACGATTAACAGTTTTACGTTCGAGTAAAGTTACAGTTAAAATTTCAGTTCTTAAACGTTGTGCTCGTTTTTATAACATATATATATAATAGCTTAAAATACTCTTTATTGTCGGACAATGTGCTATTGGGATTAGTTTACGATTAAAACTGTAAATTTCTGAAATGATCTTCCACGAATGATTAGGCAATCTGAGCCCCTGACTATCTATATAATATAATTATGTTTGTATATTTAGATGTGTATGCATGTTAATTAAATTATATGTCTTATGTACGTATATGTGTAGTATATGTAATTTATTGAGTATATAATTATATATCTCTCTATTTACCTTTTTATGTGTGTATTGTCTATATTCATTTTGTATGTACCTACTTTAGTACTGTTGTAGTAGTAGTAATAAATAGGTTGTTCTAATGGCTACTATCTCCAAGAGACAACCTTGGAGAAGATCACTCTAAACGATAAGACCGCCTTTGTACACTTTTATCAACAATTTTGTTAGTTTCTTCTCTTTAAACTTTGTATGTGTGCAATAAGAATAAATAATTTTAAATAATCAACATATATTAATACATACCGCGAAATAAGATGGTCTGTGTTCCAGTACGATGCTGTGTAGGAAACAAGAGGTTGTCTCTTACTAGATTAGCGCGCTTCCATCTTAGACTGTATCATCACATAACTTCAAATGTGAATACAGTCAAGCCTGCCAGAAATAAAAAAAAACATAAATATTGTAGGTACTTGAAAAGTAATGTAATATTTGTATTATGAATACTACTTTGAAGCGCAAAAAATATTTATATTAGGCGTATGATGAATACATTTAAAAAAGAACCAAACTAAGTATAAGTTATCAAGTTGATCAATTAATACCATTACATTTTCCTTATAATTACCAAAATAATGATTATCTCCTTTTTAAAATACTATGCACCAACTTTTCAAGAGGGATTGAGATATTTTTCACGGGTATTCATTCAAATTCTAAAAACTTTAACCAAATTAGACTCAGTATATTACAGGGAACAAATACAGAAGTTTTTAACGCAAAGAAAGCCGTAGTCACCTGCTAGTTGATTAATAAACGCGCCAGGAAACAGTACGCCTTAATAAAATACAATATCGTATAGGATACCAACAAAGCACTACAACCACTAAGCGCGTTAATTAAACCCTTGTGAGCCCTTGGGCCGCGTTTATTATGAACCACTGAAATATCTCGTTTGATTTACGAGCACTAGTATGTGAATAGGAAATGAAAATACTCTTTCGTTAATTAGTTACTATGTACATAGTATCCCTCATTTCTTTTGTTTCATAGCTGCAACGGTGCATTACACTTCGAAAACATGACATTAGCTCAATTCGCAATAATATGACAAAAACCCTTTACTAAATTAACCTGTTACCAATTCTAAAGTATGATATATCGCTATTTCTTTGACGATAAGTTGCCACGGCTAAATTTCAAACGCATCAAATAGATAACTTTTGACATTATTGACTGAAAAATTTATGAAAATTTTAGCTAAATTCGCTTTATCTGATTATGAAGTTCTTGATACATTTTCAAATATTATTTAAGATTCGTTACTGCTAAAGATATTATGGGTGGATTACAAAGATTGCTTTAAAATATTTTTTTTTTCGCTGGGAAATGCTTTCACGCACCCCTACCACGAGGCAGGTGGTGTAGGACTGGCCAGCAGGCTCAAAATACCCACTAAAACCCCGCAACACGCTCCTCACTCTGACTTAAAGGTGTCAGAGGCTGCAACCAATAAAGGATACCGTAGGAGGGGACAAGAGGCATTTGTAAAGTTGCCTTCTGTTACCCCAGCCTCCTCCTCCGAAGGGCATCTGCTACAGATTTCCACTCTCGCTCCATTGCCTCCTTCAACGAGATGATGGCCTCACAGAAAGAGGCAACTGCATTCCATCCTAAATATCCTGACCTGATCTCAATTATAGACATTTAACCAAAGATTTTCTAGTGCGATTGGTAGCCGAAAAGGCAATTGGTACTAGTCATTGCAACAAAAACTGAACGCTGATCCCTATATTGTACCTGGTAATAGCTGGTACCTAGACAACAGATTTTAAGTAACTTTTTATTAATGAACCGAACTTTAAACCATTGTCCTGCATAGTTGTGTTTTTCTAGATCCTACTTTTCTAATAACCAGCGAGATGATTTCATTATCCCGAGATAATTTACATTTCTTAACATTATACGATAATGTATATATCTCTAACCTATTTCCTAACTAGGTCTCGATTTAATAGAGACAAAGATTTTAATGCATCATCAGTCTAATATAACAGTTGTGAGATTGCTAATTTACTGTTAAGTGAAGGCGTTACTTGTCATAACATGTATAGATAGTCGAACTGTATTAAAGCTGTATTTTGTATACAGAATCTATATTTAAAACTGAAAACAACAATTCTCTTAAAGGCGCGGCAAAGCATGTAAATTTAATTTGTTTCGGACAGAAATGTAATCGAACTTTGAGCTGGAACCTTGAAAGACGAAGAAATAAATATTTTTATATGTTCGAAACTATACTAAAAAATAAATACTTTTTTGTTTCCTTTCCTTCTCTAGCCAAAACGCTATGAACACATTAATTTTAAGATGAAGAATGTTACAAAATCATTTTAGGCTTTCAAACGATAATGTTAGTAGTGGTTTATGTTTAGCGACTTCTCTGGAGCAGTGGTGTCAGTACTCCCTTTGCTAGCTGAGATCCCGACAAAGCAAGTAAGGAAAAGATTTGTGTTCCTATACGATGCTGGATAAAATCCATAAGAAGCAAAATTGCCTCTTATAGATTAGCGCGCTTCCATCTTAGACTGAATAATCACTTACCATCAGGTGTGATCGTAGTCAAGCGCTAACCTGACAGCAATATAAAAAATACACCATATACATAAAAAAATATTGGTTATGCAGTTTTTGTGATTGCATGCTCAATTTACCATCAGGTGCATGTTTTCAAGAAAATTTCAAACTTCAAACGGCTTATTTGTCGTTTTTTTATAAAATTACTTATGGATAATTTCATTACTATAAAGTCCAAATAATAAAAAAAGAAAATAAAGGATGGATACGAAACTGACTTTGCTATGGAATCTTCTCAAAACTGAGCGCAAAAGAATCCTCGTAACTTTATATTTTATAATAGTCTTTAATATCGTTACAAGTCGTACATTGGAAATAACATGATGAATAACCTGATTTTGAATTTGAATAAGTAGGAGAACAGTACGTATTTACCCTGTCCTAATCCAACATATAAAGTATTGTGTGATCACGTTGCGATAGACCATATAGTTTATTGTATATACCACAAAAGAAAAATATTATTTACGAGTTCACGAAACAGGTTAACTATTTTTAACGTGCAAATTCGCAAATTAATATTCCTTTCGCGACGGAAAACAGTTTTATTATCAAGGTACACATGATATGAACATTTATGGTGTGTTTGATTTTGCACTATTTATTTTCTATGCTTCAATCAATTCGTATAAACTATCACGTACTTCGTTTCATTTACTCCATAGTGTCTTTATACACTCCTTTTGAAATGTATGTAATTAATGCGGTAGAGATGAGAGCGTTGAGAAGCATGAGTGGATTAAAACTGAGAGACAGAGTAAGAAATAGTGTGATAAGAGAACGTTGTGGTATAAAAGAAGACGTTGTGACTAAAATTGAGAAAGCTATGCTTAGATGGTTTGGGCATGTAGAGAGAATGAATGAAAGGAGACTGACAAAAAGGATTTATGAGTCAAGAGTGGATGCGAAAGTTGGAAGGGGAAGGCTAAGGTGAACGTTCCTGGACCACACAGGACATTTTAAGTAACGGCCAGGTCGAGAGTACTCTAAACCGACGAACTTGTATGAAAGGTTTAATGAGAATGAAAGAAGCGAAGGAGATATGCAAGGCTCATGGCAAGTGGAAGGATGATGTATCTGCCTACCCCTATGGGAATGAGGCGTGATGCTATGTATGTTTTGAAATGTAAATATTCTCAAATTGACATACTTCAAAATATAATGTTAGACCTTTTATCACATCAACAGATAAGTAGATGAAAACTCTTGAAAAGATAAATCTCATTGTGATTTAAAAGGGACATGTAATCTTAAGTATTGTCATTTAGGTTAGATCAAATGTGATTTATTTAGAGCGATGAGATTAGATATATTATATATTTTGCAAGTTAATTTCTCAAACCTTGGAATGGTGGTTGATTTTTTTGTTTTCTTGTATCATCGACACATCGATTTATTATAACCGTAATATGGTGTAAGTACAGTTTAATTTTAAACCACACAGATTTTATAAATAGTAATAAAAAAGCTAATAGTAATATAGTGGTCTGAAGAACACAGTTATTATAATTGATATAATCGCTTATCATTGCCTTTGGTCTTTCTTTCTATTATTGATTAAGGTCGGCAATTAATAAGACCACCTAGACCTTCAACACAACTGCTAGACACAGAGATGGAATGCCTTCATTGTAACGCTCGTTGAGGTTTTTCAAGTTATATATATTTTGTTTTCTCACTTGCCTGCCTTCTGACTGCCTCATTGGTCTAGTGGTTAGCATGTTCGACTACAGACATGAGGTCCTGGGTTCGAGTCCCGGGTCAGGCCAATTCAAAAATCAATATTGAGTTTTCTATTAAGATTTTCTCAATATTTGCCCGAAGTTGGGAAGTTGGCGGTGTGATCCACCCCCGTGCCTCGGAGAGCACGTTAAGCCGTCGGTCCTGCGCCTGATCTCTCTCCGGTCGTGTCGGATTCCCGTCACATCGGACTATGAGAGTGAAGGAATAGAGAGTGCACTTGTGTACTATGCCTGCCAATCCGCAGTGGAGCAGCGTGGTGGGTCTATGCTCTAAAAACCCTCGCTCTTCGAGGTGAGGAGGCCTGTGCCCAGCAGTGGGACGTTAATGGGCTGCTACTAACTTACTATATATTTTGTTTTCACCGAAATAAAATAAATTTAGAATTACTACAGCTATTGTTATGCGTAACAAATGATGATGCAAGTTATGTTTATACAACTTCTTTCTATCATCACACTAAAATAGACACAATACAACTAGAACTTAAAATCCATTACGATTAAATATTTTTTTAAACATTTATATACGTAGAGAGTAAGTAGTATATATATAGTTTCCTTATTAGAATGTAAGCAGTTTGTTGGTGAACCTTTAATATTTTTTTATTACAGACAGTTTAGCGCTCGACTATGATTACACCTGATGGTAAGTGATGATACATTCTAAGATAGAAACGCGCTAAACTGGTAAGATGCGATATGATTTCTACACAGCATCGTACCGGAACACAAATCTATTTGTTTGGCGGTATGTCTTTGCTGGTAGGGTGGTAACTAGCTACGGTTCAGATTCAGACGAATTGGAAAATACGATTTTCTGAATTCGTCCCACCGGGGATCGAACTCTGGGCCTCTGGTAGCAAAGCGAGTACTCGCACCACTGCGCCAGCGATGCCGTCTACTATAAATAAAATAGTGGAAAATAGTTTTATTATTGCTGACAGGTTACCGGCTGACCTTAATCTCACTACCATCTGGTAGGTCGTGTTACTGTCTACAATAGCGTAAAAGGCAATTTACCTGTTTTTCTGTACAGCATCATATCGGAACATAAACATTCTACTTGGCGGGAATCGAATACCGTATCTCTGCTAACGAATCCGCACCATTATGCCAGCAAGGCTGTCAAATATGATAACCATAAAAATGAATGGCTTACTGAGTCGAATAAATTTTGGGTGGTACGTAGTTCACCGGGTCATCTAGTTTGTTATTTAAAAACAATATTCTCAAACACTCGTTGTCAACTGCTAAGCAATCACTATAATTGAAGACTCGTTTTGATAAGAATTATTTTAATTAAACATGCCAATTAAAAAATCACGACTTTTGTCTAGAACAACAAATAAACTTTTTTTTTTGTAAAAACAAAGCTAAGCTATCTTTTAATACAAGTTCATTTCTATTGTCAGCTCGGTATTTTGCTGGCTCTTTACTATGTCGTTGAATTGACCCTTCTAATATTCTATGTACTCTGTTATTACAATATCTTTTCACGTAAATTTATTACGTTTTACATATAACATTATAACGTTCTATGCCCATCTCTTTGAGGTTTTTTTTATAAATTAAATTATTGTTTGAAGTTATCCTTATATCGGCCCATTCATTCGATGTATATGAAGCAGTTTGCTCGTAAAACTTCGATCAATATTAGATTCCTAGTCCAGAGATACCTGTTGTAAACCGATTTATACTTTACACATTATTCAAACTACATAATGAATTGGTTTATGATAAAACAATTTTAGAAAAACGTAACATCCATAATGTAATTAAGAGAACAGAAAATTACCCTACTAGATTTATAAATAAATTTCCTTGGGTCTTACTTGTATAATAAAATAAATAAAGAAATACAAATTTATCCACTAAATAAAACAATTTTCAAAAAAGTACTCGTTTCCTACCTCCAAAAGCTATTTTATGAAGAAACTACTTAAAGTAACAGCATAAGTTATACCACCTTTTTTTACACACCCTCCAATAAGTCATAAATATCCACACGCACGCCCACATCACTTTTACACATACGTACATATTATACCTGAAAAATACCATACAATATATATATACTCAGTAAAATTTACGAAATTTTGTAAAACAGTAATAAATTTTACTTGAAACACAACATATAATAAGAGCTTCTTTTAACAATATACCATAGAGAGTCGGCACTGGCAGCTGTAACACAGGTTTCACCTAGTTCAGCTACAAAACACCTATGCTGCTATGGATACACCGAACTATTTTTAAGAAAAAAAAAATTGTAACAAAACGTTGTATTTTTGGTAAATAAATAAATTATTATTCGGGGACCTTAGTTATAAGCTAGAAAAATTTGCTTCATTTCTTGCCAAATTTATTTATACAGAGAATTACAATCGTCCTAGATACGTGAAAATTTTGATTCTATTCCGGCCCAAATCCCGTATTCTTTCTCAATAGATCACACTGCACCTATATTATGTGGGCCCAATCATCCACAGTGGTATTAAAGTTATATGAATGAGCTTTTCCTATTATAATATTATATTTGTCGGAGAATAAGAGAGAAGGAGCATAAAGCATAGAGGCGTAAGGTTCTCCGCCGACATCGTCATTAATGGCATCAATAATTCAATTTCCATACTGCGGGCGTTGGTGGATAATGTTGGTGCAGTCAAACATTTTATTAATTAACTCAGATTATAATGTTCAATCAGTTAATGTGTTCCCGATATCAATTTACACAAACTCATTAATAATTATAGCTAGGAACGCGACAGTTTCAATAATCGACCGCTCTGGCGTACCGTCAGCCGAGAACTGGAGAGACGCGCGCTGGATTGTCATTATTGACTATGCCCTACGCCGATAGACTGATGGCGCCAGCGTTCCACAGACTGTTAGACTCCGACATATTAATTATTAGTAAAATATTGCACGAACTGATATCAGGACTTAAGGGACGTCACAAAATTGCTTATGACGATCAATACTTTTTACTGGATTGTCAGCATTCGTTTCTTAGAGCGTTGTATTCACCGGTTTCTAGAACCAAATAATACTATCCATTTCACAAAAGTGTGCAAATCGCAAGATTGTGGGATATTCATTTAAATTGCGCCATCGCGTAACTTTAATAGATAGCTTATGTAAATATTCAAACATGAATATCCTGTGTAACTTTGCTGGTTGTTTCATGAATATTAAACTTAACCCGGGCATTAAATTTGGATGATGATGTTTCTGTTTAAAGATAATTCTCATAACTTCATATATAATTTACAATAGGAAGCTGAAAAATAAATGTACAATAAACATGTAGGAGACTATCCGTTTATTGAACTTACCTAAACCTATGCATTTTTATATTGAGATTGGACCTTAGAAAATACTCAGTTGTATAAAATTCTAGAACGTAAATATAAATCGACAGCTATGCCTAGTAAATAAATAAACTGATAAACAATTATTAGAATTATGGCTTAATGAACAATTACCACAGCGACCACAAATAACAGTCTGTCAGTTATAATAAAAGAAAAGTTGCATCTTTGCTATTAATGACTCTGCTTACGTATGTCGGTATTTGCACAATTCCAATTTACGTTGGATTGCCCTGAAGATTTTTTATCGGAAAAAATTGCGATTCATCTAGATCATGACAACGAGAAATTTACACAATCCAAAACTGCCTCATTGGTCTAGTGGTTAGCATGTTCGACTACAGACATGAGGTCCTGGGTTCGAGTCCCGGGATCGGGCCAATACAAAAATAAATACTAAGTTTTCTATTAAGATTTTCTCAATATTTGCTCGATGTTGGGATGTGGCGGTGTAATCCACCCCCGTGCCTCGGAGAGCACGTTAAGCCGTCGGTCCTGGGCCTGACCTCTTTCCGGTCGTGTCGGATTCCCGTCACACCGGACTATGANACTATGAGAGTGATGGAATAGAGAGTACACTTGTGTACTATGCCTGCCAATCCGCACTGGAGCAGCGTGGTGAGTCTATGCTCTAAAAACCCTCGCTCCTCGGAGGTAGGAGGCCTGTGCCCTGCAGTGGGACGTTAATGGGCTGCTACTTACTTTACTTACTTAATGTCAAACAGAGTCAAGGCAAAGAATGAGTAGGTATATCTTGTTAAGAAATATTTAATAAGAATTGCCCCCCTCCTACATTTTTATATAACTAACAATGCCCCGCGGTTTCACCCGCGTAGATAGCGATCTCGTGGCAGTGGAAACTCTCCTAAGTCGGACTATAAATTTATTTTCGTTAACTTAAAAGTTTTATTTCACTTTAATTAGTTCCTTTCCGATCATTAGATACTCACATTTACAATCTAATCTATATACAGATTTTATTTTACAACGAATGTATATCTGACTAATGCATTTTTAATTTCGATCATTTACGTCGAATATCCGAACTTAGCAAATTTAAAAATATTCTACAGCTATTGAAAAATTCTTAATTTCAAGGAGGTAATGAAAGAATTTTTTAAATCGCTCCAGTAATTTTTAGCGTGTTGAAAATAAAAAGAGTATAGGTATATCGGTGGGTATCATTGATATCCTTGGAACATTAGCTAACACACCAATCGCAGGCCCAGTTATAATGGCCGCTACAATTTTCTTTAGATTGACATTTTTAAATTCGTTACATCTTTTGAATGGAATGTCCGATCTTAATAATTTAAAAAGTGTTTTAAAGGTATTGAAACGGTCTTAAATAAAATATTAAATATGATAAGAATTAATAAAGAGATATGAATCATATGGTTTGATTATTGCCGGCACTCTTATTAACTTTTACAATGGAAAAAAGTCGTCACTGTGGCATAACTACAGTAGTTGGATATACAGTAGTGGACTTTTTTATTGATATTGATACATTCCTTAATATTGTAGAACAGTTTTTGTTCTATCAACGATAGTTTCCGCAGCGGACGCGGTGACAAATTTTGTGTGACCACGTGTGTTTGTTTCACGCCTTGAGTTACATTAATGCATTTATATTAGGGATCCCTATTTTTGTTGAAAAAGAAATATAGCTTACGTCGCTCAGGAAAAATTCAGCTTTCTAATGGTGAAAAAAAAATTTTCAAATCGCTTTAGTAGTTTTTGTGTGAAAATGTTACAAACATACACACAAAAACCCAAATGTTTCCTCTTTATAATATTAGTTTAGATTTAGTCACATTGCTTATTTAGTCACATTGCTTATGGAGTCACATTGCTAAATATAAAGTGAATCGCGAATAGTTTTGAGGATAGTGTAATGAGTGAGTGACTTAGTTAAAATACGGCTTCGTAGCTTTTTAATGAAACTGATTTGGAGCATATCAGTTTCATAGTTTCAAAATCTATAACGGACTACCTATAGCAACGACTTTTGTGACTTATTTACCTCTATGATTCAGGTTACAGTTCCAAATACTATGTCATTCGAGTTTGTAAGGTTTAATTGATATTATTACATACAATAAAAGTAAGAGGAAAATGTAATTCAATCGCTTTTCTAGCAGTAATTACTAGCAACTCAAAATTTTCAGCTAGTCACTGAAAGGGCTTAGTTGTCAGCATAATGGGCAGAGCTGTTGACACAATTTCGTCAGCGTTTTGTCTAAGCGACCAACAATCTTGCTTAATTTCTTTAGTATCTTCATGGATTTAAACAATTCATTTATTATTATAAAATCTGCGTGCTTTAACGCTATCCCTAGTGTTACCCTCGTAATTCTGGATGCCTTTCTTTTTACAAATAAAAATAGCCCAAGTTAACTTAAGTTCCATTAAAATCGTACCAGTAGTTTCCAGATTAGCCGAAACAAACAGACACGACAGGCAAACATTTTAAATATTGATTCTTTCGTGTGCAATTAATGAAACTGTTAATTTGAAATTACAAACAAACACTAATTATGTTTATTTACATACAAACTTGGAAATTACATAAATTTCCATTTCACCACGAGGAAAGTCAAAATAATGTTATATAATAGAGCTTCTTATTTACTGTTACCATTGTTAGGGAAGTGTATTTTGTAAACAAAACTTACAGTATCAAATACCTGAAATATTGTAGTATTGTTGAAGTAAAATCATACATTTGCATCGATTTAGTGCAGATTCAATTCAGAGCAAAAAAATATCTCGCATCTTCAAATCTTTAGTGGTCCTAATGACTTCAATCGCAGTGTATTTTTAGCGTCGCTCGTCTTAAAATCCGACATGGGTTCGCAAATTTCACAATATTATGCAATAATCTTGAAGTTGTTTCTAGAAGATTTGTCACGGATTGAATATATTAAAGAACTGCTGTCTAGAACATGTTATCTTCGTTGACAAATAATAAAGTCAAATTCAAATGTTTCTTTTTTCAAACAGGATCTTCGCAATACATTTATTTTTTATTGTAATATCATGGAAGCGTGTTTGTTTTGAAGATATTTCAGATTCTACAATTTTTTTATTTGTTATACTTGTATGGGTTAATAGCAGCTTAGCTTAGCTTAACAGGAAGTTGATAACAGCCCATTAACGTCCCATCTCTGGACACAGGTCTCCTTACTCATATGAGAAAGGGTTTTTAGAGCATGTACCTCACCACGTTGCTACACTGAGGCTTGGAAGGCATAGTACAGAAATGCACTGTCTATTCCTTCGCTCTTTTAGTCCGATGCAACGACAATCTGACACGACCGAAGGGAGATCAGGCGCAGGACTGACGACTAAACGTGCTCTCCGAGGCATGGGGGTGGAGCACAACCAACCTCCTAACTTTGACTAAATATTGAGCAAATATTAATAGAAACCCCAATATCGATTTTTTGCTTCACTCGACCCAGAACTCGAACACACCACCTCATGTCTATTGCACCGAACTCGACTCACTGAACCTGGTTACCACCAGGTTAATATTAAGTTACTTCCAAGAGATACTTATAAATTGTTGTAAAAAGAAATATACGTGAATTGTTTTCATTACACTATTATACTTAACTAAAGATTATAGTAAAAATTTGGAAAAAATTATTAAAACTGCTTCAACAACGGTAAGACAAGCTCTCAAATTCTAATAAAAAAATCTTTTTTATAATAAATTTAATGCTAAATGGTATAAGACTTTGAAGCGTTTTAAGCGATTCTTCGCTAAATTGTAATGAAAGTCTATGTTGTTAGTATCGTATTTGAAGTCATTTTATATACACCGAAAGGGATAAAAATTTCTTAATATCGTTATTATTAAATTACATGTAATAAAAAAATATTGCTCGTTAATCACAACACAAACTTAACATATTATATACCTAAGCGTAAACGTAAATAACTATCCTTGTTCAAACATCGTATATACATAATTATGCACTGCGATGCATTTACATAGCTATCATCTTCTCGATCGTAATATCAAGTGTAAACTATATGTGATTTTGTTATTGGCATCAAAGAGATATCAAACTTCAATCATAAAGCTATATATATATATATATATATAGCTTTATGGTTGAAGTTATATATATATATCTATCTCTGATTATGCCTTAGTTTTTACAGCGTTATTTTTTTATTGTGCTGCTTATATTTGTTCTTTTTCCTCTTTTTTCTTTGTTTAATCAGCATTAGTTTAACTCTGTAGTTTTAAATACCTATTTTGTCTTTTACCAATTATTATTTTATCTTTAATATTTTCGCTTTAATGTGTGTGTACGTTTTTTTTATTCATGTTGCTACGTTAATACAAAAGTTAGGAGGAAACTGCAAAATCAGCACTGAGGCGACAAGCATTTGGCTGAGCTTGCCCCAACTAGCTGTGTTGTTGTAAATATCGTTTGTTTTAACACAGGAAAAAAAGTGTGCGTGTACACTGGGAGTAAGTGACCCTTCATTGGCTTACATTATATTTATTGATATAATTTAATTTTAATTTCACGTTATATGTAAGTATTTGGCCGCCATTTAAATAAAGTGTTACTGAGTTAAGTAAAGAGCCAATAAATACTTATAAATTTTCAAACATACGTACCTCGTGTAACGTGCAACAAATATTTTTTCCCTATATTCCGTAACCAGCTTTTCATTTATTCATAGCCAATTGTTAAATAATGAATTGAAACTTAGTAACACAGTGACACCTAGATTAACTCTTTGGATCTCTTAGTGAATGAGTAATAGTAGACCGACTTTACTCGAACGAGCGTTATATAACCGAGTGTGACGGCTCAGTCTCATTCATTACCCATAAATCATACCCATAGAGAAGTTTATTACACTTCAATAAATTTTGACTCATAACAAAATAAGGGAACATAAAATGACTTTACAAAATAACACATCAACTTTATGTTGTTACTAGCAATTAGTACTTATTTAGTACATTTATTTAAACATTTGGCGTCCATGTAACAGAATTTTAATGTAGCAAGTCATTCAGATGTATAGATGACTGGTTTGCTAAAATTTAAGGCATGACGTTGTGCTTTGTGCAATTCATCAAAACAATGTATTTCCTGTTTCTATTTTCGTAAAATAAAGAATATTTGAAAAAGAAACCACATGCAGCGAACTAAAATTATCTAACAGTGTGATCTGTAGGAAAACCAATAAAATTGAAGTTAAACATCTCCAGTCGTTCTTCAGTTTATATTTTTTTAATTAATCCTAAAAAACTGAGCTATATTTCCTGTTTAAATAGAATTTGCGGAAAAAAACTACTCCGCGTAGAAATCTTATATATAGCTAAACCCGCGACTTCGTCTGCGGGGATTGTTTTTTTGGGTAGCAATTTTGTTAATTTCGGCAATTTTTTTACAAATAAGAAACATGACATCTACTCGGCATAAGGAATATTCCTACCAAATATCAAGTCTTTACACCTTATGGTTCCGGAGATATCGTGATGAGTCTATAAATACCTGGATATTTCTTATATATATATATATATATAGATGAATTGCTTGAATTGCTGTTCGTTACTCTCGCTAAACCTCAAGATTGGTTGGACTGGTTTAGCTTATTTTGGTTTTGAATTATTTGTGAAAGTCCCGGGAAGGTTTATGAAGTTTATGAGAAACTACCTGGTAATCCTTTGATGTTCGCCCCATCGTTTAGCAATCAAATCTATATCTACATATATAAAAATCAATTTAACCAGATCTTTTACTAAAGTTGAAACATTTTGCAATTATCATTTAGTGTGCCGGGTCAACTAGTTTATAATATAAGAAATTACAAACAGGTAGATAATTTAAATTATTTTTGACAGTGTAAATAGGCATTACGATTTCATTTCTAGGAAAAAGAAATGTAGTTTCTAAATGTTATTTTCTAACATTATAAAAAGATATGTCGTAAAAGGTAAACAATTTCAATGCTACAGATGTTTCATTATTTTGACACAGTGAAATTTTAAATGATAAAATGCGTGAGACGGTGTAACAAGGAACAATCAATTCGACACTTTTTTTACAATTCAGTGTTTCTTCGGAAACTGTAAATGTTAAGGGTACCCCATTATTACATTAATGTAACACTCTGCTCATGAAAGACAAAAATTTAGACAACGGACTGCAAAAACGTTTAATAAAACACTGGTATAATTTATATACCAGTCATGTCAAAAATCATAAATATTGCTTTTGCGAGCCTTTGTTTTCATTTTTATGAAATTATTAAATATATATTATAGTGTGATGTAGTTTACAATTCGATAATATTGTATAAAATTTTCGAATCAAACTACGATATAAGGTAAGTAGCAGCCTATTAATGTCCCACTACTGGGCATAGGCCTACTCAATCATATGAGAGAGGGTTTTTAGAGTATAGACACACCACGCAGCTCCACTGCGGATTTGCAGTCATAGTACAAAAGTGCACTATCTATTCCTTCACTCTCGTAGTCCGATGTGACCAGAATCCGACACAATTAGAGAGAGACCAGGCGCAGGACCGACGGCTTAACGCGCTCTCCGAAGCACTGGGATGGAGAGCACCGCCAACTTCCCAACTTCGGGCAAATATTGAGAAAATCTTAATAGAAAACTCAATATCGATTTTGAATTGGCCCGACTCTGGACTCGAACCCAGGACCTCATGTATGTAGTCGAACATGCTAACCACTAGACCAATGAGGCAGTTAGCTACGATATCTTTAATAATAAATACTTGTACACATACAAGTCACAATTTGGGAAAAATTTGCACAAATCATTTTTCTTTTTCGAGATTGTGAAAACAGTATTAAAAGCTCATTCATTTTATAGTGTAATATTTTCAATTTTTAACTATTAATAAAGAAACCGGTCTAGAAGTTCATGTACTACTACGATAATTGTATTTAATATTGAATAATGGCGAGGTTCAAAATGTAAGAGGGCTAACCTGTAAAAATTAGATACAGACGTCGCTAATTAGCATTATTGCAATATTCACATGTTTTAAAGACTAACGAATAACCTGGTGATGTCTGACAGATTGAATTGGATGTTATATATTATTTCGTTAAATTCTGGAAAAGCATTTCTTGTTAAAATATATATTAAGGTTTCACCTTTTACGATAGTATTTCATGAAATAAGCTATTGCAGAATATGACTGCTTTGTGAAAGCTGCTTACAATGAAGCACAAAGCGATGTTTTAAAGTCCCCTTGAGAAGAAAGGAGAATTGTGTTCAAATAAGGAAACTTTAAGAAACCATTTCTTTCCTTTACGACGTATACTTAGATTTTTTTATAAAATCATACAGATGTAATCGAAAGTACATAAATAAGGAAAATCAATAGTTCAAATTGTAAATTAGGTATTAAAAAAACCTTAAGTAAATGACGCAAGAAACTTCATTGTATGTAAATGCTAAGGGAAACAGTTGCAAATAAATTCTTGGTATGGTTTCGTTTTAAATATTACGAATACATGCGAATTAAGTACAAGTTAAGATTAAAGGGAATCAACTTAAAATTTTTGCAATGTTTATTTTATTTTTTTGCAGTTTGGCGGACAAGTTATATGCGAAAAATGATTAATGCTTACTGTTACAAATTTTCAAACATTTTAATAAAATAAAGCTATTTTAGACATGACTAAGAGTTTGCCATGAAAAGACCTTCACACTTGTTAGCTTTGTAACATTTTGTGTTTATTCATTTTTTAGAGCATCACGAAAAACTATCTAACCGATGATGATGGGGTTTTCTTGTGATTTGTGAACTTAGGAAACATGTTTCCAAATTTATACAGAAGTTATGACAAACTTGTATAAAATGAATTTTATATTTTTTATGTAGAATAATGAAGCTGCCTCATTGGTTCGCATATTCGATTACAGACATGAAGTCATGGGTTCGAGTTCCGCGTCGGGCCAAATCAATAATCAATATTGAGTTTTCTATTAAGATTTTCTCAATATTTGCCCGAAGTTGGGAAGAAGG
The DNA here is from genome assembly GCA_015832385.1 of Elymnias hypermnestra. NCBI lineage: Eukaryota > Metazoa > Arthropoda > Insecta > Lepidoptera > Nymphalidae > Elymnias > Elymnias hypermnestra. The sequence continues at coordinate 5,245,462 of JACTOM010000929.1, forward strand.
CGGTGTGATCCACCCCTTTGCCACGGAGAGCACGTTAAGCCGTCGGTCCTGCACCTGATCTCTCTCCGGTCTTGTAGGATTCCCATCACTTCGGACTATGAGACTGAAAGAACTGAGAGTGCACTTGTGTAATATGCCTGCCAACCCGCATTGGAGCAGCGTGGTGGGTCTGTGTTCTAAGAAACCCTCGCTCCTCGGAGTGATGATAATGGGCTACTACTTACTTAAAGCAGCAAACATATATTAAGGTGAAATATAGTCAACTATTTTCTTAGTCCATAGACATTTGCAGTACTATTGATGGCGTGCTTTGTAACAGTTGAGATTTATCATACTTACCTAACGGAAGTAGATCGTTTTTATATTCACATTCTGCTGTAATGTCTTGGATCCTAAAGTAGATATAAGAACCGACAACCATCCTTATTAGTGTACTTTTCGTTTTTCTATTCTACGATTGTATTTTGGGAGAGTATGACCTTTTCTCTCATCTTAACCTTATAACTTTAAAAAAATGTAAGCCTCGCCTCTAAAACAATAACAAATTCTATTACCATTTCAACGAACAAACAAGAAAGTAGAAGCTTGTTTTTTATGTACAAAAATGCAATCTAAAACAACAAAAGACGGCTTGCCGCATACAACTAAAGTGACAAACGTATAGAAATAATTCTTCTAAACGTTTATTGTCATGAATATATCTCATTATTATGTAAAACAGTACGCCTATTGTTAGTTTTATTTACTAAGTAATACGTTGTATGTCATATTATTAATTTTAATGGAAATCAAGACATTTACGTATATTTATGATTAAAGCAAAGTGTGACAGTGAAAGATTTAAAATAGTTTACATATTAGATACTACGCGTAAACTCGCTTTTTACTCTCTGTCTCTTTACTAAATAAGGATAAGTACTTGCACTGCTAGCAGAGGCCTCGGGTTCGATCCCGAGTGCGAATTGAGAAAATTATATTTTCTATTTTGTCTGAGTCTGGGCTGATGGGAGGCTTCGGCAGTGGCTAGTTACCACCCTACCAGCAAAGGCGTACCGGCAAACAAAGAGATTTATGTTTTGGTACGATGCTGTGTAGTAACCATTTGAAGTACTCGTATAAAGCCTCTTACCAGATTAGCGCGCCTCCATCTTTGACTGTATCGTCACTTACCATCAGGTAAGACCACAGTGAGGCGGTAAATAAATTGTCAGAAATAAAAGCATATAAATACACACATATGCAGTACAGTTTAAAAAGGTCAAGTCCATTGACAGCTTTTCGAGTTTCGCAAACAGCGCATCAGAAGGTATAAAAATTACTCTTAAATTATAAAATGGCTATGCGATACTTATCGTGTATAGTTTCTTTTCGTATGTATGTTGTGCATAATCTTTAAAGGTGTTTGATTTTGACGGAATTTTTACTTCGGTAGATCATGTTATTAGGCATATCTAAGAATAATGTTCTCCGGTTTTTTTTTCTATAAAAATAGTAATTAAAAACGTATCTGAAAAATTCAAAAACTGGTGATTATACAACCTTATTTCATAGTCAAAATCAAAAATATCTTTATTCAAGTAGCCTATACAGCTCTTTTGAATCGTCAAATACGTTATTTTCTATAATATATTATTTTGCCCGATGTTGATATTAAGGAACGACTTATAATCGAAAGTTACGAGGGTTCCTTTGCGCTCTATTCTGAGAAGAGTTCACAACAAACTCAGTAGGGTATTCGGTTTTTTTCCCTTTATCATTACAATTTGTATTTTTAATTTATTATATATGGATTAGAGCAATTCATTCACTTCCACGATTTTTTATCTTCTGAGTAGTCCTTCAGATTATATAATGATTACTTAATTAGTTTACTTTTGCTAAAAGATTTAAATTTATTTAATCACATCTTTGTCACTTCTTCTGAAATTTTGTTATAGAATGAATTGTCAATTTTATGCAGCCACTAGAATTTACAGCAATTTTATTTTAATTTCTTAAGTTATATGAGAATTGTTATATGTATTTAAAAAAAAAACAATAATTAAAGACGTACCTATTATTACCTTAAATCTAATGCTACTATAATTCTCAGTGCAACTCTCACTCTCTCCCACTCAGTTCAACCGATGGACGTCCACAGCTGGGCAAAGCTCTCACCTAATGATACTACAACTATTTTACTGGCTGAATCTATAATATCTCTTATAGGCTATCAAGTTGATAACATTTTTTCACTTCAATTGGGAGTTCTAAAAGAAATAGTCTCTAAAAAAATTAAATAATCATGTGGTGATGACTACCGTAAACAATTTGCAATTTGTAAAATTATACGTATTACCGAAAAAATTGAATTAACCTTGTTGACCGAAAATTATTTTACTGAGAACTTTCACAAAAATACAAAAGACTTATTCTGTCCGAAGACTTGACGACCAAAAACTCCAACTACCGAGATAAAATAACTTATATAGTTAAAGACGGCGGAAATACATAACACCTTACTTGATGAAATGAAATGAATTTTTATTTGCTTGAACATGGGTACATACATGGTTCGTCTTACATATTAATATTTATTTCAACATATTCTGCCATTTCTAGCATGCAAATATTTCATAATTAAAATAACACATTTCAACGCACAATTATCATGTCATTTTTAGAGTATACTGGACTAAGACTCTCCGTACAGTTCTCCATTTACATATCTAATACAACATGAAAATACCACTAAACAATATACTAATAATAAATAATATTACATACTTCGGAGTCCTTTTTTATATAGCTGTAATAGTGCCTTGGCCACAGCCGCAAAACGGTGAGCCAAGACGCTGTTACAGCCACCAACCTCCCGAATTGTAGGAAACCGGGACATAATCTCATGTCGCTCTGGCGCGTTTCGAACACATTCCATCAAAATATGATACAGATCTTCTGGTCTGCAACACTCAGGGCAATTAGGTGTAGGAACTTGTCCCATCAGAAATCGGAACTTATTTGATGGAATATGTCCGGACCGCATTCTTAGGATATGCACAGCATCCTGGCGTTTTAGAGTACAATTGTCAATCCAAGATTGAATCGGTTTCGTCTGCATGGTACGGTACCATACCCCTTTGTCTCTAGATCGTAAGTCAAAGTATTCGTTCCACAAGTCAGTACATTTATTTTTTATCAAATATATACATTCGGAATAATTAGGCGAACTTTTTATTAAATCGCCTTCATAGGTCGCCTGGTCAGCAAGTAGATCCACTCTGTCATTCCCGCTTATACCTATATGCGAGGGTATCCACTGAATTTTTATAATTTTGTTTAGGGATATAAGTCTCAAAATAATTTCGATAGCGCGATAGGCTATGGGAAATCCTCGACAATTCGAGGTACATCTAGCCAGGTGTTGGACTGCACTTTTGGAATCAGTTAAAATTACAAAATTATCGAGACTTAACGAGTTAATATAGGATAAAGCTTCAACAATAGCTATTAGTTCTGTATGCATGATGGAAATAACAGATTCGGTTTTAAATTTTACCTCCATTCCCGTTTGTGAATCAAAAAAGTTGCACCAGCTTCACTAGTAACTTTAGAACCGTCTGTATATATTTGATAAAAATTACCATATTTTTTATGTAAATACTTTGTACATATTTCATTAAGATTCGTCACGTCATAATGAGCCTTGGTTTGGTTCATACCCTCCACATTAAAACACAAGACCTTGGTAAGATGGTATTGTGTTAACCTATAAATGTAGACTATATACTTCTAACTTATTACTGCTATGCAACAACAAACCCTTCCAATCATTTTGAACTAGTGCAAGTATAGGCACCTGTCTTCCAAAAGTTAGCGGTACATCGAGAAAACAGTAAGTTTAAGTTGTCTATATTATCTTTTCCACGATATAATGACTTATTTTTTAATAAGAATTTTCCTGCTAAAAATGTTCTTCGAATGTGTAAAGGCTGTAAATTTAATTCTGCTTCCATAACATGAATAGGATTACTTTTTAAAAAACCACCTATGATGCGCATAACCAAGTTTTGTATTATATCGAATTTATGCAAGTGAGAATGACAACTGTTACCGTATAAAAAACTGCCGTAGTCTAATCGACTTCTAATTATTGTTAAATACAATCTTCTTAAATGACGAGGGTGTACACCCCAACCGGAACCCGCCAGCACTTTATATACGTTTAAAAATTTAAATTCAAATTTAACTTTAAAAGAATCCCTAAGAATGTCATTTTAAAACAGCATTATTATTATTAACTGAAAAATGTTTGGCTAAACACCAAAAAGTTTATNTAGTATACCAAAAATTACAAATAAGATGAAAAGATTGAAGTCATACCTTAATTTTTACATTTTGTCATTTAAAAATTCATTAATATTATAATAACATTTTTTCATCAAAAATTTAAATAAATATTTTCTAAAAGCCGGGAAATCTAAATCATAGTGACATCATGGTAAATCATTGTAAATGCGTATCGCCATACAATATTCGTTTTTACTATTTAAGGCCCGACGTTGTGGTGGTATTACAATTTTGTTATTTAAGATTGAAGTATTGAGGATTCTTTCTTACAAACAGGCAAATCTCGTAGATGTATAAGCATGGAAGTGGCAGTATATCCAATCTCTTGAAAAGAAGCTTGCAGCTGTCCAAAAAGTGAGCATTGCGTAGAGATCTGATACAGCGTTTTTGAGCTTTAAATCAGCTTCCTAAAACAATGAGGGAAGCCATAACCAAGAAGAATATTAAATATACAGTAAAACAATATTACATACAAATAACATCTAATAAATACAAAGCATAAATGACCACTTCTTGGATAGGAAAAACTACCTGTATGTGAATGTTCACGGAAAACCTCTTCAGAGTGTTTGCACCCTGTAAAATGAATATTTATTGTATTTTACATGACGAGGTATTAAAATAAAATAAATATATCCTTCGCAGATTTAATTGTAATTCATTATAAAACTGATACTATAATATTGTACTTTCTCCAAATGATAAAATATGTGTTATTTGAGAAAATAAATGTCTCTCTAAATTAATCAAGAAACCATTGCAGGGTAATTAAGTGGAAATAGACAGTAATATAGACAATAAGGGAATCAATTAACCGTGCCGCTGTTATGTGAGAGTGCCCTTGACTTCGCAACTTAAAGGCTAACACTCGAGGTCCTTTCGCTAGACGTAAAACGAACCAAGTGACGTTATCAATCGTCTACGCTGAATGATAAAACAAACACGGCATTATCAGAAGCGAATCGTGAAACACATGGCGACGGCGCCCCGCCGCGGCCGCACCTCACTTTGACAGCACAAACTGTCAACAAAACGGGAATACTTACTGTCCGTACACCTTATAGAAGCGAACAGTCTACAGCGAACCATTCACGCTCAAACCGAAACGCGGACAGCACGTGGCGATCTAATATTAGACCGATTCTTTTACTATTTCACAGTGTTCGCCCACATGGACTTATTCGCCGGTATATAACACATAAATGTTTATTTTAAACGACAGTGAAAAAACAAGCAATGAGCATCAGCCGCAAGTGGAGGGAATATGTGGCAGCACTCAGTGGTTAGTGTTTTCTGTTTATTTTTGTATGTATTTTCTGCGTACGGGCAACACTATCGTTTCGCATCACTCGTTGGTGGAATACGATGTACATATATCGCTGTTGTTTGGATAACGCTTCTGTTTGACAGTTTTATCTTGAATTTCACTGCATCATTAGCACATATGTGTAAATAGGTTATTGCATTATAGTCATAATACCCAAAATAGTCTTCCTTATTGATATATTAATGTTTATTTTTATCGTAGCAATTGATTGAAAGGTAAAGAAGTAAGTTTTTTTATTATAGGACTTACCAGCTCGTTTTTTTTATAAAAACAAAAGTAAATTTTAATATTTAAAGAAAATAATGTGTTCTTAAACGATAGTTGCAAATTTATTTATAAACAAAAATTTGTCAGGATTTTAAGTGACTAAACATTCGATAACTCCTTTAAAGCCAGTAGTATAAAGCATATCTTCAGCTCAGCAATATATCGTAAATTACTGTAATCTTTTAATTCTGGAGTGATTATTCAGGGTCATGAGAACGCGACGATGTCAATGAAGTCTTGAGTCATAAGTGCTTCAAATGTCCTGGTATATTCATAGTTACTTAATTATATATGATTGTTACTTTTCCAATGTTACCAGTATAAATATATGTATGATACTCCGATTTAGGTACGGCGTTTTTTTCCACTCGGTCCGTATATTTTTTATAAGTAGATCTGTCTGAGAACGCTTATATATGAACTGCTAGTGTTTTGGTGTTGGCTAATAAGCTTTTCTCTCCATTAAGTCCTCCTGTTTACAACTTATTATAAAAATGTTATGTACTAAATGGTATTTTATGCCAGACAGCTTTTATTTATAAATTTCCATAGAAACTGTCAAGTAAAATGAACAACGTTTTAAAAAACGATAAGAATACAAAACTTATGTATAAAATAGATTGTATATGGAATCTATATTCAGAAAACAATTACAACTCTGTGTTAAGCTAGCAAGTAAAAAGGTAACGAAGCTATTTACAAACCGATTAAATGCATATTTAACTGCTTATAATTTGTATAACAGCAGTATAATGAACGAAGTTTTATTTAAACTAATATACATCTAATTTACCAAATGTAATGAAATAAAACTTAAATTATTTAAAATGTGCAAAATGTCAGTGCTAAAGTTTATACTATAAAACATAAAAGTGGAAACGCTGACTATACATTAAATTAGAGACGGGAATAAATCTCAAAATTGAACTGAAGTTTAACTCAAAATTAATATTAAATTATAAATGAAAGTTATATTAAAGTACTGAACATATATATATGGCCTTTTCTACTACGCAAAAGAATGAATATTTGCAATCAACTTTATCTAAACTAATATTATAAAGAGGAGAAATTTGTATGTAAGTATGTATGTATGTAACGTTTTCATACAAAAACTGCTGGACCGATTTCAAAATGCAAAAAATTGATCACAAAAAATCTATCATCGCATGCGCTGGGGAAATTATTGATAATAGAACAAAAAATTGTTCTACAATATTATAAAACGTATTAATATCTACAAAAAAGTCCGCGATACCATATGTCTAACTACTGTAGTTAAAACACTATAACTACTTTTGCGCATATAAAAGTGAATAAAAGTGCCGTCAATAATCAAACCATATTATACCCCTGTCTAATCTAATCCTTATCCTATTAAATGATTTTTTTATTTTTTTTTTATTTATTAGGACACCAACAGGTTACAACTATATATTGATATAACAACAAGATCTTAAATAATAGTTAAAATTGTAGACCTACTAATAGGTAGTCACAGCTGCTAATTCTTACAGTTAATAATTTAAACAAACTACAAAATCAAAAGAAGAAAAAAATACAAACTAAAGAAAAACATCAATTACAAATAAGACAAACTAGCATATAGCGAAATTTAGCCTTGATACCAATATGAAGATATTTGATTAAAGACCGTTTCAATACCTATAAAATACTTTTTAAATTATTAAAATCGGACATTCCATTCAAAAGATGTAACGAATTTAAAAATGGCAATCTAAAGAAAATTGTAGTGACCCTTACTTTATTAACTGGACTTGCGACTGGTGTGTTAGCTCATATTCCAAGGATGCCAATGACACCCACTGATATAACTCTACTGTTTTTATTTTTATCAACCAAAAATTACTGGAGCGATTTAAAAAATTCTTATTTACTTGCTTGAAATTAAGAAAGTTTCAATACCCGAAGAGTATTAATTTTGCTAATGTCGGACATTCTACGTAAGTGATGTTAGGAATTTAAAAATATATTAGTTAGATATAAATTAGTTGTAAAATAAAATATCTATATTGATTAGATTATGAATGTAAGTGTGTAGCTAATAATCTGAAAGGAAGTAATTAAGAACTAAATGAAATAAAACTTTAATGATAACAAAAATAAATCTATAGTCCCACTTAGTAGACTTTCCACTGCCACGAGATCGTTGTCTACGCGGGTGAAACCGCGGGGCATTGCTAGTTATACATATATTTCAAGAGACGAAAAATTTCACGTCATTTTCAACTGCGCAGACAGCTCGATTTCAAGACACTTCTACCGCAATTATAACGGAAATTACTTAGATTATAAAAAAATGTAATCTATTATTATTACTTTCATTCTCTTTATCAGTAAAATTATAATAGTAGCTGCAACTGGAGTAGTAAATGAATTTACACATTGTTAAAATAGTTACACATAGTTTAATGAATTTACACATTGGTAGTGTTCGTAAATAACTTTGGACAGTTTTATTCTATGTAGAACGTAGACATCTAGACAGTAACTACATTAAAGGCTTATTCTAAGACATACTTGAAATGCTTGAAGCATAAAGGGGATTTTGTCTAGCACCGTCTGAAGGTCAATGTACAACCTATTTCCATATCCTCAGACATTCAGTAAGCGGTCTAATTTTAATGATAAATTGTATAGAACGAATATTATTTAGCGGTAATCTTCATTCCTATTACCCTAGAAAATCATACAAAAGTTGATTGATTCGTCAGACGGATTATATTATTTATTCCTTTGTGAAAAATTTGATAAATTTACAAATTTTGCACAAAAGACTTTATTAACCCAGCTTAGTCATCTCGTCTAGTATGCAGTGATACATTAAAAATATAAATTTTACATTTATTGTTTCTGACATTTACACACTTATCCCGAGACTTGGATTCGGTGACGCTGTAGATGTCACAACACTAATAAAACCCTGTGAAACTAAAACTGTAAAGCGTGTCGCTGTACTTTATATTTTAATGCTCTTTTGGCTAAACTCAAAAGTTTTACAAGCATGCCACTTATTTAGTCAGCTACGGTATCAATTTTGATCAAATCATTCGTGAATACTTAAAATTATTATTCAACTATAATCGTTAGTTGTATACCAACTAGTCGTAATTAAATTATATTACAACAACGCAAAAGTACAAAACTAGTATACTTTTCGCTCAATTAAGTATAGTTATTATCACATGAATTGATAAAAATTAGATAACGGGACATACTACTACTTTAAAGGTTTCCGTTTCCGTCTGTGCAGAAATGTATACCTAATATTAAAAATAGAACACTCTATATATAGCGTGGCAAGAATGTCACTTCATTACTGAAAAGAGGTCTAACGCTTAACTGTTTCTACACAGAGTTGGCAAAGTTTCGCTTGGTGGCACGTTTTTGATTGTAGAGTGGTAACTAGATAAAGCTGAAGTCTCCAACAAGTCCAGACCTAAACAAATTAGGAACTAGATTTTCCTTAATTTGACCTGCTAGCTTTCGTACCCAGGTTTATGTGGAGAAACGAGTGCTAATTACATTATACCAGTGAGTATAAAAAGCCAATTAAACCTTTAATAGATTATATTATTATATTAATAAACTGCCTCATTAGTCTAGTGATTAGCATCTTCAACTACAGACTTGAGGTCATGGGAAAATCGATATTGAGTTTTCTATTAAGATTTTCTCAATGTTTGCTTGAAGTTGGGAAGTTGGCTGTGTGCACCACCCCCGTACCTAGGAGAACACGTTAAGCTTTCGGTCCTGCGCCTGATCTCTCTCCGGTCGTGTCGAATTGCCGTCACATCATGAGAGTGAAGGATTAGAGTGCACTTGTGTACTTTGCCTGCTAAATCGCAGTGGAGCAGCGTGATAGATCTTTGCTCTTAAAACCCTCTTTCATTTAAGTGAGGAGGCAAACGCCCAGCTCTGGGACATGTATAGTCTACATACCAGATTATAATAAATTTGAGTATGGCTTTGATTTGACCATTTACTATAAATCCGTCTGCTTGAAATACATTCAATCAAGATTTTATGTTTCATCTTTGAATTATGATTTTTATTCCTAGTACTAGTTCTAACATTATCGTTATATAGTTGTCAGTCGGTAATAAAATACCTTTTAATTCATCCGCTACTATTTTTCTTTAAATACAGTAAATGTTACACGTTAATACAGTTTTATGTAGGAATTGATAACGAATGAATATTTTAGAAACTAAATAGTAACCATAACTGCAACGTTGTTTACAGTAGGAAATAGACGTAAGATTTCAAAGGGAACTCGGTGTTTGTTTTTTTAAAGATAAAATCAGCCGTTTTAAAAGTATATGATAAGGTAAAATGAACATGTTTACTCTGTAAATGTACTAGTACGTGACTAATTATGCGTTGGTCTAGAATCTTTTTTTTTTCGCTTTGGTCATCACTCGTCAATATTTATATTCATATTTTTTTATTTATATTTGCGGAAATGTACTAAGTTTGTTTACAAGGTGAACGTTATTTTATTGTTGACAAGTACAATGCCAAAGTGTGAATTGCTGGTCTGCAAGTTGTCCGGAGAATATTTTTTTTTTAATAAAATTATTCTCAGAACTTATACTTCTTTTATAAAAGCCATGTACACTTCATGAAAAAAATACTTGATATTTTAGACCTCGGCTATAAAAAAATTGACTTTACTGCTTTTTTTCAATACTTTTAAAACAAAGTTCGTTTGATCTATGTATTTTTAACAAATGTTTTTGATCCTTAGTAATTCAATATACTATAGGTAGCAGCCCATTAACGTCCTAAATTTAGTCTTAGGCTTCGTCGCTCATAGGAGAGAGGGTTAATAATATGGAATACGCGCATTGACCCACCACGCTGCTTCACTGTGGGTAAACGGGCGTAGTACAAAAGTGTATACGTTAACACAGGATCACTCTCTATTCCTTCAATCTCATAGTCACATGACAGCAATCCGACAAGACCATTGAGAGATTAGGTGTAGGACTGATGGCTTAACGTGTTCTCCAAGGCACTGGGGTGGAGCACGCCACCAACTCCCAACTTCGGGAAAACTCAATATTGGATTTCAAATTCGCACGGACTACACGTCTGTATCCGAACAAGCTGACCACTATATCAATGGTGCATTTATCTTTAGCAATTTTATTATGTAAATTATAAACTATTTTTAAAATTCTAAGATACATATTTTTAAAAGATAAAACATGCAAATTACAGTCACGGTGCTTAACAGACCGCAAAAAATTTGCAGCGTATGCTAACGTCATGTGGACCATATGTTGCAGACTCCTATACTGAATCGTCGTCCATTTGATATATACGTTGTGTCTTAATTATTAAATAAATAATGAAAATATTTAGTCCATTATTAAGAGTTGTGTAGTAACCCCTTTAGCAAATAACTCCTCTTTACCTTAACGATAAACAAGGGCAAAAAATGTAAAATTGGGAGCTTGTTTATTAGAGTAGCATGTTTTTTGATGGCCTTGTTGGCACAGTGGTACAAGACTCGCTTTGCTAGCAGAGGTCTCGTGTTCAATCCCCGGTAGGGTAATCTAGAGAATTGTATTTTCTAATTTGTCTGAGTCTGGACTGGTGGAAGGGTTTGTCCTTGGCTAGTTATCACCCTACCAGCAAAGACACAGCCAAACAAAAAGATTCCGGTAAAATAACCATAAGAGATAAACTACCACTTACCAGATTAGAGGGCTTCCATCTTAGACTGTATTTCTTACCATCAGGTGTTATCACAATCAAGTGGTAACCTATCAGCAATAAAAAAATGACATGAATATCATTTATTTTAAACGAACACATAAAATACTTACATGATACGTTTCTATACGAACATTTTCTAATATTCAATAATAGATTTTTACAAACAGCTTGTACGGAAAATAAACGAAGACTTTTCATAAGGAATGACCAACATTTTTCTTATCATAATATTATCCAGTATAAATTGCGGTTTTTATCTGCCCTCTCAACTGGAAGTAAAGTTAGATTAGCTTCCTTATTTATTAGTTCATGTGACAAATATTATACTTTATAATTGAATGTACATTTGCTAGAAATTAACAAACAAAAGTTCAACAGCCCGCATTCGAAGGTCAAAACCTTGACCATGCCTTATGACAAAGTTTTAACATTAGCTCGGTCTGCGACAAGAGTAATCGCCTTGTCGTTATGTATATAGTAGACAAATTAATAAATTTGTCTCCACAATTTTTAATTGTCCTACTTCTAGAAATTGATAAAGGTTAATTAAATCATCGCGAATATCTAAACTAATATTATAATAAAGAGGGAACAGTTGTGTTTTTGTATATAACTATGTATGTAGCGTTTTCACACAAAAACTACTGGACCGATTTCAAAATTTTTTTCACTATTAGAGAGCCGCATTTTCACTGGGCGACATAGAATATATTATTTTCTAAAAAAAAAATTGGAATCCCTAATAAAAATGCACCAATGTAACCCAAGGTGTGAAAAAATTGGTCAGATAAAATATGTCATTGTGTGCGCTAAGGAAACTATTAATGATAGAACAAAAAATGAAATCATAGTATTATAGGACATATTAATATCTACAAATAACTTAAAAGTTAATAAAAGTGCCGCCATTAATCAAACTTTATTATTCATACCTCTGTAGTAATCCTTATCTTATAAATTATATTAAAGTACATTTCAATACCTGTAAAATACTTTTAAAATTATTAAAATCGGACATTCCATTTAAAAGATATAAGGAATTTAAAAAGGTAAATCTAAAGAAAATAGTAGCGACCCTTATAACTGGGCCTGCGACTAGTGAGTTAGCTCATATTCCAAGGATATCAATCGTACCCACCAATATACCTATACTGTTTTTATTTTAACAAGCAACAAATTACTGGAGAGAAATACAAAAAATTATTTCATCATCTCTTTGAAGTCAAGAATTTTTCAATACCTGAAGAGTATTTTCAAATTTGCTAACGTTGGACAATCTACGTAAATGATGTTACGAGTTCAAAAATGTTTTCGCTGTATATAAATTCGTTGTAAAATAAAATCTGTATATTGATTAGATAATGAATACAAGTCTGTATCTAATAATCAGAAAGGAAGTAATTGAAGACTAAGTGAAATAATTTTTTATGGCGTAAATATACATGAGAGCTTCGCGGGTGAATCCGCGGGGCATTGCTAGAATATGATAAAACTATAATGAATAGGGCTGTTTGTAACGCTGTAATATCTATTGGTAAAGGGAATTATATCAAAAAGAGATCAGAAATCGCTATTAAGTTACTTTTCGATAACAATTATTGCATTAATAACACCCTAAATATTATACAGAATAATAGACATTATGTACATGATTACTGAAAATACTGGAATGGCATCTAAACTTTACACGTGCAAAGTGAAGTGTAATTAGTCATTATAATTTCTGTTTTGCTTTTCATTACGTTAATCATTAAAATTTAAAGCCAATGTTCAAATATTAAAACTTTTTGTTATATCTTATCTTATTTATATTGAATTCGATTTTACAATTTTCATGAACAAAGGGCGAGAAAGAATTCTGAAGGATCTTACCTAATATTCTGGTAATAGCATATTGATTTTAATTTAACTCTTTCAAACTATATCCACGAAAAAAATATAGAGAAATAGTATTTAATTATTGTGAAATGTCTGAAAACGATATCTCATGGTCAAGGATTCGAGCCTTGACCACATGTCCGCGGTATGTGTCACTATTCATATCATGGCATGACTTATATTGTCATTTTATCGTAATGACGTTAATTTATATAACATTGTTATTACATAGTTCAAAATATAAATTTTTATACACTGTACTCTTTCAAGAAGCCCCCTGTATGTTTGTGTTCAAACTTTTGCTAGTGTTGTGCAAAGTAAATTTAATTTGATGTGAAAAATTTACAAAAAAAAAACAAATTTCACTGAGACAATTCTGCTGAGAATCGAATCCAATACTTTCGTAACCAATGCGTAGCTCGTTCGCTATTTATCCTGTGAGGCTGTTCTCCTATTATTTCATCGGCTTTTGATATTTTTAGTTGTTCATATTTTGAAGGAAATTATATTTTAATTGAATTAATAAAACATGCAATTCCAATTATATATGTTTAAGTTCATCCGGCTAACTTTCTCATAAAGTAAAACGTTTTTTTTTCAACAAAATCGATGTTAGTGTTACAACCTCTAACTATGGAATATAAACCTCTTCCCTCATTAAGGAGCTACCATTATGCTGCTTAGATACACTATACTACCTCATTATTAACTGGTTCGTTAGATGTACACTAGAATTTCTCTAGAGATATACTGAATTCCACGTGAGATCATTTCTCGTAAAGCCTTTGTTGAATTGCAAGTATTAATTAAACTTGCTTTATAGAACACCTAAAGACCTAGATCCAGAATATGTGTCTAGAATACTTTTTATACAAACCTAGGTAATTTCCGGCATAGCAATATCATTGTATTCATGTACCACCAAAACCTAGTTTTTGCAAAAGAATTAGGTAACAAGGAATGTTTTCTTCAGGAAGAAATACTCAATCGAACCTCAGGTATTCCATTCTTTCAGTAGGGTTTCTCAAATTTTAAGGTGATGTTCTATCAAACTGCTATCAATGCATGCTACAATTATCCATTCCTGTTTTTTTCGTTAATAAGTCGACAAGAGGATGTGTGAAAAAGACTCCTTTAGAGATATTAATCTGTCTTTATTGTTATAATCTTGGTTTTTGATAACAGTGTAAGACTCATCAAAACAGAGATTTCTTAGAACATAAAATAGTATTTTTATTTATACTTACGGTTATTATTTGATATTTCCGCAAGCCTTATCGAGAAACATATACCGTAAAAAGATAAAGAATCTGAAATTTCGGGTTTATATATCAAAAATAAAGGTCTGTTCGTGCGATCTACAATATAGGTCTAAGAGAGTCGCTAAGAAACAAATTCAGAGCAGTAAAAATAACGACAGTTCACAGTGTATATATGTTAGAAAATTTGTTTACGCCCATAAAAATATTGACTCTTTTAGGTAAAAAAGTGAATGCACCTCATATAACTTAAGAAATATAAATAAAATTGCTGTAAATTCTAGTAGGCTACATAAAATTGACTAGTCATTCAAGGGTAACTGTATGCATTGCTACAACAAGCTCCCAGAAGAAGTTACAAAGATGTCTTAATAAATTTAAACCTTTTATTACAAGAAAACTAATCGAGAAATCATTTTATAATTTGAAAGAATACTTAGAAGACATAAAAGCGTGGGAGTGAATGAATTGCTATATGTATATAGATATAGACGGCCTCGCTGGCGCAGTGGTGCGAGTATTCGCTTTGCTAGTGGAGGTCCCGGGTTCAATCCCCGGTAGGACGAATTCAGGAAATTGTATTTTCTAATTTGTCTGAGTCTGGATTGGTCTGACCTTACCAGGAAAAACGTACCGCCAAACAAAGAGATTTGTTTTCCGGTACAATGCTGTGTAGAAACCGTAAGGGGTATATCGCCTCTTAACAGATTAGCGCGCTTCCATCTTAGACTGTATCATCATTTACCATCAGGTGAGATCACAGTCAAGCGCTAATCTGTCAGCAATAAAAAAAATTGAATCAATTTAAAATATATATTGTAATGATGATGACAAAAAAAACGTACACCCGGATGAGTTTGTTGTGGGTTCTTCTCAGATCAGTGCGCGAAGGAGCCCTCGTAACTTTAGATTGTAAGTCGTTCTTTAATGTTATCATCAGTCTTTCATTTGAATAATATATACAAAAAACGATCTTTTACGATTCAAAAGTGCTGTAATAGGCCTACTTGATTAAAGATATTTTGATTTTGTATATCATTTGGTCGTAATAGTAAAAATATTAAGGCTACTAAACTTAGTCTACTACAATACCAAATAATCATAGCTACATACTACTTTAACAATCTACTACTTGAAAGGAACTTCAGGTCTTTTTCTTGGTCAATGACTTTTAAATAAGCATAAGGAAGTAAATTTTATACATAAACTAGAATAAGTGCAAGTGATTAAATGAAAGTGACATTTTATTAATATGTAATATTTTAACGTGAGTATAGTTTACAGATAGGCTAAGTGTTTACAGAAAGTTGTTTATAAGTAGCGATTTGCATAATAAATGCGTAATAATATTGCAGAGTGGTTCTTATGGGCTACAAATATCGTTTATATATATCGCAGTTATATTTCTAACTGCAAGATATTTTCCGTTTAGAATTTACTAGAACAATTTAGAAATTTAATAAGACCCAGGCCTCGTATAAACGGGTACCATCCATCACGGTGACATTCATTTGATTAGTGCCGCCGCTCAAGACTTTAATTGAGAAAACTGGAGGATCCTTTACTCTACTGTATAAAACGTATGTATGTATTGTCTTCTATTTTAAATCGCTCTTCCCAGAGCGGTTTTAATAATTACTAATTACTGAGGGCTATCGCTTACTGAGAAGCATGAGTGGATTAAAACTGAGTGACAGAGTAAGAAATAGTGTGATAAGAGAACGTTGTGGTATAAAAGAAGGCGTAGTGACTAAAATTGAGAAAGGTATGCTTAGATGGTTTGGGCATGTAGAGAGAATGAATGAAAGGAGACTGACAAAAAGGATTTATGAGTCAAGAGTGAATGCGAAAGTTGGAAGGGGAAGACCAAGGCGAACGTTCCTGGACCAAATCCAGGACATTTTAAATAACGGCCAGGTCAAGAGTACTCTAAACCGACGAACTTGTATGAAAGGTTTAATGAGAATGAAAGAAGCGAAGGAGATATGCAAGGATCGTGGCAAGTGGAAGGATGTTGTCTCTGCCTACTCCTATGGGAATGAGTCCTGATGCTATGTAATGTAATGTATGTGTCGCTGACATCAATTCTGTTCCAATTTAATAAGTCAACCCCACATTACCGCATGCTCAAGTATTCTCTTTTTTGCCTTGATGTTCATTAGATTTTTTTCGACTTTGAAATTTGAATGTGGAGCCCATTGTACAGTACTTTATCCTATAGGTTCCTAGCCTAAGTCTCCTTTTTCGACGTTAAAATCTGTTTAGTTGATTTAAATGTCGAGGGAACAAATAAACAAGCTGACAGACATAAAAAAATGTTATTGCTGTATAAACAACCGCTTCAAAAAAGCTAAAAGAAATTTGAAATGAAAAAATTGAATATATGTCATTTACTGTCGTAAACAGATAGACAACAAAAGAATCAAATCAACGACTAAAAATAGCATTTTGTTTTTGATAACCTACATCTATTACCAGATAAAAAAAGCGAAGCAATGACATTTAAAACAATGAAATTTACATACTAATAGACATAAACTTAGTATCAAAAATTGATATTTAGATTTATGCTATAAAAATATTAGCAAATAAAATTCTATTCATATCACGCACTGACTCTACGTTATATTTAAATAGTCTTCGTAAACTATATTAAAAAGTGTTTATAGGTAATAGATCTGAAACAATGGTTTGTAGACTATCGAAATTTGTGAATACAATTGTACTCGTATTGTAACTTTAATTAATAAATTGGTTTTAGTTATTAACTAATAATTATGTTCGTAGTTAGTTTTGTTAGGCGTTGTGTATCAGATTTAAAAATGCTCTTGGTATGTTAGATGTTTAGAAGACGGGTAAAGGATTTGATTACTAACAGAACTTTTTAAATTCATATTCTCGTTACTGGACCAGTTTGAGAGTTCTGCAATGGCTAGTATTTGCGATAACAGTGAAGATACGACTCTAACTATATTGGTGTTCATTTCTAAGAACTTTTAAAGGAGTATTTATTATTTACCGGAATTTTAATGAGTTTACTATCTACTATAATAATTAGAGTATGATATCACCTTCGCCATCCACAGTATCAACCCGTACGCAGTAAAAAAGGGTATATTAAAAAATATGCCCGCGATTATGAACTTATTAATATACATCAAGTAGCTTGTAACATTTGTTTTTGTTTTGTTTTTATCTATTACAGGTATTCGTCCTTCAATGTTATAGGTGCTTCAAAACACAAAAAAATATAAAATGCCATGTCTCATGCTATTTTCAACTCGTACTTATGTTGTTTGTCATCTGTAATCTAGCCTTTAAGAAGTCGTAAAAACTCAATTGAAATTCATCAAGCATTTTTTGTGCTTCGACTACTTCCTATATATTTCATAGTTATATATTGCCATGATAAAAACACAATTAAAAAATTATCAACACCTTGTCTTAGCATTTAAAATTTTGCTAGATGCAAAATGTGACGTAAATGTTAATGTAAAAGTTAAATGTTAGATGTTTTACTAGTTGCTTAAGTGAATAAATGTAAATTCCACTCGTTACTAAATATTCTTGATTCCATCGCCTAATATAAAAAATAGGATGGTCGAAAAGTACAAATATATGTCATCTATTGGATAGTGTAATAAGTACCTATATTTATTAGACAATTACTAAGGCCGCCTATTTTTAAATATAGCTGTCAAATTACATCAAATAAGTAGTAACAATAATGAATGATATCAGACCCTTTTATTCTGAGATTCTTCCCAAAATAAAATATTTGATTCGCAGTGTATGGAAATCTTATTTTGATGAGACATCCAGAAAGAAGGGGATCTGGTATAAGACCATGCAGAGTGAACCTCCGCGAGTACCCTGGTTTGGACACGCTGCCTTAGGTAGAAACCATATTAAGGTATCTTTCAAGTTGCGTTCCGGGCATTATCCCTCAAATAAATATGCCTATGAATAAAGCAGATACACCGAACTGCATTCTATGCAATCAATTAGAAGACGTACTCCATCTTCTCTTGGAGTGCATCAGAACAATGAACGAAAGACAATCGCTGATAAACCGCTATGGTCTAAATTGTTTTGATGTTGGCCTACTGCAGAGCATTCTGAGTAGTCCAACGTCAGAACTAGCTGTACAATTTTACAATATGATAGTAGCGGGTTGTCAGTGATCAATATTAAAGTTGAGTTACGATGGGGCTGACGTGTCTTGAAAGTCACTAATATCCTCTAGATTAAAAAAAAATAATGAATGATAATATACTAATATACTAATTTCCTTTACCCTTTTTAAATATCTTCATCTAAGCCTTTACATAACAAAACTGTATTAACCACTTAGTTAATATACTCAAATTATTTTTATTTCTATACATGCATTCAGTCATGTCGTCTCTATATATGTAAAGAGTTCTATTTTTATATGTAAGTACATTTAAATGTATTTTAGGCTGTCTTAAAACTTGTCAAACAAATTCTTTATCAAAGGTTTTGGCACAGCTTTGGCACAGGCTTTTGCCACACCTGTTATGGTATATTTTATGTTTTATTCATATTTCACTTAATATTAAATAATTAGTTAGTAGAAAATGTTTACTATTAATAAAACATTTTCCTTCAAATAGATAACGTAAACACCATGTAATTATATAAACGTTTATAAGGCAAATAATTCAACGTACAAACGTCAATTCACACGTGTAGATGTAATTGCTAGCGATGATGCAAAATATTGCAATAGAAAATTGATTATTATATAATATCACTTATATGGATTGTTTACAAGTTTAGGATAGAAGGAAAATATAATTATCCACCAACATGTTCTAAGTTTTCTGTAGATATGTTTTCCAAACAAAAAATAGAAAAAAGAGATTAAAAGTAGGGAACTGCACTAATTAAAAAACTCTTTGTGATGCGTTCCGGGAATCCGTAGGAAAATAAGACTATGATTATGAGTTATTCCAAATGAAACTTTCCTTTTAAAAAGATAATTTAATTACTATAAAAACGTAAAAAGCAGCCATAGACTTCCTCACTCATACGAGAGAGGATTTTTAGATTATAGACCCGCCACACTGCTTCAGTATGAGTTAACGGGTTAAACATACCCCAGCAATACTCCCGAGTTATGCAGATTTTCTCAATATGAGTTCCTTATTTAAAAGCTGATGCATTGAAAAGAACAGTCGAACAAATTTTACGAACGAGTGTAACCACTAGACCATCAACTTTTACTAGCTAGAATACATTGACTAAACTTATTATTTGCCTTAATTTATAATTTTAAGCCAGCAATGGTATTTACGTGAATCCTCACTGATATCCAAGATTTGTATTATATAAACGTAAGATAAAACACTACAACGTTCTACGTTTTAGTATTTAGTTGTAAAGTTTCCATTTCAATTAAGTTTCTGAATACGGTTAGAACATTATAACCTCCTCTATACACAATATATTACTTGCAACCTTCAATCACAACGCAATTAGAATATAAATAACTATCAAACAATTGACAAAGCAGCAGCTTTCGATTACCAAAAATGTCTAAAATGTTACATTAAGGAAATTACTAACGATTCGATATCCTGAAACTGAAATAGCTTTACTACATTATATTACTATACTATACTATATTTTTTGGTTATGAATTGTTTATAACCATTATGAATGTAAAAACTTCAAAAAATTAGGCATTGAAATAGATTTTTGTTAAAAAATGTGACGAAACAATCTTGCTGAGAGTAGAATAAGAATCATATAAAAACTCCTCCGCATTGATAATAAAATTGGATGACCTTTAAAAGATTCTAGCTTAGATCCTTATCTGGATGAGGTCAAGGTACCACTGACCTGGTTATAACTAATTCCCAAAAAAAGATAAATGGCATAACTGTACCATAAATACAAACACTTAAATACATACCTTGTAATAGCATATTCGATTATATTCCGTAGTGGCTCAATTTGATATTATTTTAACACAAGGTTTATCCTATTCCCGGAATAAAATGTCTATAATTATTTTCTGAAATAAAAGCTAACCGCCAATAAAAGCCTCAACAAAATCAACACAGTCGGTTAAGTATTTGCGTTATATTAAAATAGTAGATTTTCATTATTTTATTAAGAATTACAATAACTATAAATAAAACAGTTTGGGACATATATAAACAAACATAATGCCTTCATTCCGCATAATTTGTTTTATATTCTGTGCATTTATCAGGAAAACAATTAAGTCAAGGTTTGTATAGTTTACAAGAAAACTAAAAGACATTGTCTATGCGCTTTGTAGTACATGTAATGCATTTACATAATCGGTCCATCAATTTTTAAGAGTTGATTATCTTTTAAGAGTTTTATTGTATTCATTATTCAATCAAACCTGTAATTGTATACGATAAAACCGTCTGACATTGCAAATTACACCGCAAAAAATACCAAACCAATCAAGAATGTGTACGAGTTCAATAAACTTTTAATACATAACATGTTAAAAACTGTATATAAATCACGGTCACGCTATAAAAACAAAGACACTAATTAATGATTGTTTTGATTAATTATAAATGTTAGCTGAGAGACGTCCAAGCTAAAGTTTTAATGAAATAATTAACTGGAATTCTCCAAGCAAAAGAATTGTTCTGCCAGTTATGTAACTTACATGTTATAACACGTAATATTTCAAATTCTTTAAATTGTTCTACATGTTACTTTGTAAATGAAACAACACAAGAAGACAATTGTGTAATAAAGGAACGTGTAAAATATAAGGAACTAAGATTCAAATTTGCGATATAAATAGTTTAATAAAACGTGACTCTACCCCCCCTCCCCTTCTTGAAATTATAAAAAAACTAAAGTAGAATGAATTTTAATGTTCATAGAATTTCATAGTTTTCATGTTTTCAATTACCTATACGTATCGAATAATCTAAAATTATTGATTTGAAAGTGGCCATTTGTACCTATATATATATTTTGGCAGACTTTCTAGTTTTTATTTACATCAATATTTTTCACAGTTATTCTGCTATTCGGGGCAGAAACAAATTCTTGAAATCAGTGATCATTTTAATCAGTCGAGATGTTTTTGGGTCATAAATCGCAATTTTTATTGTTATTGTACATATGTATATGCACATTTTTATATTATTATTCATACAGGTATAATCTTAAATAAAATATCATTAGTGATACATGTTGGCTATCAGAACTATTCTTTTATTCGTTTTACAGCACTGGAATGTAGCTTTTTAGAGACACATTATGTAAACAAGTTTTTTGCCAAGATTCTCCTTACAATATCTATTTTTCATGCCACTTTTACAATTTATAATGCATACTATCCTCCCATGATTTAATCAAATAACCTCAATTATTTTACTTATCGACATTCATTTTTTTTTCTTTTCACACAAACTTTTTCTGAAATATTAATATCATATTTCAATAACACATTTTAAAAATATATTCAAAATGAGTGCGTACAAAGTACACAGGTACTTCTTTGGCTAACTAATTTTTAAGTGTTGTTTATATTTATGCAGACATAAGAGGGAAGGAAAAGGATGATATGTTAGAAATTTAATGTATCTTATTGTCATTAATATATTAAAAGTGTCGAAAATGAATACAAATAAATTATTGAAATCTCAAATGATGAACTGTAAATAAAAATTTCACGTGCTTTTTGTAAATATTATAAATTATTAATTAAATTTTAAATTTAGTGTAGAGAATTTATGAAATATTTTATGAAAATTTGTATATTAAATTATTTATTGACGAGTACCAAATTAAAATGCTACATGATATTTGTAACTATTAAAACTTCCTCACCTTCAAACGTTTGCACATAAAAAAAGTTTGCACATCTTCGTGACGCTAATGACGCATTTCAT
This sequence comes from Elymnias hypermnestra, assembly GCA_015832385.1. Taxonomy (NCBI): domain Eukaryota; kingdom Metazoa; phylum Arthropoda; class Insecta; order Lepidoptera; family Nymphalidae; genus Elymnias; species Elymnias hypermnestra. Next base: position 5,268,192 of record JACTOM010000929.1, read on the forward strand.
CCGAAAAATAAACAAATTTATGCGCGTAAAGAAGTTTCACATCAAGAAAGCAACTGCCTCATTGGTCTAGTGGTTAGCATGTTCCGGCGAATTCAAAAATCGATAATTAGTTTTCAATTAAGATTTTCTCAATATTTGCCCGAATTTGGGAAATTGGCGGTGTTCTCCACCCTCGTGCCTCGGAGAGCAGGTTAAGCCGTCGATCCTGCGCCTGATCTGTCTCCGGTCGTGTCGGATTCCCGTCACATCGGACTATGGGAGGTAAGGAATAGAGAGTGCACTTGTGTACTATGCCTGCCAATCCGCAGTGGAGCAGCGTGGTGGATCTATGCTCTAAAAACCCTCTCTCGTATGAGTGAGGAGGCCTGTGCCCAGCAGTGGTTCGTTAATGGGCTACTACTTACGTACTACTTTTCTTAAAGAATTTTATTGAAGTAATACACGACTTTGTTATAAATGGTATTGTATATAGATTAATACAGATAGATTCTCAGTTAAAAATATGTCGTTTAGTTATTTCTAGTCGTATGACATTAACAAAATCATACAGAAGTAAGTGTAATCGTATCTAAATGACAGGAAATTGTCATTGCGATTATATATGTAACTACGTACTTGTTATTTCACGGTCTGTGGAATAAATCTTAGAATCATAAATTTGATTGTATAACGAGTTCAATTTTGTACTTTTTCATACCTAACATGTTTAATGGCACTGCTTTTTTTTCCGACACCTTATACAATACATAAATATAAACTAACACCGAGATTAAAATATTTAATATACAACCTTTCACAACAATGGATATTATGGTAGATATGGTATGGTTTTAGCACTAAACATATTTACCAAATTACCAAATATAATGGAATATTTAATAATATTACACATACTACTAAAATTTTGCTACAAATATTTCCATCGGGTTGAAATTTCGATGAAACATTACCGTGATATGTAAAACGTTTGTTATATTTCTCGACAAGACGTTTGCCTAATTAACTGAAAGTCTTCAAAAGATCCAGGGCTCAAGGATAAAGGGTTTAATTATGACGTGGCATATTATTATTATAATATATATTTTTAGTAAATACATTCAAAACTTAGTGATCTTATGTAATATGCCAGTTTACTTCAATAATATATTTTAATAATAAAAAAAAATGAGTCAAAGCTATGTTAAGCTTTTCTATTGTCAAATTGTAATTTATTTCCTATTATAAGTGCAAAGGACCAGTTTTATCGGAAAACAAAAATTACCCACCGAAGATTTTATTCATAAATTAAAATATTAATCAAAGAGATTTAAACCTACCAAACTCTTAAAGTGGAAAGACGTAAAGACAAAAGAAATAAATTGACCATACCTTTTAACAAGAAATTTACTTACGTTAAAACATTTGGCATTATGATTGTTGTAAGTATTGTTTTACCATGATATATACCGAAATTTCCTCAAGAGATAAACTATATATTATTTTTAACAGGCTTAATATTTTAATACGTACCTACTTTAACTAAATAAGTAGTCAAACGATGTGAAATCATTTATAATAATAAGACGAAGAAAAGGAAATGTCATTAATATACAGGAACAAAATAATAATCGCAGTAGATACATCCAAACTTTCCAGAAAAATCTAAAAATACATTTATCTGTAAATTATACAAAACGTGGAAACTTCAATTTGTTTTAGTCGAGAATTTAATACTAATATCAGTAATCGTTTGTTTTTATCACATATTATTTAGATCGTAAAAAATCAGATTAATGACTTACATATTCAAATTGGCGGCTTTATGTAAATTAAATAGCTTTAGGTACCGATATTTAGGATATCAATCGTTTATTTATGCGTATTCAATTTAGAAGTTAAATGAAATAATAACACAACATAACAACTTATTTTAAAAACGCCATTTATGATTTAAAAATAGTTAAACTCTAAAACGTGGCACAGTCTGATATTACTCTTCTACGGCTTTCCATTCTATTGGAATCTACAGCAGAAAAATAGACTATCTTATTCGCTATAATATCAGTTATCTACTCGTAAAAGTCTCGTCCTATCCTTTCAGTGATAAACTACAAAAAAGAAACATATTCGAAATATTGGTTTTTATAATTAAACGTTTAAACATTCATAACATAAAGGCAACTTTTGAATGTAGAAACAAACACTTTAATGTTGTTAAATATATAGAGTGGAACCATATTACAAAAGGCATTTTATGTAATAGAAGTTTTTCTCCGTAAATTTAAGATAAATATAAAAATCAATACATTTCAAATATTCCCTGTCCATTTAAATATACGGACTTTTCTCCTGAAATGATTTTTATATGAATTTCAAAAAAGGTGTCAGTTAAATAGTAATAACTAAGGAAGTCGCTATTATTAAATCATCTGGAAGGAATAAATATGATCGATGACCGCAGCAGAGATTTTCAACAGGTGGGGCTAAAAATGAATATGGGTAGGACGAAAGTTACGTCCAATATCCATGTTCCACTCCACCCAGTCATCGTTGAGAACTCGGCACTTGAAATTGTTGATGAGTATACGAGTACATACCTGGGTACTATAGTCTAGCTAGGTATGTTCAATTTTGTAAAGGAGATAAACCGCCGGATCTAGCTTGGTTGGGCAGCATTCGGTAAACTACGGAAGATGTATTGGTTCAATATCCCTCAGTGTCTGAGGACCAAAGTCTGCGAACAGTGCGTGTTGCCAGTGGTCGCTAACTATGGGCTTCATTCAAAAGCTTAATGTCACGCAGCAGGCGATGGAGAAGGCTATGCTGGGAGTTTCTTTACGTGGTCAAATCAGAAATGAGGAGATCCGTAGAAGAATCAAAGCCACCGACATAGCCCTAAGATTCACATAGTTGAAGTGGCAATGCTCGGGGCACATAGTCCGACGAACCGAAGGACGTTGGGGCCCGAAGGTGCTGGACTGGCGACTCTGCACCGGAGGACGCATTGTAAGCAGACCCCCCACAAGGTGGACCAACGATATAGGGAGGGTCGCCGGTAGCCGCTGGAGCCAGGCGGCGCAAGACCGGGCATCATTGGGTGAGACCTTTGTCCAGCACTGGAAGTCCGTCCGTTCAAGTGAGTGAATACTATTAAAACATCCTAGCGAAACTAAATTAGAAATCTGCTTATATTGCAAAATGTTGTGCAATAGAAGCAAGAATTTAAACGTTGACAGCCCATGTAATTAAAAGCGCTACAAAATTATGGAACGCGGATGATAATGTATATTGCACATTTTTGCACAGTAGTTCTAACTACGTAATCCATTATTTTGTGTTCATGTAAATTTAACTTTATGATCATGAAATCGTACCGTAAACCACGTATCAGGGATACGTGGCTTACCCTCACCTCCCACTTGAAATAGCCTTATGAAATTGAGCGTATCAGCTTTTGAATATATAAACCAAATATATATATTGTATATACCTACGTCCTTAACCGAGTGCATCAAAATGGTTTCATTATAAAGAAAATAATATGGAGATTAGGTTATTGCACTATCCCACTGCTGCTCAACTGCCTCATTGGTCTAGTGGTTAGTATGTTCGACTACAGACATGAGATCCTGGGTTCGAATCCCGGGTCGGGCCAATTCCAAATCGATATTGAGTTTTCTACTAAGATATTCTCAATATTTGCCCGAAGTTTGGATAAATTTGGCGTTGTTATCCACCCCCGTGCCTCGGAGAGCATGTTAAGCCATCGATCCTGCGCCTGATCTCTCTCCGCAATTGTGGGATTGCCGTCACGTCGGATTATGAAAGTGAAGGAATAGAGAGTGCACTTGTGTACTATGCCTGCCAATCCGCAGTGGAGCAGCGTGGTGGGTCTATGCTCTAAAAACCCTCTCTCATATGAGTGAGGAGGACTGTGCCCAGCAGTGGGACATTAATGGGCTGCTACTTACTTACTTTTACTTACTATCCCACTCACTTATACGAGCTGTTCATTAATATTTACGATTAACTTGAAATTAATCTAAATTTCTTTCGCTGTAGACAATATTGTGATGGGGAATTATGCAGGTGACACCAAAGATTATTAGTAGTTATTAAGAAAACAAGCTGAACAAACACTTTCTCCATAATATGCGTTCATAATCAATTTGGAAAAAATATATCTGCTGAGAATTCATAAGTAATTACTTTTTTAACGACAATTGCTACTTTAATGGTATTTTTCCTAAAAAAAATACAATAGCTATTTTCATAAACTGGTTTCAAATGGAAGCACTCTTGTCATTAAAATGCTCCACAACTGCATAATGCGGCTTTATAAGCTAAGCGATGAAAAATATTTTCGTAGTTGCATAGGAATAGCAGCGTTTATTAAAATAAATGTTGAAACGTTTATCCTTTGACCTAATTCACAAGAAGACTGGCATCATGGGTTGAATTAACAAATTTGCATAACCACGTCCAATTATGAAGACGTAGGTAGGGAGATAATATTTTTATCATATATATTAGCAACTGAACTCTGCTTTTTCCCTCGATTTACGTAAAAAAATAAATAAATGTTAAGAGACCCTCTCCATTTTTATTAAAGCTGGGATATCCTCATGGATACCTGGAATTCTGCGAATGGTCGAAGTGGTTCCGTCCGCGTACCTCAACCGTTTCGCCATCTTCTTCCGCGTCATGACATCCTCGCAGAAGGAGAGTATAGCACACCATACTCTCTTGCTGCTCACCATCATTCTAATGACGGTGGGGAGCGAGAGATCCACCCTGATGATCGCCGCACTCGTGGGACCTCTCGATAGGCTCACACCTAGCCACTCCGCAGGCACTTGCCAAAGCAACTGTGACCCAACAGTACCTACGCGTGGTGGATGGTCACTGCACAATGTGTTCTGCGACACCATCCTATTATTACGGGCCAGATTGCTGATATGGTTTCGTGGCCCACTTTCGGCTAACAGAGCCGCTCTCTCCATTTGACTATCTGGACGGCTTCCATGAGTCAATATTTATCCTGGGCAACCAGCAACACGTCCCAGCTCTCAGGAATAAACAATCATACTACTCCATATAAAGCAACATAGTAGAATACTACTTAACAAGTTATTGTGTTACCATTTTAGATTATACCGTCATCGATTGAGATCACACATTGTCCTGTAAGTATTAAAATAAAAAAAAATCCGTCTAATTTCTTTCATTTAATAATTGTAGATAGACAAATAGATAGTTACGAGTATACATCGCACGTCTAATAATTAAATTAAATATCTCAGAAAGTATGATATGGCATACAATAGCATATCATATAATAATAATTACTTCTTTTCATTCGATGAGGATAAAAATGTAACTCCATGAAATTACTAAAATACAAAACATTAAGAATAATTTCCCATATATTAAGTACTAGCTGAACCCGCGACTTCGTCTGCGTGGAATGTTTTTTGGGTACCATTTTCATTAATTTAGTCAAATAACAAACATATGTATAGTACCCCCGCAACCCCCCTCGCGGGTGGAATTTCGTAAAATCCGTTCTTAGCTGACCTCTACTCGGCAAAAGGAATATTCCAATTTTCCAAATACCAAATTTCAAGTCTCTACGCCTAATGGTTCCAGAGATATCGTGATGAGGCACTAGATACCTGGATATTTCTTAAATATATATACTAGATAGACCCGCAACTTCGTCTGCGAGGATTATTTTTTTGGTAGCATTTTCATTAATTTTGTCTAATTGTGTTACAAATAAGAAACATACCCGCACTGCCTTTTGAGGGTGGAATTTCCTAAAATTTTGTTTTGATAGATTCCATTATATCAAAAAAAAAGTTTTAAATACCATAAAAGATGAAGTTTGAAAATGTGATTTTTATAACACCCCCGCAACCCTCCTTGTGGGTGGAATTTCGCAAAATCCGTTCTTAGATGACCTCTACTCGGCAAAAGGAATATTCTTACCAAATTTCAATTCTCTACGCCTTATAGTTCTAAAGATATCGTGATAAGTCAATAAATACCTAGATTTATATTTATATATGTGTATATATATTTATATATATTTATATATATTTATATATATATATATAATATTTTAACTTTATTATTAAGAGCATGATGACATATGTATGTCGCAAACATACATTTGTCATGGTATTAGAAATGCTTCACATATTTCTTTAACCTTTAACCTAAATATCTATGAAACGGAAAACTAAATAGCAATGAAATGTATACAAATCAATTTGTATATAAAAAGATGTATTTTAGAGTTTTATCCAATTTATAAAAACTTTCAAAAATGGGAAAACATAAACTGTACTTGAAACGTAAATTCTTCCCACATGTTGTTCTGGATACATTGAAACTAATTAATAGGTCTAATTGATAGCATCTACGTTGAGTCGATTGCCATTGAAAATAACTAGGTCATTTGTTATCAGTGTTAATGACTCAACTGTTTTATTTAAACCTACACAAACTATATTTCTCTCATTCCAGCTCTAAAATAGCCACTACCCGCAACTTAAACAATAAATAAAGTTATCTAAAAATGCTTGCCGTATGCTCATAGACATTTTCATTTAATATATAGATGTCTCACATCGGATTTCTAGGAGGCTTCATTCGCGAATTAAAACCTTAAATGTAATTTAGACTATCTATACATTCATTTGAAAGCTCATAACTGAAATACCTTAACCCATTTACCATCTGTCTATTTACCATTACTTTTATTACCTCCTTTTTACTCCACCATGGGCACGTTAGTTCTTGTAAAGAGTCTCGGATTTGGACCCAAGGTAGACACTCCTATTTTCTTCTAAAGTTGTTGTTTATATTCTATAATTATGCGTTTTGGAAAGGAAATATAGTCTCAGGAAACCTCCATATCCCGGAAACTATTCTAGAATATGTGTACTCTGCCCACCGAAACAGAGTGGTGGGTCTATGCTCTCAATACCTCTCTGTGGGACTTTAATAGGCTGCAACTTATTTTATTTTTGACGAATTCAAACAATTTGTTATAAAGTCATAACTCATGCTATATTTTTTAGAAATATGTAATTTTTTATAAATACTTGTTATGCAGTTTGGTTTTCTGCCACCACTAACTGTTGATCAGTACTTTACCTGATTAACAGTTATATTTTGCGTTTATTATCAGCGACATGGCACTTTACCAATGACTCTTTATAAAATACCTTGACAAAGGTAACACCATATGCAGGTTCATAATTACAGCCTTTGAACAATTTTGTACTATAAGGTAAAGCACGAGCAATGATAAAGATTAACCTTCAGTTATATCAACCACAATTACTAGCAATATACAATATATTTATGTTTCTTATTAAATACCAAGTGCGAAAAATAACTTCCAGGAAAAATTATAATTTTCTATACATTATTAATTTTGTAACAATGGTTCTATAGTAGAAGCTGAACAAGGATCTTAACAAAATTCATAATTTTTATTCGCAATAACGCAAATGTAAAAATAAATAATCCATAACAAAAAATATTAGTTCTTAAGAGTTTCTCAATTTACTGTGAACAATATATATTTTTCTTACTACGCTAATTTTATTATGAACGTATTACTTTTTATATTTAACTTAACATATATACATATATATATATATATATATATGTGTACATATACATATACATATATATATATATATATATATATATATGTATATATATATAAGAGATATCCAGGTATCTATTGACTCATCACGATATCTCTGGAACCAGAGATATCGTGATGAGTCGCAAAATGGTTGCGAGGGTGTTAATAAAACATTCAAATTTTCACCTTTAAAAAAAATTCAAACTACACATTTAAAAGCTATAACTTTTATAGTATGTAAAACTTGGTCAGCAATTTTTTTTACGTACTGGAATCTATCAAAAGTAAATTTTATGAAATCCCACACTCAAAGGGCAGTGCGGGTATGTTTGTTATTTGTGAAACAATTTGCCTAAAGTAATGAAAATGCTACCAAAAAAACATTCCACGCGGGCGAAGTCGCGGGTTCACCTAGTTTAGTATATGCGAGTACACTTTTTACGAAGTCAACCGACGAAATATACAACAATGAATTCTACAAATATTTAATGTGCTCGTATTGTACAGGTATATGTATATCAATACACTTATTTATTGACGAAATTTCTCCTCCAATGAAGCCTTTCTTTATTTAAAGACTATTATAATATATACAGCTAACATTCATGTATATGCTTTCGTACTTAAGAACGTAGTATTGAAAAAGCACTAACACTATTTTACTGCCTTTATGCAAATGTAAGTATTAGACAAATCTAAATATATGTATCCATTTTTAAAACTGGTATTAATTAATAATGGAAGATACATCTACCGGTTTAAATATTCAGGTTTTAAAGATAAATTGGGACGAATAACAATATTGGAAATTTCTAGCATAATTATTTAAGCTATTACGAAACTTTATCTAATATAAACTTTACTAACTAACTTATTAGTTGGCACCATTTGATATTTCATAAATCCACAAAAACAATACAGATAAAATTAAATCAACATTTTATTATCATTAACTTTTATATAAAAAGTTTTTAAAAAAGAGTATCCGCTGAGTTTTTTGCCAGTGTCTTTTCTGTAATACTTATTGCTGGCCTCGCCTTATTTAAGATTATCATCTCAATATTTTGTGTAAAATAAAAGTCTTAGGTAAGGTTTTGCCGGAAGCAAAACGTTTGTCATCTGTAAATTGGGATGCTAATTAAAACATCCGTTGTCGATTAAGTCATCAGTTAAAATCAACTGGGGTCAGAATCCAATAACCTGTGTACAGTAAAACCCCATAAAATCCTGAGTAATGCATCTTTAATGTCACAACTTGTCAGATAAACACACTTTTTTACTGTATTTTGTATAAATTACGTCGTTAGTAAGCTAACTTCTCGGCAATAATGTCCGTATATTGATTTTTATGGGTTATTTCAACTTTTCACGGCCTTATGATTTCCCGATCATAGACACCTTGGGTGAATGCAATAAAATGACAGTATTATTTTTACCTCTCTTCGTTTTATTACTAATTCAGCTTAACTATTAAAATAATCTGAGAAGAATTCTTGTATAGAGTCGCCTATTATATACATACATTTGTAAAAATATCACATATTTCTTGTAAGTGCGTCTATTGGAAATATCTGCAGTATTTTACAGTAATCTGGAAATTTGTTAATTTACAAATGATGAAGTCATATTTAATATAATCTGTTTTGTCTGAATGGTTCCTGTATCAATTAATAAAAAAAAATATTTTTAAAATACATGATGATAAATATCACCTGATCTAATGTGAAAGCGATTTTAAGAAAAGCACACTTAATATTAAGCAACGTAACTCTTTTTTCAAATTTCTACCATCAGTTGACATTTTCCCTATAAACACATATCTTTTCAATAATTTCTAGGAGTAATATTATTTGTAGAACCGTAATAAGCCACCTATATGGCTTGGCTGGTGAAGTACCACATCCTAACACTATTCCAGCGGAAAGTACTGTGTGAATAACTGAACTCACAGCTCAAGGGTTTGAACGGACAAGAGTAAAATATCATGGTCTATTTATCGGGATCAAGCATAGGCAGTTACATCGATTCTATAAATATCTATGGGTGGTTTTTGTTTGCCGGGTTGAAAAAAAGACAAATATTGTTTATGCAAAACACTAAGGTTTCAATTATTATAATTTGTTCATGCAAATAAACTGATTTTGTAAATGTTTCAGCAACCCTAATCACGGCTGCGGCTGGCACCACAGTGGGCTGGACTTCACCGACGTTACCGAAACTTTTGGACGAGGACTCCCCTATTCAGACCACAGCCGATCAAAGCTCATGGATTGCCTCACTTATGATCCTTTGTTCAGGTACCACTTTGAAAATAAAACTTTTCACATACCGTATTTTTAGACAATAAAGCTCAGGTTTTTCTACATAGAATAATTACGAGCCTTATTTATGATCCGAAGGAAAGAAGAAAAATGTTTTTTTTTTGTTTCAATAAGTAGACCATAATTTTATCGTGTTTTGACAATTTAAACTTTTTTATATAAATTAATTTCGTTTGACACAATATACAGCGATTGACAGTATGTTCGCCACACATAAATAATTAACAATATATTATGTGTTACAAAATATATGTCGATAAATAAACGCAAAAGTGTTGCGATTAGAATATTATGTTTTTCTTTAATAATTTAATTTATTAATTACATCAATTAGAATTCAATAATCATAATTACGACAGAACAAAGTCACTGGGATCAGCTAGTATATTATATAAATATATTGAAATGCATGAAGAATATTTTTACATTTAAGCTAAATTTGCACCAAAATATTGTGCAGAAAATTAAATAAATTTATATATGTCATCTGCCAAATTTTGTCTCTTATTTCTGTATGATAACATATATGGTTTGACCGTTTTAAACCCCAAAACCACTCAACCGTTTTAATGATTTTTTATTTATTTGTCTAGATTTGATGCGACAAAAGATTACGATTACGACAGCTGATTTTTGTTTTATTAATTAGTTAATATTTATATAATTTAACAGTCATATTGGCTTACAAATCGCGTGGTACGTTATCCCGGTCCAACGCTCAAAAGTTGTAGTACAGATCCATGATGTAAAAATAATTACTAACAAGCTGAATTTTCGTGAATAGCTTCATTTTGTTCAGAACCCCAACAATTTCTTCTACGAAAACTCTCGATTGTGGTGTGCCACCAAAATGAAGGTACTCACGGAAAATTAGCTTGATAGTAATCAAGTGCAAAAATAGTACCATGGACCCCGGACTATACGTAACCATTAAATATGACTTTTGACGGCCTCGCTGACGCTGTGGTGCGAGTACTCGCTTTAGTAAACGGCATTTTCAAATTTATGTCTCTGAGTCTGATGGACGACTCCGGCCGTGGCTTTGTTACTACCCTACAAGCAAAGACGTACCGCCAAACAAAGAGAAGCTGTGTAGAAACCATACTCTTACCAGATTAGGGCGTTTCCATTTTAGATTCCTCCGATTTGAAGTCCCATATTTAATTGTACATAAACGTAATTGTGCGGGTCAGCTAACATCCAATGTAATATTTCAATTTTATACGGAAATTTTAGGGGAACGTGAAATTATAAGTTTTATCACATCTAAATGTAACGATGTTTGGCTTGAATTGCTAGTTTCATATTTATATTATATCGTTATCATGCAACTGCACTAATTGTGATATCAATGAAACTGTCATTGGCCGTAAAATTATGTAAATGCTCCAGTTTGTTACCTCTGTTCGTGAAATTATACTTGAAAAGCTGTTAGCGTGAATGCTAATATGTAAACTACATTATTGACTCAAAGATTAGTACGTAACTTAAATTTCAAAGCTTTAAATTCTTTCACATCATGATTAGTCATGCAATTGGAAAATAAAATTGTACAATATTTAATAATTTGAAGTTTACACTCTCCCTGTAATGTAAAAATGTAATTCAAATTATCATTCGTTAATTAATTAATTATTTTTATTCAACCACTCAATTTCAAATGCACTTTTTTTAGTTTCTATTGAATAACACTTTACGTTATTTTTTTACTTGTTACTGTATAACTAATAAGATTTCCAAATAAATCTTAATAAAAAACACATTTAAAGATGATAAGGCTTTTGATTGCAAAAAAGAAATACAAATTGACAATCAAATATGTATTTTTCTAATATGCCATATACAAAAGGATAAATAATCATTCGGGTAATACCATTTAGAGTAAGTTATCACTTGCTAAAAGGTGATATCATTGACAAGTGCTAATCTAATGGGTTTTTCGTAATTAACACTCAATAGATATAAGTTGCATACAAAAATATGGTAGTTTTGGCTGATCTCACCTGATAATACGTGGTAATACAGCCTAAGACTGACTTCATATAATGCAATTATCCTTTTAATGGTTTATCGTACGTTGTAAATATAAGATAAAAATTAGAAAATACTTACTACTTGCTTCATTGCGTCAAGAAGACTGGCATTATTTATATAAACAATTTTCAATTTATTGCAAAAGAAATATGGGAATTTTCAACGTGCAAAATTATCCAAGTATAACTTATTATTCCTTCCTTGTTTACCGGAATTCGAATTACATAACAAAATGGCACAATTGCATTAATATGAAACGGATTAGGTCAATGAACGATAACGGTTTATACCATGTCAGTCAAGTTAACTTAGCAACTGAAAGTAATATACGGTTTTCATTCGCAATAAGTTGTTTAATATGTTATCGGTAGAGTGTTATTGATGGGTCGGTGAGTTTAATTAAATATTAGCAATTCCCTCCGGTTCCGATTGCGTAGATTGCGAATTCTGTGTTAAAACTACGCTTACATTGTTCTTCACAGTGCCCTTTGCTTTACCTGCAAAAGTTTATTCAAAATCATAGAAGCCCTTTTCAAAACTAATCTAGTCAACTTGACACAAATAAAAAAATTAAGAACTCACTGTAACCAATTTTTCTCTGTATAATAATAAGTAATATTAAAACAAATGGCATAGTAAGTAAGTAAGTAGCAGCCATTTAACGTCCCACTGCTGGGCTCATTCCGAGGAGCGAGGGTGTTTAGAGCATAGGCCCACCACGCTGCTCCACTGCGGATTGGCAGGCATAGTACACAAATGCACTCTATTCCTTCACTCATAGTTCGATGTGACGGGAATCCGACACGACCGGAGAGAGGTCAGGCGCAGGACCGACGGCTTAACGTGCTCTCCGAGGCACACCGCCAACTTCCCAACTTCGGCCAAATAATGAGATCCTAAAAGAAAACTCAATATTGATTTTTGAATTGGCCCGACCCGGATCTCGAACCCAGGACCTCATGTCTGCAGTCGAACATGCTAACCACTAGACCAATGAGGCAGCTAAAAAAATGGCATGAAGTTCTTAAATTCACAATAAAGGAACCTTTTAGTAAGCTTTCAATAGATTGTACTGTAGATTTTTGTTGCGTTATAAAATGTATTGATGAAGTTATGTTTGACTAAACTTTATTAACTCTGTGTATTATCCGCTACAAGTTTAAAAACATGTATTTAAGTGGATGGAGGGAAAGGTATATGGCCCTCGTTTGTTAAGTAAAACAAAAAACCTTATACAGCGAGTACAGAATGCCTGTGCTTGATTTTGTTTCAACATACCACCTCGCTCACACGTTACTCCTTACCTTAATGCACCAGATATATTAAAAATGGAAAGGCGCCGGAAATTACATATTGTTACTCTTCTTTTTGGAGTTCTTCAAAATGGAATTCCCGCTTACTTATATAGTAAATTAAAAAGATTCAGTGATACGTCTGCACGTACCACTCGTAAACCCTTGCTTTGTACTCCAAAATATAGAACAGCTGCATGGGAGACCTTATTTGATCACGCTAAATAGATTTGTTTAAAAATACGGTTGAGATCAAATAAAAATTAATAGTAGAAATTTCAATATAGCCTTAAAATACACTACACCATTGTTCTCGATACATCAATTTCAAAAGCTATATTATTATTAGTTTAATATAATTTTGTAAATAAAAAGAAACCGCATTTTTCATTAAAAAAAATATTAATGACAGGACGCAGTGACCCTGACAATCATTTTCACGCTTACAGCTGAAAAGCTTTCGACTGTCATATAAAACTCTTGCCTGAGATATAAAACTCTATAGAAAATAAAACTGATAGCTTCAAAGAGACTATTAAATTTCTGGCCTTATCGAATGACTTAATAATAATAATAAAGCCATTTTTTTTTACGAAATATTTAAATAAAACCGCACTTAGATTACAAATTATTTCCGTATGCCTTACGGCAAAGACCTCCTCCTACTCTTTAATTTTTTTTTCGGTTCCCGCTCTTCATATCCAAACGGGTAATACTTACTTCACGACAAAATACTCGGTAGTTACTCTATTAAAGTAAATTGTTTCAATCTCAATTGGGAACTTATTAAAATCAAGCATTTCTATCATTTATATTTTCCTCTACGTTGTAACAGACTTTACATGTACGAGTTCCCCATATGTACAGACTGCCTCAGACAATCTACTGGTCAATTTATTTGCATGCAGATCATAAGGCCCTGGGTTCGAGTCCCAGGTCGGGCAATCCAAATCTGGTAATAGAAATTGATGGTTAAGCCGTAGGCTCTACGCCTCTTGTCGTGTCGGATTAGTAATTCAATCCATCTATGATTAAAAGAGTTGACAGTATGGTCACATATAGCATATTGTGTGCCTCCTGCTTACCTGGCTGCTCTGCACCTTCTGCAAGAATTTGATCATATTGTTACATTATAAGTGTTAGAAAAAGCTTGGACTAACGTAAAAGCAAATGAAAAATAAATTGAAATATAATGAAATAAATAAAATCCTCTCGATTTCCAGCTGCCAGCCCTATGCCTGCATCGTACCTCGCAGACAGAATAGGCACAAAGAGGACGCTCCTTCTCGCTGCCATTCCCTACATCATTGGCTGGATCCTTGTCATGTTTGCGTACAATATTCCTATGATATACGCTGCACGACTAATCCAAGGCCTCGGGTATGGGATAGCGTATACAGCAGCGCCTATGTACTTGGGTGAAATCGCCTCTAACGAAATCCGTGGAGCTATGGCTACACTCATCACGGTCATGTCAAAGGTTGGTTAAAATTTGTTATAACAGTCCTTTTGTATCGTCAAATTTAGTCACATTATTTAAACGCCCCACTGATGATGAAATTAAAGAACGACTCATAATCTAAAGTTATTCAGTAAACCCTCGTAACTAAGAATTATTATGCTACAATATTTTTATTGAGCTTTATATTTTTATTAAATTACACATTTATACAGAACAGGGCCCTACCCAAAAACTGTAAAATTAAGTTATAAAGAAAAATAAACCAGCAACGGGATCTGGAAGAGTAAACAAAAGGCTGATAGCCTTTTTGTACGACAATCCAATCAGATTCAAATATCTTCGTACCGCGTCGATATTTCTCTGAATAACACATGTGCTTTTCATTCACGTGGACCCAATATCTCCACAATGAAGAGCGATATTATAAATCCTATATCTGGAATGTATATATATATATCGTTTTCTGTCTATACATATATATGAATGCCACAACACGAGATTTCGCACTCGGTTAAAGATATATATTCTTGTCATTATTTCTGTCACATTATTACATTTTCATAATAAAATTATTCAATGATCTTCCTTTCAATAAAACTTTAAATTAAAAAGGGGTAACTCCAAGATGTCTTGTTAATATTTTATTAAAAGCCTTTAGAAAAAAAATATTTTTTTTACTGACAGATTAGAGCTTAATTATTTCAGCTGTTAGTAAGTGATAATACAGTTAAAGATGGTAACGCGCTAGCCTTTATAAAGAAGTTCTTAACGGTTGCTTACACAGCATCATACCTGAATGCAATTTTGTTGCATGGCGGCACGTTTTTACTACTATAATAACTAACTATACACCAATGCGGGCCCTGGACATATTAGAAAATAGTATTCCCTAAAATTGCCTTATCGGAAGCCATACCTGGTGCCTCTACTAGTGAAGCAAGTATTCGAACCTTTACGCCAACGAGACTGTCCAGGATCTCTCTATCTAATGGACATTCGTCTATAAATTATACCCTCATTACCTAAGATAGAATAGAAATATTTCACCGCTTTTATTTTACATTTTTAAAAGTTTTAATTAGTATATGTTTGTTATTTCAGTTCGGAATCCTGTCACAATACTGTATCGGTCCATACGTATCAATGCTTGGACTAGCCAGCTTCAATATAGCAATACCTATTCTCTTCGTGGTGACATTCAGTGCTATGCCAGAATCCCCGTACTACTACATCAAATCAGGCGACGCAAACAAAGCAGAGATTTCATTGAAACATCTTCGAGGACGGGATTACATGAACGAGGAACTGGAAAGCATGACGCATCTAGTCAACGAAAATATGAAAGAGAAAAGCCGCTGGAAAGACCTAATCTCTGTCGGCGGTAACAGGAAAGGCCTGATAATTTTATTCGGAATATATTTCACCCAACAGTTCTGTGGCAGCACTGCGATAATATCATATGCCCAGCAAATATTCGGTGCAGCTGAAGGTGGCTTAGGTTCTGCGGAGTCTTGCATTTTATTTGGTAGTGTACAACTGCTGACATCAGCTATATCGTCACAATTAGTTGATAGATTAGGAAGGAAGCCTCTTTTATTGGTATCGTCTTGTGGTGTTGGACTTGCGAATATAGTAATAGGAGCTTACTTCTTCATGAAAGCTGAAGGCAACGAACTTGTGGTTGCGTTGAAATTCATTCCTATTGTTGTGATACCTATATTTATATTCTCATACACTATAGGATTAGCTACTGTGCCTTTTGCTATTACGTCAGAAATATTCCCAACGAATATAAAATCTAAAGCTACTTGTATTATACAGATATTCGTTGCTCTAATGACGTTCGCTGTTACAAAATTATATCAAGTTATTGCGGATAATTTGGGTAATTATGTCGCATTCTGGTGTTTTGGACTATTCTCAGTGGGTGGTGTTGTTTTTATATTAATATTGCTCCCAGAAACAAAGGGCCAGTCGTTTGCAGCTATACAGGAAAAGTTGTACTCTAATGAAAGTGTCGTCTACGAGAAAAAAGAGGACCATGCCGGTAATGTAAGAATCCTGTGATATAAATAGAGAATTTATACAATTGTACATTCAATATGAATTTTAGTAATATTTTGTACTTAATTTCTTTTTTAATTGCCGTCCCTTAATTTACTTATTATAAAAATACTTATGTCACACAATATTTATAATAATAGAAACATACTTTACACATATGTATTTAGGATCCATAAGGAAGAGCATAAAATGATTTGCATTTTTGTCGTATTGGATTAAAGCAACTTCTTTGTGTTTCATCTATTATCAAAATTCAAACATACCTCATTTCCTTTGAAAATATAATATTCAGTTAGATTACCAAAACTTTGTAATAGTTTACTCTGTCCTTAATTTAATCTCCATGTAAGAAAAGAAATACAAAAACTGTATAAATCATTATAAAAAAATATCCACTTTATTAAGGTCTTCCCTTTTTTTAGTAATAAACTCACTTCAGAACGTCGTTGTTTCATAAAGAAGTGAATTTATAAATATATTGTTTACATTACATCATGGTTTTATCAAACCACGATGCAAGTGAAACACTTGATGCAAGCCATGAGCATGGCTGCTCTGTCGAGCGCCTTTCACTTTACCTATTCTCCGCGCGACATGCGATAGACGACAACATTTAAGGCGATGTAAAAAAAGTGTCTATTGTTTGTTCCGTATAAAAGTAAATAAAGAACTTAAAGTATTTCAAATAGGTGTATAGCAATTGATAGGATGATTTTTAATTGAAATATTTTAAGAATGTTTTTCAATTCCTGCTATTAGCTCACACCCTCTCTGAGATCTGCCTATATCATTTGTTCAAAGATACGATATAAGAAATATTCACTTTTAATCACCCACACTAGTTGAAATATATTTTTTAAACTTGTAATGGCTCTTAAAGTTATACTATTTGTATTTACTGTCAAATTAATGTTTAATAAAGGTCTTGGCGAAAAAAATCACCATGTATTGTAGTCACGTAAAATGTTTAAAGATTATTTAAAAAATTCACTCTTTTTTTGTTTACTGAAAAAAATATTCCCTTCAATTGTTATATAAGCAATATTGACATCCGGGGTTCTTCACAACCAAGTTGTGGGATGGGATACGGGCCTCGAGGCAATGCCTCATTACCCGGGCTAATTTTCTCAGGCATCGTCAATGCCCGGTATTTGTTTCTGTCCGTCATTCTAACGGACTGGTTCCCACCAGTTTACACCGGCGAGGCCATCCAGATCAATCCGATTTCTGTCCTTGCCGTCAAGTCGTCAGCGCCGTCATTGAAGTTTTTGTCGTCAAGAAGCAATACTGCGTTAATATATATAACCTTCTACATTTTTTTCATAGAGTACTTAACGCAAATAAGTTCCAGTATGAACCCAAGTAAAAATAAAAGCTCATAACATCCTGTAACAGGATGTAATTAGGCTGTATTATCAGTTATCGTTATATAACATCAATAACAATGAATATTGTTCGAGTTACGATCAACACCATAGACAGAAAGCTTTGCATTTTATAATCAATAAGTCATAAACGTCTTTGTCCCATGGTACGAGTACTTTAAAAATATAATAGATTACATAGTATAAAATGTAGATTAATTTGTTATGTGTGTACATACATATGTGTTATTTTTATACTATAAGCTCTAATACCCTTTTTATTCGAATCCATTATCATATTATTGCAACATTAATTTGTGTTACTATAATATAATGCAATTAACATATCTTAATAAGGTTATGGTGTATTAAACTTTCAAGTGTTTTAGGATAACTTTCTTTTCTTTGTGAAGTACATCATACTTTTAAAGAATTGTATTTTTAAGGTTGTGAAGTTACGTTAACTAGGTATAAATTTAAATTTCCATCATTTGTCAGACTCTTGTGATGTAAATAAATGAGAAAATCTCAAGTAAAACGAGGTTCATGTTTTGATACAATTGTTATACAAACCTTGAGCCCCTGCAAAGTTTAATTTTCAGTTTCACATTATTGTTTCTTTGCCTTTCAATTTTATGTTAAGAATAAGATAGTGATGCGTATTAGATTATTATTTTTTTCTAACATTCGGTCGTGATTCCCTTTGAACAGATTCAAGTTGCGAACTCATAAAAGATTGGTTTTCTATATACTCTGTTTACGGACGATAATTTTAGGTGACAACGTCATAAGAAAATATTGATGAAAAATTTTTCTTGTAATAAACAATGGAATTAGACCGATCGCGTCACTCTATCGCTTGTTGCGCGCTCTCGCTTGTACTTTCGGCTCAGGCGGAACGTGGTAATTCTTCATACGGACAGCCAGTAACTATCAAATTAAAAGAGAAATATGTTTAAATGACCAACTTCTAAGTTTTTTGCCGGTTTTTCCCTTTTGCGGAACGATAACGAGTTCGTACAGAGAACTGTAGAATCAACATTTCGAACTAGTAGTAGACTTCTTATCAACAGACACGGTAATAACGATTCAAAAGCGCTTATTGAATCTACTTAAATAAAGTATATTTTGATTTTAATTGTAAGTGAGAGATTAAACTTAATTAAACGTTTAATAAAAAATATTTCAATGGTTGTTACACTTATAAATTTAACTTCATTGTCTTAATAACTGATTTAAGTGTACCAGTATAAGCAGAATCTCCAAAATTAATATAACTATGTACCCATATTTGTACTTCTTACGGCCAAAACTTAGTAACGCATAATATTTTTAATAATTGTAAGAGCTACCCCCATTGTAAAGAAATTCTATGACAGTTTCTTATAGATAAAATTTTATATATTAATATTTTCATTCAAAATTGTATGTAACTTTACAATTATGTTTTTTGACTTTATGGTAATATTAAGATTTATATGCTACATGAAACAATTTGGACGTTTTACAAGCATTATGTCGTTATTTTAAAATATATTTGAAGTCAATGACATAAGATTCATTTACAAATTATTAACCTTGCGAACTTCATTGCATACTATGCTCACAAACTCCACTTATAATAAATGTTAAGTCACGTACATACAGATATAGGTGTTATATATTGTCTATTATCGTATAGATATATCTGTAGTAAAAGGACATCCACAGACAGTACGATTATTATCACTTCTACGGTCTATGGGCTTACCGAAATAGCTGTTTTAATTATAAACAGAATTATTATGTCTATATTAGAAAGTGTCGAGGCGTAATGAAGTGCAAACATACAATTATATTAACTGTATTTAACAATACGGGTACAGCAGTGATTGGCCGCAAGGGCAAATGTCACTCAAACCGGCACCAATTCAAAAATCAGAATCCTCTCCCACTCTAACCGCGCATACGACTGCTATACTGCAACTCTTTGTTATACTTATTGTCTGGTCCCACACAAAGAAATGCTCTTTTTAGTAAGAAGCTTTTATTATATCTCGATATTTTTAAATTACAGACATTTCATTTATTAAATTACTAGCTAAACCCGCGACTTCGTCTGCTTGGAATGGTTTTTTGGAAGCATTTTCATTAATTTAGGCAAATTGTTTTACAAATAACAAACATACCCGCACTACCCTTTGAAGGTGGATTTTCCTGAAATTTACCTTTGATAGATTCCATTATGTCAAAAGAAAAATCCTGACCAAGTTTTACATACCATAAAAGATATAGTTTGTAAATGTGAAGTTAGAATTCTTTTTTAGTGTTAAAATTCAATTTTTTTTTTAAATTAAAACCCCGGCAAACCTCCTTGCGGGTGACATTTCGTAAAATCCGTTCTTAGCTGACCTCTACTCGGCAAAAGGAATATTCCTACCATATTTCAAGTTCTACGCCTTATGGCTCTAGAGATCTACATGTAACAAATATTATATTTTATTGGCTTCTTCTGTTTTCGGTATTGGATGCCACCGTCCATCTAAGAATTTGGAATGAATTGTATTTGCGGTTTGGAAATAAAAAAAATTTAGAATTCAGAGTCAGGTGTCCGCGTAAGAAGTAATGTTAGAGAAGGAGAATGGAGACGGGCTCTCCTGGTACTTCCAAAAAAAGAGCCGTGCAAGGGAATGGTTGCGGTGACGGTTAACACGATAATGATAAATCTGTCAACGCGGTCAGCAACTCAATAGTTCAGGCGTTTAGGTGGTTGGCGAAGCACTTACGGTTGGCTTCTAGACGAGTCGCGGCAGACTCGAGCGGTACTATCGGCGATAGGCGGAGCACACGTTATCGCGGCGGATGCGTAAGAGAGTATATCCACGCGAGGCAAGAGGTTAAAGTGGGGAAAAATGTTATTACGCGGCATCATCGAAATGTAAAAAATCTGCCAAAAGCTGGCGTCCTCAATGTACTTTATTGATTATATACAGTGAATCCGCCAACATTGTGCCAATGCGTTTGTGCAATAGTCAATCGCTGTTTTTATAGAAATGGGTTTTTTTTTGTCGCTGGGAAATGCATTTACGCACCCCGACTAATAGGGTCTGGAGTGTGGGACGCACTCACAATACCCACTAAAACCCAGCGGGACCGCCATCAATCATGAGTAGGGAGCCAGAGGTTCGTTGAGGCAGTCCCTCGGTTGCAGCTCACAGATATTCTGAAAGGGGAGGAGGTGTACGAGTCTCCGCCTCCTGTTCCTTTCTGTCTGTCCCTTTGTCTGACAGCGAGATGACAGTCTCGCAACAGGAGGTAACCGCTCTCCAGGCCTGCTCAAATATAAGTATTCCGATCAGCGACGTCATAATGAGTCGCTGAGGTCCCTAGTCGGGACATTCTGCCACAGTGTGGTGGGCTGTGCTGACGAGGCACCACTGGCCGACGGCTCACAGCCAACATTTAGAAATAGAATGGGTGCTGATTTTTAAAATATTGTATACATTCGAAAACATTCTATTATTGTAAAATCTAACACGTCACAAAATCTATTACAATTGTTCCATGTTAGCTCTTTGATAGACAGAGGGTGAAAAAAATTATTATTATATTAAACTTTTATAAAGGATATGGAATATAAAAATAAATGTTAAGAATTTTAATAAATATATTTAATATTTTTGTAAGGTTTCCTGCACAATCTACAAATTAAAAATAAACTTAGCTTATTGTATATGGATTTTAAAATCGAATATTAATAACGTTTAAAGGGCAAGGTGTGGGTATTTGACAATTGTAATGTATTTATTAATAACATTCCGAGTGCCTTAAGATTACGTGCCATTTGTAATAGATTATATTTTCAAAAAGAACAAACAGCGTTGTTTAATAAATTAAAAAATAAAACATATCTATCTGCTTCTTTTATTTATAAGTCAGTTCTATTATGTTAACTACTCCGACCACGCTTTGCTATGGTTGTTTTGCTTATTGCTTGGATTTCCCGCAATTTGATGTTGTTCGAAAAAAAATTCAGAACCATTTAACGGCCTCTCTGGCGCAGTTCTTTGCACGCCGAGGTTTCGGGTTCGATTCCCGTTAGAACGAATTTAGGAAATTGCATGTTCTAATTTTTTTGACAGTGGACTTATGTAAGGCTTCGGCCGTATCTAGTTCATCACCACTCTACCACCAGCAAAGACAACCCACTAAGCAAGAGATTTGTATTCCGGTATGATATATATGCAAATTACCTTTTACCAAATTAGAGTGCTTCCATCATAGACTATCTCATCACTTACCATCAGGTGTGATCATAGTCGAGCGCGAACCTGTCAGCAATAAAAAAAACATTCCTTCGCAATCACCCTGGAAGTATCTTGTATATAGCGCTTATCTGTTATCTCAACTGCTGGTAAATGATAATATGAAATCAAGGTGGAACCTTTTTCATTACAGAAATATAAAGATGAAGAGGTATACGATGCTCCGAAGATCTAAACCTCCCAGGCTTCAGCTTTTACACTACCCAAACGAAAACAAAGAAACGCAGCAAAACTATATAGCTATTTTATGCTAATTCTGTAAGGATGAGTCAGTTCAAGAGCCAGTGACTGGTCATATCAGGGCTCTACCGATCCAGGTTTAAAAGAAAAAGTTTGAAACAATACTGTATTCTAATTTCAGGAATGGAACACGTGGTTCCTGCAATTATACCAACGAAGCTGCCAATAATAACAGTCTCATTTTTACCGAAGATGACACAGCTAAAATACCGTGCCGATACATGATTAATTAACGCAATTATCAATGAAATTATAGTATCAGTTGGGTAATTTATTGTAAATACGTTAAAATAACATAGTTTCTATAGCGACCAGTTTTAATCTTATTATAACTACGTGATTCATTGATACCATATAAAATAATATGAACCGTAATACCTGCTATCCAATTTTAACAAATAAATCATTTCTTTGTACTTCCACATTCTATGATACAAAAAGAAATATCGATTTCAAAGTTATTGCAAGGGCCCCTGTGATAAATTAAATGAGTTAGGATTTCCCTGCTCCCAAAACTGCTTCAAGTTTTATTCTTTATAACATTCGTTACATACCCGTGGAAGTTCTATGAAAATCGTCCGAAAACAGACAAAATTTTTTTATAGTGTATATGGTATAGAAATATCGTGTAACATGGATATTTGGCATTTTTTGCTGAAATTTATAGTATTCTCGATGGAGAAGTACAACTACTTAAACTAGGAAACGTTATAAACTTGCATAAACGGCGGCGTTATCCCTAAAGTAGCGACTTTTTTCCAGGCAACCATGTAAGTAGCAGCCTCTTAACGTCTTACTTCTGAGCACAGTACTTCTCCGATATATAAGAGAGGGTTCATAAAGCAAAACCCCACCACGCTACTTCACTGCAAATTGATAGGCATGTATATAAATAATAGACTTCAATTTATTTATATACTATCAAAACCCTACTACTTCGGTACGACCTATGTGATTTTACTTATACGCCACCTCATCCTCGTCAAAATTTCCGAATTAAAGGAGCCTATTTCGCATCATCTACTTAACATCGGATATTCCTTAGTTAAAGTTTTGACAAAATTGGTCTTATAAGATCATAAATTTTGAGTAATACCTATAGCTCAGACTGCCTCCTCGGTCTAGTGGTTAGCATGTTAGACTATATGAGGTCCTGGGTTCGAGTCCCGGGTCGGGCCAATTCAAAAATCGATATTGAGGTTTCTATTAAGATTTTGTCATTTTTTGGGAAATTGGCGGTGTTCTCCACCCCCGTGCCTCGGAGAGCACGTTAAGCCGTCGGTCCTGCGCCTGATCACTCTCTGATCGTGTCGGATTCCCATCACATCGGACTATGGGAGTGAAGGAATAGANTACGAGCGAGGAGGCCTGTGCCCAGTTGTGGGACGTTAATGGGCTGCTACTTACTTATAGCTCAAAACTATTCGTTGATAATAGTGAGAAAGAAAAGGTACTAGCTTTTTAATCGGTTTAGTAGATGTTAAGTTTATCTGACACAATCAAATTATTCTTCTTTGTAAAGCTTTATAAGATAGCATAAATAAGTCAAATAACTAAGGTTTGGCCCAAATCTATAATAAGTAATAACCGAGTTAGCAATCTGATTTGAGGAGCTGACCTCTGGCTACTCGCAGATAGTCTACGTAATATGTTAGTTTTTGTCTTGAAAATTTAAAATGCTTACATCCCAAATATTAATGACGGACTATAGATCGCGTATAGACGCATTTTATTACGATATACATTTAAAAAAGTTTGGCGAAATCATATTTATACGTCACTACCTGTTACCATTTTATATACGGTAATTTAAAGTAGCAGAATTCAACCGTTATTCCTTCGTTATGTATTGGAAAAACCGTCTAGGAAGGCATTATTGATTAAGATTGAGGCATATACAATATATTGATACACGATAATGTCTTCACCATTAGTAGAGACGAGGTAAGGGCGCTCATATAAAGCTTACTAAGATACAAATTTCGCGAAATTTTTAATTGTGTATTTGAAATTTCTTTATAATCATGATGGATGGATATCAGTACTTATCTACACAAAACGTAAATTTGTTCCAAAACAAGGAAATATAAACATTGGGCGGCCTTCACATCACGCTACCCTTTTGTGAGGTAATTTATTCACAAAATTGACATTAAACACAAAAATATACGCAGTGAATTTAGTTGGATACCCAATAGAATCATTTCTTAATTATGTAATTAGAAGAATTACCCAATCACAAGATGGAATAGTGCTAAACATTGCGAAATGGGTTTTTTAGTTATAAGGACGTCCGCAGTGGATATTTCAATTACCAATGTACATTTTCATAAATCTTTTATTTTTAAATTAGTTTAAATATTTTAATTTATCGACCAAATAGATCATGGTGTCTGTGAGACTGCTATTGATTAATTTCACTTAACCTATAACAAGCTTAAGGTACTTATAAAATTAGTCTATGCCAATACGATGAAATTGAATTAACGCTGTCCTATGTACATCCATTACCATTAACGTAAAGCTGATACTTATTTATTTATTTAAGGACCACCAATAGTTGCTACGCTTAATGTCTTAAATAAAATAATATAAAAACTTACATCTAGAAATTGGTAAAGTGTGCAACTTTTTAAGGTAGCCACAACATGAGTTAAAAAAAAAATAATATAAAAATACAATAAAATATTATATAAAAAATAAATGACTATACGTATTTTTTCTTTTAGTCAGAAATCGCATCCCTCAACAATTCCGAAAGTCGCTTCCGGAAGTGGCTATATGAATCTTTAAATAGGTCTAGCTCGTAAGAAAGTTTAATGTATTGCCGTGTGATAAGGGGTATGGGAGACCGACTACCAAGATTTGTTTTTGCATGTGTTCCCAATTTGACTTGAGCATTAGGTCTTGGTATTCTTATATTAATTTGTCTAAGTATTTGTGAGGCATCTAATTAATTACGCATTATTTTGTATAAAAAGCATTCGTCCAGTAATTTTCTGGGAGAAGAGAGACTATCTAATTTCAAATCTTTAAGTCTTTCATTGAAACTTTATTATACATAATATTTTTCTAAGGTAAGTAGTAAGTAGCAGCCCATTTGCGTCCCACTACAGGGCACAGGCCAAGCCAAGGTAGATGTTCCCGGTCTCTCCCATCTATAGCTATGTATGTAGGCACATCGGCTGACACCGACTCCAAGTAAAAGAATACGCAATTATTTCTTACTTTTTTGGGCATTTTAATATATTTTTAAGTTTGTTTTGAAGGCGGTTCTTTTTTTGTTAAAATTTTTATTTATTTTTTTATTTTTAGTGAATCTGAAGTAAACTAACAAATTTGTCTCAATATGTGTACACCTAAAAACGTGTTGCCCCGGCTACCACAGCTTTATACATAATACACCTAATAAATATCGCAACGCAGCAACAAACGTAAACTCATTGCCATTTGGTTACAGACAGTTACAATATATTCTGCCATAAACCGCACCCTCTGTAAGCCGTTGAGGAGATCCATTAATCTTCATATTTAACTGCGACTAGCACTTGACCATACCGAAGTTACGGTAGGCTTCTCAAATATCTGGATAGCCTATAGAAGATTCTGTCGAGTAGCGTTAATTTGCTCCTAAGAATTGAAGAGTTCCGTTCCTTTGTCATGGATTCCATCATCAGAACCTAACCAAACTATTACAAAACAACCCTTGGAGTATATACTTTCCAATAAAAAAGAATCATCGAAATCGGTTGGTATGATCTTGAGTTATTCGTCCATTTGTCGCGCACATGCTTAATGCAAATTTAAGACTTATCCGGTTTCCTCATGGATGTCATCATCAGAACCGGATTTTAAAAAATGACCCTATGACGAGCACCACCTTTCATATTAAAAAAATCATCAAGATCGGTCCTCCCAGTCGGAAGATATGAGGTAACAAACATAAAAAAAATACATCAGAATTGATAACCTCCTCCTTTTTTTGAAGTCGGTTAAAAAGTTAAGACACATCATACAAAATATTATTAAATTATCATTATTCTTAAATTTACATGAATTAGAAGTCAGATTAGTCAAAATATTCAGTAATTACACACAAGAAAAAAAATACTCAAAATTAAAATATATGGTTATAAAGGGTTTTCCAATAAGAGGTTTCATTTTGAATTGCCCGCTATCTGGGCAGTTCGAAAATGAGGCTGGTGCAACTGTTACGGTGAATGGATTGCGCTATCGAGCTATGATTAATGATTTTTTATGGCCGGAATTGGAAGATATTGATGTGGACGACGTTTATTTTCAACAAGATGGCGCTACGTGCCACACAAGCAACGAAACAATCGCAATTTTGCAAGAAAAGTTTCCTGGCCGTGTTATTTCTTGAAGAGGTGATCACAATTGGCCCCCGAGATCTTGTGATTTAACACCTTTAGACTTTTTTCTTTGGGGCCACGTGAAAGATAAGGTCTATGCCAATGCTCCACAATC
>JACTOM010000929.1:5296099-5307283 GCA_015832385.1 Elymnias hypermnestra
AAGGTGCTGGAGTGGCGACCCCGCACCGGACGGCGCAGTGTAGGGAGACCCCCCACAAGGTGGACCGACGACATAAAGAGGGTCGCCGGTAGCCGCTGGAGCCAGGCGGCGCAAGATCGGGCCTTGTGGACGTCATTACGTGAGACCTATGTCCAGCAGTGGACGTCCATCGGTTGAAGCGACGACGACGACGACGACGACGAGTTACACGTACTTGTGCCTCTACCGCATCTCATTAAGTACTCTCCTATGCCAAAAGGCTACTGGAAGAGATCTCTTTTAAGACCTAAGCTGTCCTATATACATCCATTACCATTTTATATTATTTTATCTGTTTTGGTACATAAATAAATAAATAAATAATGCTTGACAATACAAACAAGAAAAGATGTCTTAGGAGTCGTTTTTTATTCTTTTCATTCGTAAACTATGTGTATTATAATAGGAGGACCATACCACACAGATCAAGATGCTTCGAACGTAACCATTGTATAAAACAAATTTGGTTTTGCTGTATTTAAATGTTTTGCTGTTTCTTATTAAAAACCCTAATATTATTGATGCCTTAGCAATAACACTATCGATATGTGGCACGAAGGTAAGTTTACTGTCGAAAATTACGCTTAGATCTCTTATTTCATTTACTTTCATTAAAATAAAATCTTTTATATATTAGTAAGTAAGTAAGTAGCAGCCCATTAACGTGCCACTGCTGGGCACAGGTCTCCTCACTCCTCGGAGTGAGGGTTTTTAGAGCATAGACCCACCACGCTGCTCCACTGCGGATTGGCAGGCATAGTACACAACAAGTGTACTCTCTATTTCTTAACTCTCATAGTCCGATGTGACGGGAATCCGACACGACCGGAGAGACATCAGGCGCAGGACCGACGGATTAACGTGCTCTCCGAGGCACGGGGGTGGATCACACCGCCAACTTCCCAACTTCGGGCAAATATTGAGAAAATCTTAATCTTAAAAACTCAATATTGGTTTTTGGATTGGCCCGACCCGGGACTCGAACCCAAGACCTCATGTCTGTAGTCGAACATGCTAACCACTAGACCAATGAGGCAGTTCTAATATAATAACTCACTACAAAATACAGACATACGCAAGTCTGTAGACAAAATTTCCATTAGATGTATATTATAAGTAAACTCAATAAATCTCAACAGGAATCTTTGAATTCTGATCCACTGTTACAAGAAATATGACGTGGTTACTGAACTCTGAATTAAAGATGAGTTACCCACGTCTTAAGTACATGACTTTCTGTCATCGTCGACAATAATATGGGGACTTGTTATCTCAAGTGTTTTACTACAGGTAGATAAAATTTTTCACAAACTGCATTCGTACGAATGATAATTTTTTATATGTATATTGCGTTATCATAATGCTCACGTTGTATTTAACATTGACCATGCAAATTCGGATATCAGAGTTTACTTTCTACGGTACTAAATATTATTTAATATAATAATTATAATAAACCTTTATTCACTATTACGTATACAAATGTCAAGTTAATAAAATGTTTCCATTACAATTGATAATATCATTAAAAAATATTAATCTTGCATATAACGTCATTTTTTTCTGTTTTATTTAAATTTTTTGATATATTTTTAAATTTTAATGTCAATAATTATATTTTTAATGTATTTATTTAGTCAAATTAATAATAAGAATAATAAACCTTTTATTTCATGCAGTTATATGTTTTTTTTTTAGTTCGATTACATACATTATTTAACGATGTTTACATGTAATTTCCCTATTCATAGAAAAATGTTTTTAGAATATAAAAAAAATTGCATGAACTCCTCTTCAAGTGAAGGTGAAGACCTCCTCTAAAGAATTCCACATGTCACTCTCTTGAGCTATTTGCGGCCACCAGGGACCAGCTATTTTTGTCAGCTCGTCTGCCCACCTCGTGCTTGGTCTGCCTTTGAGACGTTTGCCGATTGGACCGTTCCAAGTTGTAACCCTGTTGGTCCATCTATTGTCCTCTGGCCTCGTTACATGCCCAGCCCACTTCCATTTCAGTTTTTTAGCGTAGGTTAGAGCATCCGTCGATTTAGTCAAATTAGTCTGGCGTAAAAGTCGTCTCTTCGACGTAGGAGTCCCCCAAATTCTTCCAAGTTGCTCTATCTCTGGCTTGGCGCGTCCAGTCAAGACCTACACTTTCCCTAAAGATATCCATCCTCTTTATCTTTTCTTGTCTCTGGGAATCCATTCTGTCACCTTCTTAGTCTATCTTGTGTCAATTAGTCTGCATACATGTCCTGCCCATTTCCATTTTAATTACCTGACAATTTATATTATTTCTTTTAATATACATATATCTAATTGATTCTGTGTAAAGCTTATGCGTGAATGTCTTCGACTTCAAAGGTAAAAGATGCCACTCATAATACATACTCATAACTCCGATATAATTATACCTGAAATAATTTTTATTAAGCATTAGTAAATTTTGATAAAATTTGACCTTATTAAAAATATACATATGCCTACTTAGGAAACATAGTGAGGGCACATTTGTAGAAATGTGTTGTAGAAATGTAATGTAAAGCTTTTTTTAAATGAATCAATAAATTTTTAACTTTTGTGATTTTAGAAAAATAAAAGATTTTCTTAATGATATAAAAAATATATGTATATAGGTACAGTGTGAATTAAAAATAGAATTGGAGTGAAGAATGTCGTTATGTTTTCCTATATGTTTGTACGTTATATCTGCTTGCTCACTGGAAACTCGTTAATACGTAGTTGACGTAATCTTGAGCAGCATAATGTTGATACAGCAAAGTCTTAGAAGATAATTTTAGATGTATCATAGTGGGTGTATTATTACACATCACAGTTTTGTATTTAATCTACATAAAGGTATAACTATATCATTGTATATTTGCGAAACGATAAGAAAGATATAGGATATTATTAAGTGATATTTATTTAATGTTTTCTAGTTAAATTTTTTTTAAATGCACCCTGCAGATATTTAAAAGGCAAATTAAAACCATTTTAACACAAATCTACTTAAGATGTGATCACTAATGATATTTTAATTGCTTTTTTTTATTGTAATATTACCTTTGGAAAGTTCTTTTTGTTCTACAATACTTATTGTTAATAAAATACTTTTATATTTATTCGTTCACTTAAAAAATCGTGTTTTTAAATTTGTATATTACTTTTGTATAATTATTTATATTATTACAGTTTTAAGAAGGCACTGACTTTATTTTTTATAAAATACATATTATTAATTACTATATAGATTAGCCATTTTCGCATATACTTACATATAAGGATATAACAATGCTTCGATGACCTACAAATAAAGATGTACTCTATATTGCCTTACTTTATTCCAATGTAATTTAATATAACCGGGAAGAGGACAATCACATGACCCATGGCTTAACGTAGTCTCCAAAATTATACAACTACAAACTATCACACTTTGTGAATGTACTAAAACTGTCATAGCCGAATAACCATCAAATTTATTTAAATATTATCCAAGTTCTACATAAGCACACTGAAGACAAAAATTCCAATTGAATTAGGGCATTGAAGTAACGAGAAGTCTGGTTTTCTAGGAACATTTAGTCCGTGATCGTAAACAATTTCAGAGAAATTACTGTTAATAGTATTTTTGGTAAGTGTTGGATTCGTCGTAATATCAGTATTAAAATCAACTGAAGGAAAACCTTGAGTTGGGGTAGGATTCTTGAAAATGGTACTGTTACGTGCAGATAGATTATTTCATATCCTTTTTGTACCATATTTTCTATGAGCGTGAAATTGTTTTATACATTTTTATCTCAAATTATCAAATAAAGCTTTTAAACCTTAGATAAAATCATTCTCTACAAAGCTCCCTAATCTCTATAGAGTGCAAATTCAAAAATAGACATTTATAAGAGAGCAAGTAAATTCTTCTAGATTTTCTCAAATAGACGTTAATAAAAAAATGATTGCATGAGAAAATTAAATATTGACAATATTGTATCGTTTAAGGTAACACCAATTAGAGTGTATTTCGAATTTGTCTTTTTACCAGATGCATTAATGAATACACAACTCACAAACCTATAAATTTTAAATTAAACGGTAGTCTGCAAATAAGAATATTAAATAATCACATAAACAAACACTATAAAGTTATTTCAAACTGACGTCACCGATTTCAGTTATAACTTAATCAAATACGATAATAAATATTTGCCAAACAATAACCATGGCATTTTTCAAACTAAAATCAAACATTTAATATCTAAAATCAATATTATTAAATGTTACTATTATATGTTTTAAAGAAAATTTAGGTTTCAAGACATCCGATAAGAGCTCTAATAACATCCAGTTAGAAAATCATGTTAATCATGTGTTAAAAAAATATTTGCAACATCTTATAACTGTCTTTCTTATTCATGGTTTTTTATGGCTGACAGTTTAGCCCTTGACTGTGCTCTCACCTGATGGTAAGTGACGATACAGTCTAAGGTGGAAG
Organism: Elymnias hypermnestra; assembly: GCA_015832385.1. Classification (NCBI taxonomy): domain Eukaryota; kingdom Metazoa; phylum Arthropoda; class Insecta; order Lepidoptera; family Nymphalidae; genus Elymnias; species Elymnias hypermnestra. The sequence goes on from JACTOM010000929.1 coordinate 5,300,628, forward strand.
CGCGCTAATCTGGTAAGAGACGACATACCCCTTACGATTTCTAAAAACCATCGTACCGGAACACAATTTTTTTTGGTTTGGCGGTACGTCTTTGCTGGTAGCCTCCCACCAGACCAGACTCAGACAAATCAGAAAATACAATTCCCTAAATTCGTCAAATGTCTGTACAAATAATATCTTTTCACGTAGTAAGAAAGTTAGTATTTTCAACAGTTTTTCTTATTGGCCGAGCCGGGGCTATAGTGAGTCAAAAAATGCTATTCGGTATTAGGCTGACTCAGCCAAGGAAGTCAAAGAAGTCTTCAGCAGCCTCAGAATGAATCAGGCTACAGGAATCCCAAGTGCTTGATCTAGAAAGCCTTTTTAACCGGCAAAAATCTGATAGTTCTACTGTCTGCAAACTAGACAAGAATCTTTTATTTGCCGCCTCGCAATTTGGTTGTTTGCCTTTGAGTTCATTACTGTTATAATTTTTTTATAGATCAACATGTAAACATGCATAGAAATGCATATTTATCTTACAAAAATCAGAATATATTAATCACGTGTCCCTAAATTGATATACAAACATGTGAAGTATTCTCTTATTGTAAATAACTGTTGTAGATGATTTCGTTGTGCATAGATGACGAAATGCATAGGTGTATTAATGCAACCTATATAACAACAACTGAGTATTTCATCTTATATATATTGTGTGGAATTGCACATAATTCTAGATTTATTGCGCAATTTATTTAATCGTATCTACAATAAATAGAATATATCGTCATTGTTTACAGTAGCACAAGTATTTTTTGTATATAAACGTACTTACACTTGGACCCGTAGACAAGACACTTTCGAAGATTGCTAACGCTTAAAAAATGTATGGGAATGACGTTACATTTTTCGATAAGTTTCGATATGAAACATCATTCCCATACATTTTTGAAACGTTAACAATCTTCGAAAGTGACTTGTCTACGGGCCCTGGGCAGTGATTTATCTAAATTTAAACCTTCTTCTTTGCTAAAATTGTTAATTGTACTAACTAGAAGACAACAAATAGCCTTTCCAAAAGTCATCTATTTCAGGAGATTTTAAAGTGTCACTGCTGTGATAAAAAATGCTATTAAATCATATTTTTTTTACAATATAAATTAAAGTTTTCTCTTTAAAGCCGCTTTAATAAAATCATTGATAATTATGTCCGTGACAGATGATAATACGTGACAAAATTTGCACAATAAGTTGATAGCTTTCATCACAACCCTAGCAACAGTATAATGAATATTTTAATCTCTTCAGAATAAGCCTGACCATGTCAATATATTCGTGTGCCAGGCTATAAATCTCGCACACAAACACATTTGTAATACTTACGCGTTTATTATCATATACATATGGATAAGTATATACATTATAATACGCTCACATGGACAGTAAATGCCAGAACAGAGACGTTTGTTTTTGTGGGTGTGCTACATGGAACGTTTTCACGCGTGATACACGTGACTGCATGTTCACATTCTCTCGTTTGTAAAAGAACATTGCATTTTTATACAACCTAGCAGATAAAGTAACTTTTGCCAATATTTGTGCAACGATTAGCTTTGCAAATCGGTTATAGGTTTATAACTAAACTCCAAAAATAACAAACTTAATTGATAACGTATTATATAAATATAAAATAAATTCGATGTTACTTTATGTATATATGGGCAAAAGAGCATTTTACAATCGAAATCGGGACCAAAAAGGCGCGATAGACCTAAATTAATATGGATGGCAACATTAAAAAACGAGGCCCATGGGGAAAGCGATTAGGAGAACTGACCCCAATTAAAGTGGAATAGGGCTGGAGAAAAAAGGAAGCAGAAGATGTCCAAAAAATAATAGGGTTCGGCTCTATTACTTGCTGTTTATAGAAACTCAAGTATGCGTTTTTAATTGATTTTACGTCCTTCCTTTTTCTGGCTTAACTGCGAAAATGTCGGTTACAATAATCTTATCTTGTAGACTTTAATGATAGTCACGGGAAAGTAGAACTTACTTTTCTATCTTATACTGAATAAACTGAAGGTTGTGCTAGTTATTAAAACAATTAGCACCAATAATATACCTCTTATCCTAATTATTTATGAATAAAACTAGAATCAGTTCCTCTTATGCTGTGCTGATATCCACGTGGAGGGGTTATTATTTTGCATGTTTATCCGTTTAGGTTAAGCATGACAAAATGTTTTTCTTCATATAGTTCATATAGTTTTTTGCATAATAATATGTATAATAGAATATCCACTACTGTCAACATTTTAATGTAGTCCAAGGAAACTTCAAATATTGTCCAAGAAAACTCAAATTTCATTATTATGCATGCCCTTTTAAATTTGTGTACTTAAGGGTTAATTTGTAAGTATAATTACAGGTTCGGAATAAATTTACAATTTGATTCCTTTCCGTAGAGAAACCTTAATTACCTTATTTTTATTATGTGTTTATTTTCGACTCTGCATGAAACTTTTTATCAAATAAATCACTTCCTACATTGAAATATCAAACCATCGAGACTAATGATAAAGAATTCACAGGACTGAAAGATACTACGTGTATGATCACATACAATGTTGCCATCACATAACTTTTTATATTTTAACAAGATACTCCAATATTAAACATGGAAATAGAAACACCAACATAACGTAGACCTGGCAATAATCAAACCCTTTTTACCAATTCATATTTGGGAAATTGTGCATATAATAACGGTTTCATTAAAAATATACCTTATTTCAATCAAAGGCTCCGAAAGGCTCGACGGAATATCCTTATCAGAGGTCTAACTCCAAACAAATCTAGAATTTCATATATTAAACTGCCTCATTGGTCTAGTATTTAGCATGTTCGACTACAGACATGAGGTCATGGGTTCGAGTCCCAGGTCGGGCCAATTCGATATTGAGGTGTCCATTAAGATTTTCTCAATATTTCCCGAAGTTGGGAAGTTGGTGGTGTGCTCCACCTCAGTGCCTCGAAGAGCACGTTAAGCCCTCGGTTCTGCGCCTGATCTCTCTCCGGCCGTGTCGGATTTCCGTCACATCTGTCTATGAAAGCGAAGGAATTGAGAGTACTTGTGTACTGTGCCTGCCAATCCGCAGTGGGATTAATGGGTTGCTACTTACCTTATATAATTATGCCCCCGCATTCCCACCTAAACAGATAAAGCATAAAAATATATTTGAACTTAAGTGGATAAGTAACACGTTTTAACAATATAGGGAGATAATGAATTAATAGGAGGAATTGAAAATTAACTAGTGTTGTTAAAATGATTTAATATCAGTGTATATTAATTTGCCGCATCCCTAGACATAAAATATAAAATACTGGCTCATCGTTCGCTAAAGTTATCGCTCAGACAGATCGATCTGTTTCAAATGCGTGATTCATTATTTTACCAACATCACATATTACTATGTAAGAGGCAAACATTTTAACTTACTTCATGATATCAGCACAACATTTAAGCGATAGGTATAATTTAAAACGTTCTCATTACTTGCAATTATGTCAACAGTATCATGAACGTTAAATGTTTAAGAAATATATTATAAGAATGGTAACATTTGTACAAACAATTATTCATAAATACACTCACGTACACATGTAGACATGAATGTGGGCGCATTATATTTTATGTATATATAATGGCTTGTGTGTTCTTTAGAAAAAAATTGTGCGTGTCTTGTTACCGCTGCCACAGTCAAATTAAAGTCTCCACTTTAATTTATTTTAGTCTCCAAATACTGTCATCTGAATAGATTATATTATTTTGAACAGTAACTGTTTGTTAAATCAAGGCTAGATTTGTTTGATTCCTAGATTTTAATCTTTCTTAGCAGAGTCATTTGGGTATGTTCGTTGCCAACGGATAGACGTTATGTACTAATAACTGTTGTTCCTTATGCACTTGGAATTTTCCAGGTCATTGAAATTTTAATTTTATATTAACTATGTATTCCTACGCACAATAGAGCTATCTTGTGTGGAACTGGAATTATATATAATCGTATGTGTTTATCGACCTCCTACAGGTGACTTCTGTATCTTTGAATGTTCAATGGAAGATGTTTTAAAAAAGTTATGTTTAAGTAAAAAAAAAGTATTAGTCTGCGGCGATTTTAATATAGACCTATCGAACAGCTCACCAAATAGTATTAGGTTACTAAATTTATTTAAATCTTTTGATTTGACAAATTTGTTTTTAGAACCTACAAGGGTAACAAGCAGTTCAGCTACATGTATTGATAATATCTTTTCTAATTGTAAATTATTGGGGAAATCAGTAATTAATAAGTTGACGTCAGACCACTCTGGGTTGATGATTTCCATAGCTGATAAAGTTAGACGAGAAAATCGTACTGTAACATTTAGGCCTATAAATAAGTTTAGAATTCAAAATTTCAAAGAGAAGGTACAGCATCAGTTAAGCCACCGTTGTCTGAATTCAGGTGATCCTAACAAGCATTATAGTAACATTTTTAACACTATAGAAAACCAATTTAAGAGCACTTTCAAGTTGAGGACCTCACACAGGCCCCATAACAATTTCACGTTTAAAGATTGGGCAACTGTTGGGATATATAAAAGTAGAAATCGACTATATGAATTGTATGCTATAAAGCAATATGATCATCGTGTCGAATTTATTAACTACGTTAGAAACTACTCTAAAATTTTTAAAAATGTGTGCATATTAGCGAAATCTTTGCATATTAAAAATAATATTAGAAATTCTAAGAATAAAATTTTAACTACTTGGAGTATAATAAAAAATGAAGCTGGAAAAGTAAAACCACGGGATACCAGCATTGAATTGTGTATAAATAATTGCATAATTTCGGAAAACACGGAAATTGCTAATATTTTTCAAAATTTATTCTGTGACAAAGCAATTTCTATGACTTCTACAATAAATTCATCGTCAACAGAAGCCTATTCTCTGCTTTCGAATCATGTTCCTGAGTGTTGTGTTCTCTTTAAATTCAAACATATCTCGGCAACTGATATTATTAAAACTTTTAAAACTTTAAATGTAAAAAATACAGGCGATATATGGGGAATGTCAGTTAAAGTTGTTCTTCCAATTATTGACTGTATTAGCCCGCACTTAGCAACCCTTTTCAATAATTGCATAGACTCTGGCATTTTTCCTGATCTTATGAAACAAAGTAAAGTTGTCCCCTTGTTTAAATCGGGTGATAAATCTGACCCTAATAACTATCGTCCCATTTCTGTGTTGCCAACCCTAAGTAAAGTTTTTGAAAAAATTATACTCACACAACTACTAGAACATTTTAGTGCCCATAGCCTGTTTCATCCTGAACAATATGGATTTAGAAAAGGTCGCAATACTACTGATGCGGGCGTGTCTCTTTCGAGACACATTTTTGATGCTTGGGAAAAGTCCCAAAATGCATTAGGAATTTTCTGCGACCTTTCTAAGGCTTTTGATTGTGTAGAACATAGCACTCTTTTACTTAAACTTAGTCACTATGGTGTGAGGGATGGAGCACTTAATTTGTTAAGCTCTTATCTTCAAAATAGAATTCAAAAGGTCTTTGTAAACGGTGTTGAGTCGTTAGGATCACCTGTAAAAATGGGTGTCCCACAAGGTTCAATCCTTGGCCCTTTTTTGTTCTTAATATATGTAAATGATTTGGCGTACCATGTGAAAGACAAATGTGATATAGTCCTATTTGCTGACGACACTTCGTTGCTGTTTAAAGTAGACAGAAATGTAGATAATTATGACGATGTAAATAGTACCCTGTCACAGGTCTCACGTTGGTTTTCTGTTAATAACTTGATGTTGAACTCGGCAAAGACTAAGTGCGTTGAATTCGCGTTGCCAAATGCAAAAGAAGTCTGTAAAAATATCAAAATAAATAATAGTCCGCTAAATATAGTTAAATCTACAGTCTTCTTAGGAATAACGTTAGACTCAGGGCTTCAGTGGGGTGCCCATATTAAGACTCTGGCAAGCAAACTTAGTTCAGCTGCATTTGCTGTTAGGAAGGTGAGGCAATACACTGATGTTGAAACTGCTAAAATGGTGTATTTCGCTTATTTTCATAGCATTATGTGTTACGGCATACTGTTATGGGGGAAGGCGGCGGACATTGAAACTATCTTCATTTTACAAAAAAGAGCAATACGTGCCATATACCAATTGGGATCTCGCGTTTCATTAAGAGAAAAATTCAAAGAAATATCTATTCTCACAGTACCGTCGCAATATATATTAAATAACATTTTATACATCCGTGATAATATTCATTTATACAGCAAAAGGAGCGAAACACACAATTTTAATACAAGAAATAAACACAAACTTGTAATGCCATATTTTAGAGTGAAAAAGGTTCAGAAGTCATTTGTCGGGTTGAGCATACGCATATTTAATAAGATACCTGAATCACTTCTGGGTTTGCCTCCACATAGTTTTAAGAAGTATGTTAAAAATGTCCTAATAAAAAAGGCATATTATAATGTGGAAGATTATTTAAGCGACAAAGATGTTTGGACATGATTCCAGTTGCATATGAAAGCTAAACACATTGTAACCTACAAAAAAGCTATGTTAAAAGGAGTAACCGTTGAGTTTCTTGCCT
>JACTOM010000929.1:5307312-5424745 GCA_015832385.1 Elymnias hypermnestra
ACCGGTGGTAGATTTGTTACCAACGGACAGACTACTGACGATTCAAAAGTGCTTTTTGAGCCTACTTGAATAAAGAATATTTTGATTTTGATTTTGACTTAATGTTGGTATTGCCTAATAAATGTCCTTTTTTCTAATATTTAAACTACGACTATTAAAACTGTTCAGACTCCTTCAGATATTGTATTTGAAATTTATCTAATCTTCATATAAACTTTAATCCCTCATCTCAGACCCCTTCAAGATTTTTTGCACACTTTTATATATCAAAAATTGTCGATACTGGTGCAGCGGTTCCGGAGTCACAAATTTATTATAGTCTCTAACTCTAAGTGAAACTTTAAATGATATACCCTCAATATACTTAACACTCATATATGTTCACATTTAATTATGAGTAAAGTATAACGAGAACAGCAAACGTATTATATAATTGACAGACACTTGTCTCTTTTATTACATAGCTTGAGCCCCAGAATCTACGTAAAGTACTATGTACTTCATCTGGCTTTTCTTCAATATTCTTATAAAATAAAATATATACCGTCGGTACCAGTTTAGAAACCAAATCTCTCTGAAATTTGACTTACATATCACCTTTAATACAAAAATCATATATTATAGTCTTTGAAAGGAAACACATTCTAAAATTTGTTTCTCACGTATTTAACAAAAGCTTAAGAAACGGAAATACGGATGTATGACTTTCCTACTAAATGTTTACACTTCAATTATTTTCAACAGCATTAATTCGACTTTTTATAATTCTTATGTCCTTTCCTCAATACCGCATTGAAATTTGCTTATGATTTTATCATTATTTGCAAAGGTAAGGACGTTCTCGTATTGTTTACATTATATTTTCAAATTAAACGAGATGCAAATAAGGAATTATTCTTGAGAATTTGCAAATTTACTATATTGCGATTTCTAAACATATTTTGAATGAATTATAGAATCATACGTAAAGTTGTTTTATATAATTTATTAATACATATCATAATATATTTACATACGTATAAATTTAGACAACGATTTCAATAAAGTTTCATACATATAAGTTCAATAAATTTATATGTAAACTGTAATTTTTCAAAATCTGTGGTCAAAAGAGTTTCTTTCGATATCTTCTCAGAAGTTTCAACCTCCCGCAACAGTAGTAGATTCATTATCAACTTGAAGATTCAGAAGAACTTGTTAAATATACTTGAATAAAGAATATATTGATTTTTTTTTATTTAATATATGAAAATTACAGGTACGGACACATTGATTTAAGAAGCTCACATGGAATGCAAAACTATATATTAGTTATATATATAACTAATATATTTAATAGTCTCTTAGAAATAATAGAACTCATTTAAACTCCGCCGTTAATGTGTCCTTTTCCGTATTTAAAACAAGAGATTCTGGTTATATAAAATACTACTTCGATTCCATTGTTTTGCATAATAATCTGTTCCGCATCACTCCAATCTTAATGAGATCCTAATAAAAATATATAATTGCATTAGTGCCGCAATTTAATCTATTGTTTCCCATAAAATTTGAAACCTATTGAGACGTCATTAGAGTTCGACTTTAGATAACAAATGTTACTATTTTAATATTACGTTCGCTTGCATGGATTAGCATTATTAAAGGCAATAACTACTTTTCTCTTTTTATATACAAGTAACATTCAGACCACGACTTCTAATTATCAGTTAAGCCACCGTTGTCTGAATTCAGGTGATCCTAACAAGCATTATAGTAACATTTTTAACACTATAGAAAACCAATTTAAGAGCACTTTCAAGTTGAGGACCTCACACAGGCCCCATAACAATTTCACGTTTAAAGATTGGGCAACTGTTGGGATATATAAAAGTAGAAATCGACTATATGAATTGTATGCTATAAAGCAATATGATCATCGTGTCGAATTTATTAACTACGTTAGAAACTACTCTAAAATTTTTAAAAATGTGTGCATATTAGCGAAATCTTTGCATATTAAAAATAATATTAGAAATTCTAAGAATAAAATTTTAACTACTTGGAGTATAATAAAAAATGAAGCTGGAAAAGTAAAACCACGGGATACCAGCATTGAATTGTGTATAAATAATTGCATAATTTCGGAAAACACGGAAATTGCTAATATTTTTCAAAATTTATTCTGTGACAAAGCAATTTCTATGACTTCTACAATAAATTCATCGTCAACAGAAGCCTATTCTCTGCTTTCGAATCATGTTCCTGAGTGTTGTGTTCTCTTTAAATTCAAACATATCTCGGCAACTGATATTATTAAAACTTTTAAAACTTTAAATGTAAAAAATACAGGCGATATATGGGGAATGTCAGTTAAAGTTGTTCTTCCAATTATTGACTGTATTAGCCCGCACTTAGCAACCCTTTTCAATAATTGCATAGACTCTGGCATTTTTCCTGATCTTATGAAACAAAGTAAAGTTGTCCCCTTGTTTAAATCGGGTGATAAATCTGACCCTAATAACTATCGTCCCATTTCTGTGTTGCCAACCCTAAGTAAAGTTTTTGAAAAAATTATACTCACACAACTACTAGAACATTTTAGTGCCCATAGCCTGTTTCATCCTGAACAATATGGATTTAGAAAAGGTCGCAATACTACTGATGCGGGCGTGTCTCTTTCGAGACACATTTTTGATGCTTGGGAAAAGTCCCAAAATGCATTAGGAATTTTCTGCGACCTTTCTAAGGCTTTTGATTGTGTAGAACATAGCACTCTTTTACTTAAACTTAGTCACTATGGTGTGAGGGATGGAGCACTTAATTTGTTAAGCTCTTATCTTCAAAATAGAATTCAAAAGGTCTTTGTAAACGGTGTTGAGTCGTTAGGATCACCTGTAAAAATGGGTGTCCCACAAGGTTCAATCCTTGGCCCTTTTTTGTTCTTAATATATGTAAATGATTTGGCGTACCATGTGAAAGACAAATGTGATATAGTCCTATTTGCTGACGACACTTCGTTGCTGTTTAAAGTAGACAGAAATGTAGATAATTATGACGATGTAAATAGTACCCTGTCACAGGTCTCACGTTGGTTTTCTGTTAATAACTTGATGTTGAACTCGGCAAAGACTAAGTGCGTTGAATTCGCGTTGCCAAATGCAAAAGAAGTCTGTAAAAATATCAAAATAAATAATAGTCCGCTAAATATAGTTAAATCTACAGTCTTCTTAGGAATAACGTTAGACTCAGGGCTTCAGTGGGGTGCCCATATTAAGACTCTGGCAAGCAAACTTAGTTCAGCTGCATTTGCTGTTAGGAAGGTGAGGCAATACACTGATGTTGAAACTGCTAAAATGGTGTATTTCGCTTATTTTCATAGCATTATGTGTTACGGCATACTGTTATGGGGGAAGGCGGCGGACATTGAAACTATCTTCATTTTACAAAAAAGAGCAATACGTGCCATATACCAATTGGGATCTCGCGTTTCATTAAGAGAAAAATTCAAAGAAATATCTATTCTCACAGTACCGTCGCAATATATATTAAATAACATTTTATACATCCGTGATAATATTCATTTATACAGCAAAAGGAGCGAAACACATAATTTTAATACAAGAAATAAACACAAACTTGTAATGCCATATTTTAGAGTAAAAAAGGTTCAGAAGTCATTTGTCGGGTTGAGCATACGCATATTTAATAAGATACCTGAATCACTTCTGGGTTTGTCTCCACATAGTTTTAAGAAGTATGTTAAAAATGTCCTAATAAAAAAGGCATATTATAATGTGGAAGATTATTTAAGCGACAAAGATGTTTGGACATGATTCCAGTTGCATATGAAGGCTAAACACATTGTAACCTACAAAAAAAAGCTATGTTAAAAGGAGTAACCGTTGAGTTTCTTGCCGGCTTCTTCTCAGCGGAATCAACTTTCCGAACCGGTGGTAGATTTGTTACCAACGGACAGACTACTGACGATTCAAAAGTGCTTTTTGAGCCTACTTGAATAAAGAATATTTTGATTTTGATTTGATTTTGATTAAGTAAAATATGGTTAGGTAGTGTAGTAAAGACAGCAAAATGATAATGCATTATACTTGTGAGAGGAAATCTTTTAATTCTTATCAACTAACTTTTGACCAACATTATACGTGTCTATAAGCGAAGGTAGAATGATAACAGCAGTAGGGAGTCCAACTACACGAAAAGAGTGAGCTACCAAAATTTCAACAGGGAGCTACTTTTTCTTGGTTCCGTATCATATCCATGTATATAAGAAAAGAAATCCTCACATAACGTATATAGTCATCTGCTACAATGCATATATATGTTTACATATAAAATTTTATTGAGCTAATTATATTATTTTAATACATATTTTCATTTTAGCATCACCTACGTGCTGGTAGGTACTTAGATATATAAGCTATATATGAGCGTCGCGGGAGCTGCCTGCTGCTTGGCTGCCGCCGACTCCAAATTATAATAATAATTGTAACTATATTTTATTATCGTAATAATTTTATAGATTTTTAAGTAGTCCAATATTTTGAGTTTCATTTTACGCTTTAACTACTGAACAAATTTAAATGAAACTTGGTACAGATATAGCCTGTGAATGACATACTCTACTTTTTAATGGGAAAAAAGGGTTGTAAGGGATTTTTGTCGCTGGGAAATGGGGCTGGGAGTGTGGGACTCCGCGAGGGTACGCACTCGTACTACCCACTAAAACCCAGCGGGACCGCCATCAACCAAGAGTGGGGAGCCAGAGGTTCGTTGAGGCATTCCTCTCTGGCCCCTCGGTTGCTGTCGGCTCACAGATATTCTACAGGGGGAGAAGTTGTATGAACCTCGGCCTCCTGTTTCCTGCACCCCTTCGTCGGGACTGAAGTGTTTCGCGGGATTTATCCTCTCCCTTTGCCGTTCCTCCTTAAGCGAGATGACAGTCTCGCAAAATAAAGCAACCGCTCTCCACGCCTTTTCACTAGTAAGTATTGCCCCTGTAATACTTGTCAGTGAGAGGCCTGTGCCAATCAGCAACGTCATAATGAGTCGCTGAAGTTCCCAGGCGGGACATTCTGCCACCGTGTAGTGGGCTATCTGACAAAGCACCCCACTCGTGACATCTGGCCGACAGCTCACTGCCAATAGTTCGGTACAGGTATTTGCCGAAGCAACCATGACTGGTAAGCAGCTGTACCAACCTCTGCCCAACCATTTGTCCAGGTGAGGGCTGATCGCCCCTACTATGGCCCCGCCCGCTACAGGGGACCGGAGATACTCTTTCCATCTTTGGGTCATGGGTCTGTTAGCTAAAACCCTGACCCTTCTTATCTCGTCAGCGTCTAGTGATACCCCTCTGGTTTTCGCCGCTGCTCTGCACTGGTAACCAACTGTGAGAACATCCGCCCTGAGCTCCCATGGGGGATCACCTGCCAGCAGTGTTGCTACCGCCCATGACTGTACGGTACCCCCGAATAGCTCTGTTGATTCAAATAAATAAATATCACATTCAAAATTTGTAACATTTTACGCTCAAAGGTGTAAAATAACAATCCTCCCTAATAATCGCATATATAATATTAGGAAGGATGCGAGCTTAACTCTAAAAATGACGATGCTTCCAACACTTGCAACTCTTTTTTCCCATTAAAAGTAGACTATATCCTTTCACATGCTATAGGCTGTCTCTGTACCGCGTTTCATTTAAATCGGTGTAATAGTTAAGCGTAATATTAAATGTAATTACTTAAAAGTAACTCTTGTCTGTTTTAAATTTGGTATACTGATAGCATAGAGCCTCAGAAAAGACAATAAGCTCTTTGTAGTGAAATAATACAAAGATCTCATTAAAATATTTATACGTATGTGTCTTACTTGTAAAATAATTAGTCTAAATTATGCTACCCAAAAAAAACTATTTCACGCAAAGTCGCGGGTACAGCTTAATTCTAATTTAATATCGCGTTCATGAGTATAAAAGAATCAGTAAAATTAAGTACAATATTCATGTCTTGTAAATAGAACTGTTAACACTTGTTCTGTCTTATTAGCTGTCTGCAGTTTTAACATATTCGCCCATCATATTCGTATCAAACTGCAACAGGAAGTTGTTTCAGTTGTTTAAATATATTTATTTCACTGCCGTTATATTGTGACAATGCCATGTTTGCATCTCATTCTTTATGGCATATTTATTCAACACTAATAATATTTATCTATTTAAAGTAAAATGTCCAAGACATAGCTATCTCTGTTTTATTTCTAGACATATGAAGTTATTGCTTATCATTTATACATATACTACAAGTAATAAGATAAAAATTTAGCTGAAAAAGACCGTTTGCCATTCGCAGGTGTTTTTTATAAACAATAATAAAACAATTAATACATTACTGATTTTATATGTGCCAATTATAAAACGGCAATATAATTAAATAAAAGTTTTAATTTCATAATAATCATTGTTATATAAACTTGTATTTAGAGTGTTAGATTTATAAAAATCAAGTGTTGTTCGTTAGTCTCGGTAAAACTTGAGAACGGCTTGACTGATTTGGCTAATTTTCGTTTTGAATTATTTACAAAAGTCCAGTGAAGTATTAAAACATGAGTAAATATGACAAAAATTCTTGGAATAAAGTAAAAACAACAAATTTCACTTTCTAACTAACTACTCCTACCTGTCAAATATTTGACGTTGGTCCCATCGTTTAGAAATCAATGAAATTTTAGAGTCTTTCAGAAATTTAATTAAATTTAAAAGTGAGGGTTACTTTTCATTTTCTTGGGTATAAAAATGTTTGATGTTCGTCCCGTCCTTCAGAAATCAAATTAAAGTTGAAAGAATACTGTTGATATTTTTTTTAATTTCTTTTTGACACTTGACATCGACGACCAACAATTTCTGATCACAACTATAACATTTTACGGAGTTTGGCGGGAATCTGAGCGTAAAGGTAGCGTTTTTTTGATTACGAATTTATTTTGTTCTGGTTAAGTTTTGTTTGCACATTGCTTGCTATAAAAATTTTAAATAAAAAAAGAACCGACTTCAAAATAGATTTACAAATATATTAATATGCTCTAAAAAGTAAAAAAATAATTGCGTATTCTTTTATAGTGTTCTTCGGATTATTATATGTTCCCCGCGTGTCCACTTGGCAGCTCCCCCGTCTCTCCCACCCATAGTTAAATATGTAGGCACCTCGGCTGACTCCGACTCCAAATATAAGAATACGAAGAACACTATAAAAGAATACGCAATTATTTCTTACTTTTTAGAGCATATTAATATATTTGTAAATCTATTTTGCAGGCGGTTCTTTGTTGTGTAAAATTTTTATTTGTTTTTGATTTTCAGGGAATCTAAAGTAAACGTGTTGCAATGCAGCAACAAACGTAAGCTCATTGCTATTTGATTATAGACACTTATATTTTCTGCCTTAAACCGCACCCTTACTGTAAGCCGTTGAGGAGATCCATTGATCTTCATATTTAACTACGACTAGCACTTGACCATACCGAAGTTATGGCAGGCAACTCAAATATCTGGATAGACTATAGAAGATTCTGTCGAGTATCGTTCATTTGCTCCTAAAAATTGAAGAGTTCCGTCACTTTTTCATGGAATCCATTATCAGAACCAAACTATCACAAAACAACCCTTGAAGTATATAATTTCCAATAAAAAAAGAATCATAGAAATCGGTTGGCGTGATATTGAGTTATTCGTCTATTTGTCGCGCACATTCTTAATGCAAATTTAAGACTTAATCGGTTTTCTCATGGATGCCATCGTCAGAACTGGATTTAAAAAATGGGACCCTATGACGAGCACCACCTTTCATTAAAAATAAACATCAAGATCGTTCCACCCAGTCGAGAGATATGAGGTAACAAACATAAAAAAAGTACTGACGAATTGATAACCTCCAATTTTTTTTGAAGTCGGTTTAAAATTGAAACATTCTGCAATTAACATTCAGCCGTTTAATTTATTTATTCTGAGGCTGTACGAAGTTTGCCGGGTCAACAAGTATTTTATAAATATAAGTTAGTTCACGTTGCTTTTAGCCTGCCTATGTTATTTACATATTACGTATTGATTTTACTGGTTTGTTTGTCTTTACAATAAGCGTATGGTACTTGCATTTAATACTGTATTGCTTTCACATTTACTATCAAGTTAACGTCAACTAATAGTTGATTAATTTGATTAATCCAACAATAAGTGGCTGATATTTTTCTCTTTTATATATATAATAGATAAATATTTTAAGACCCTACTTCGAAACATTTGCATTCACAATTACAATTACATTCGCCATCGCCTCATGCGCTTTTCTATTTTATTCCAACCTGACATAAATGCAGCAACTATTATTTATTGCTAATTTTATTTTTATGTACTATATAAAATTTTAAGTTCTTATATGTCTGAAAATATCTCATAGCGGTAAAGATTTTGGACATCTATAAATTTACATATAAAAACGTCCGGCTACCCGCAGTGAAGTAGCGTGGTGGGTCTATGCTCAAAACTGTATCTCTCCTCTGAGGAGGTCTGTGGCCAGCAATGGAACGTTAATAAGCTGCTACTTACCTTGTTTACGTATATGTAAAACGGGATATATTGTATTATAATGAGTTCATTTCAAGAATGTATATCGTGTGTGTATGTATGAAATATATATCTTGAAATTATTTTTAAGCTGCTAAACCTGATCACGTGACGCTTGGCTGATATTGCTTAAGCGTTTCGTGATTTGCTATCTTCCTAGGCTTTTAATATTTTCAGCTATCTGCTATTGAAACTCTTATCAAAGTTAGTTCAGGCGTTCCAGGAATTAACGGCACAAATGTATGTGGTATATAAAGTTATTTACAATGCAATTGCAAATGGCTTTGTATTCAGTTAGACACTAGAAACAATAAATTTATTATGTAACATGTGCGCTACACCATACTATCTATAATGTTCATGTTGTATAGATTGTGATATTTCAAGTTTTGTGAAATCAAACGACGCAATTTACTACGTTCCATTACTAATTGCAAATATATATCAGCCCAGAGTACAGAATCGATACTGTTTATATAAAACAGTGCCGTTTTCATTGTTACAGTCCTGACTGTGTGCCAATCAACCATTGTTTCTTACTGCGCGTCACTAACTAATGTGCAGTATTATTTTTAAATTGTATCGATTAAAAATAGCCTGTCTCTACAAATATTCGTAAGCAAATCAGCCAGTATACCTTAGCGGTGGCAGCGAGCGCGTGGTTGCGGGACTAGCGCGGCGCACCCCGCGTTCCGGCGCCCATTATATCGACCTTCTTGTTATCAGTATAAGAGCTGGCTGACACGCCGGCGTCAACCCAACCGATAAACAAGGAGCAAAAACGTGCGCCAGCGCCGATCCGCGTCATTCCATTCCACTCCTCGCGATTGGATCAGTTCGTTCGCCTCTCTCGCTTCAACGTTCAGTTGTTCACTCGCCGCCGTAGCGTTGACATACTCTGCGTGACTTCTCGCACTATGTACCAGCCAAACAACAACACATAAACCTTCCAAAATGAAGCCAAATCGGTTATAACGTTTCTTAAAACCCCCATTATATTTAGATCGAATATTTTATACTATTTTGTGATATTTAGTTGTTATCTTTTTGTTTTATTTATCATTACCATGGGTTATTATGTTATATAAAATATTTTATTAATTAAAAACTAGTGCTCAATATAATCTCATTCCAAAACGCCCTATAAAACAACTGTAGTCCTTTAGTTCGTTATATAACAAAATTGCAATGACAGCAAAAACTCGTTCACATTGGAAGGAATATGGAACTGCACTGTGTGGTAAGTTTAATTTCTAACCTATCTTTGTGTGCTTAATCGTCCATGTGCCGGGTTGAATCCCACCTTTCTCCATTTTTTGTAACACGTTTTTAAAGAATATATTAATTAGCGTTACTAATTAGGTAAAGTGAATAATCAACTTGTGGGCGCGTTTATCAAGAGACTTTAGTCCCCACGGACGAGTCGCTCGACATTTCAATGAAACGTGTCGAGCTTTATACGCAACAACTATTCACAGCAAGTTAAATAAATATTCATCCCTTTTGTCTGTCCATGTCTATTTCCTGTCTTATAAAGTACTTATTTACAATCTGTCAAAACAGAAATTGCGGTATCGTCAGCGTCGTAGGCTATGCCGAAAATATCTATTGGAATTCATGTTCCACGTTTTACACTGCTCTACATTCTTTACAGCGTTATCGTTATCTGTTCTGTATTCATATTTATTTAATTTTTAATAGTATTTTACAAGTTTAGTCTTTAAAAAGGTAATTAGGCGTATTTTTCTATGCAATACAATTAAAGTGTTAACCTTAATGGCATTAACGCAACAAACTAGTCACGTTTTATATAGGTTAAGTAATAAATGAAATTATGTTCGATAATTATATATTTGATGAACAAAATAACAGTTTACTTTCTATAGTATTAAACAATTCCAGTACACTACTTTTGTTCAGTGCAATTTCAAGCTTTAGAAGTTGCTTTAATTAAATAAACTAGCTGTTTTCCGTGACTCCATCTACGTAAAACTACGTATTCATAGATTATATATGAAATGTAAAGAAAGAAATTAGAGACAATTTGAATAATGGTCCATATTTCCTTAATTGAAGGAAGTTTCCTATATTGTTTAAAACAAGACAGGTATATCTGATTTAAATCTCCGTTAACATATTATTGGTCTCCAATACATAAATACACACCCTCTACCTCTTCCGGTTATATTTTTGCGACTAAAAGTATCCCATATGGAACTCACATATCTAGTACTACTTACTGTTTTTTTATAAAATATATACAATAAAACCACATATTATTTTATATAAATAAACCTACTAAAATATAACTTGCCTCCGATATTTTGTAAACGAAATTTGCAACGGGATTCTCCCTTATAAAAAATGTTATAAGAAGGATCCCCTTCTCTCAAAGGGCGCCATTGCCGGCTCTTTTAAAAGACTATCGTCTTTTCTAAGAATCGCTTAATTCAGGTATGTCTCGGGATTTTTGCCGCCCTATTTTTATTTTTACCCTATTAATATCTTATTAAGAAGGATTTCTTCTTATTATAAAACAAACATGAAGGTACTTATCGATTAAGCATAATATTTTTGAACTCCAGTAATTTTAGTAGAAGAAAAAAAAAGAACTTGTATGTTCGTAAAAGTAAGTAGCAGCCCATTGACGTCCCACTGCTGATCACATGTCTCTTCATTCATAGGAGAGAAAGTGCTTATTTGTAGTATGTCACAATAAAATTCTATGAATAATTTTCTTATGTTCTAATAGACTGACTTATTTACCAATTGAACAACTAAGTTTATATGTCATTTTTATAAAACATTGAATAATATTTGTAGTGTTCACACAATTATTGTATTGTTTATTTTATAGACTTTATTTCATCTATAACTAAAGAAACATTCAAATATAAAAACTTTATATTTTTGCAGTCTTTTTTAAAATACAATTTATATGTTTTTATATGGAAAGCTACTAAGATTTAAATTTATTTCTTTACCAGAAACAGGGAATGAAAATTTGAAATTATTCCAAAATTATCCAGGCTGTCTATTAAGATCACTATCGTATATTAAGATATCATATACCATATAGCCATAAACCGACCTTTTTCCATCGAAAATTTCAATCCAATTTTGTCAATAAAGCCAACTGTAATTGCAAAATTTTTTCCTACACCTTATACGTTTATAATGTTATACATACTGTGTTTCGTTTAAATAATTAAATCAACTTTCCCTATATTAAAAAAATTATCGTTGTTAGACGCAAATTAATAAACATATTTAATTTATACTTGTCACCTTCGATAATTAATTAATATTTCTAAAAATTAATTACCTAGTAACATATTATTACAATATGTATATATATACTTTGAATAATAGTATCTCTGGATATTTTAATAAGATTTGGTTATCATTTTTAGTTTACTAATTGGAAAGCCTGTAATTTAATTGTAACTTCGAATTTTCTCTTTTACTTATTACTTAAAGAAATGTTCTTGATCCTTTTTTACCAAATTTAGCTCAAAGTAAGGTTGTCTAACTCCAAAGCTATTGCATATTAGTAACAAATATAGCACGTTAAATTAACGAGTTTTAAAGTATCTTCAACGCGTAACGCGTAAATCCATAGTCGTCCAAAATTATAACAAGAAGCACTATTCATTTTTTTATTACATGGTAGGTTCCATATTACTAGTGACAGAAACAGCATTTTGAATAACACATTAGAAAGAAATTAGTCAATAGCAAATAAGGGCCTTATATAAGTCATCAACAAAGAAGGAACTTTAGCACATATTCTATGTTTTAATGTTAATATTACAAATACTGTAGATGTAGGATTTACTTTACAATACAGGCAAGAATTATTTATCTAGGTCTATGCTCTAAAAAACCAGTGTCACTTGCGTGAGGAGACCTGTGCCCAGCAGTGGGACGTTAAAGGGTCGCTACTTACTTTACCATTACGAGATCCTGGTGGTTTTCTTATATAACATATATACACCAAATAAAAAGATAGAAATAAAAACACTTTATTACACCACAATACATATACTAGGAGATTTAAATAAAGAAACATTTATGTATAATAGAAACATTATATAATATTATTTATTACTCGCCGATGTAAACTACAATATTTATCCAAAACGACTTAAACAAAGATTTTTTGTTTTAAAATGGGCCAGAAAATAGCTATTGTTTTGAAATACAAAGGCTCGTTGTGTCATATTTATTAGTAATTGTGTTTGTGTAATAAGAACACTTTATTGTTCTGATTTTCTATTTCAAAGAAATTCAGAAAATTATTTTTCATGACAATATGCGATTAACCGGCGCACATAGGATCAATAATCTTAACTCATGGAGTTTCTTATTATAAATTAAACGGCACGATTACGAAATTATCGCATTAATATTGTTTATTGAATCAACGAACAGTTATTTCATCTGTTAAGCCATACTATTTTATATAAAATAGGTAACCAAGTACGAGAGTACTCGTTCAGTGGAACGAGTTACCTCTGTGTATAAGAGAATCTAAGTCATTGGACATACTCGTATTCAATAAACAATTAAAGAATCACTACCTTTCTCTATGTTTTTAGTAATGACGACTATTTGTATTTGGTCTTATTTATTTAATATGTATATTATGTATTGATTTATAATCTATATATTGTGCAGATTTGATGTATGTGTATATTTTTTAACGAACACCACCTACCCTTCTTACTATAAATAATCTCCCTAACCCTAAGGTTGCCTGGTAGAAATCGCTAATAAGCGATAAGGTCGCCTATTTGTACTACTCGCTAAGTTTTATTTCATGTATTATTTGTATAATATTGTGGTGTACAATAAAGTATATTCTATTGTATTCTAACCCCAAAAGATCACCAAATAAACATTTGTTCGGATAATTGTCATTTTTATAGAGGCCAAATTCCATCAAGTACACAGCTATGAAATACAATACAACTGCCAATGATACTTAATAAGAAAAAGAAAATAAATCATTACTTTGCAGCTCAATAATAAGTATTCTTCTTACTTTATAGACTTTAGCAGTGTAAATCAATTACATCACGTAGACTGGGCATTACAATAATCAGAAAGATTTGAAACAACATCGCTCCCTCTCTTCAAAAATAAAACACTATTCACAAATCCTTATATTACATCCTCGATTCAAGAAAGTACATGCGTATCTCGTTTTGTTATCAAAATTTATGGCTTACAGCGTACAAGTATACATATATGCGAAGTTGTTATTCTTAGATACCGAATGGACGGTGATTTCACCTTTCATTTAGAGATCACTTGACATACGACACAAATGACCCTTTCTCATATATGTGAAACGTTTTCGAGGTGACACTCATCTGTCCTCTTGTTTTGAATATAAACTTATTTAAATTTTACTGAGGGTATTACGAAGATGGACAAAGTGTGGAACACGACGACTACTTATGTGAAACATTTAAAGTATCAATTGAAGAAATCTGTAGGACGACGTGACATTTGTATCCTTCTGAAAAGAAAGACCTGTGCTGGGGCCAGTTTAATCTATATCTATCTAGAAATGTCGTTCAATAAAGACAAATAGCGCAATTATATTCGGACAATTTACAATTAATATGGGACGGTAGCGAAGATGATGATGATACACCACAATTTCACAGATTTCTAATCAATAATTACATAAAATTAATTTAGTTTATACTAACGACAAGGAATCAAATGTATCACAAGTTTTTAACCTATGGCAGATTTCAAATATGTAGAAAAAAATTAAAACTAAATTGTTGGGGTGAGACAATGATTTTTCTTTCATAGCACGTATCTGTTTAATATTTAAATTTGTATACCAGATCTGTCTATGTAAATTAAGTCGGCGGAGTAATATTCATAACCGACGTTAACTAGAAGGCCTTGTAATGATGTGATACTTATAATAGTTAATCCCATTATTTAAAAATTGTTTTTTCTAACATTAGTGATTATTAGTAACGTTTTCCTGTATCTTAAGTTATACTTCGATTAAAAAAATGTGTTATTGAGAGTGTTTTATATGCAATTTATAAGGATACCACAGTCAGTCTTGGACTTGTCTGAACGTTATGTAAATATTGACCGCATCTCAATCAAACGAAGTACCCCAGTAGCAGGCACGGCCACTGTGGCGGCGATCCTTCCTCACCTGGAAGAATGGCTTTCCAGGGAGTACGGGACGCTTTCCTACAAGACTGGTGCAAGTTCTGAAGATCATGGGCGCTTCGCAAAGTTTCTGCACCAAATTCGCCGGGAGGAGTCACCCGCTTGTCAGCAGCTATCGATTCAGGGCATCACACTGTGGCAGATTATGTGGCCTGAGGATCTCAGTGTCATCTCCTGGTGGCGTTAATCGGTGGCGACCTCTCATTGGGGTGCATTGTAGGCGCAATGCTCTCCATGGAGAGATGGGAGGCGGAAGTGGCTCGGCGGAAGTCTCGATGAAGGAAGTCCACAAGAGAGAGAGGGAGAATGCAGTTTATGCTATGCGCACCCCCTCTCTCCTCCGTGAATTCTCCGTCGGATTCATCCGGGACATCAGGGTAGAATGAGAAAGCTGAATACCTGGTGCCTCACTAATGGATGAAGAGGGTTCCGCTGGGTTTTGGTGGTTATTGCGAAGCCTCCCATCACCGAGTCCCACACTCCTGACTGGTCATCTGTAAGGGTTAGTGCGTAAATTGCATTTCCCAGCGACAATAAAAAAATCAAAAAGTTCGAAATACGAGAATGTAATAGAAAAACGTACATCATCTTGTGTATTTTACCGCGCACTCCCTCATCTAGGTTTTTTCGTCCTTTTTCCACTAATGACCGTCTTCCATATTCCATTTTCAAAATTTTATCTTTTTTTTTAATAAACGAGACTTGTAGATTACCTAAAGTATACATAATTAAAAAGTATGTATATAAATAAATAATAACTGAAAACAAATAATACGTTTAATGATTTTATATATAAATGTATGTATGTCTGTATATAAATTTTATATACTTATAATTCTTTATATGTATAAAGACGAGTCTGTCACAATAAGTTACACTTAACACTCTTATATCTTTTACACAGTTAAGGAATATTTGAATGATGGAAACGCTTAGATTAAATCCAGTTTAATATGTATAAGTTGAATTGATTGATATGTAAGATATCATTAATGTGATAAAGTTGTTAAAAAAGTAACTACTGAGTTTCAGGCCAGTATCTTCATGACTAGTTCCGAACCGGTGGCAGATTCATTGCCAACAGATTAGACGATTTAAACGAGTTTACCTACCTGAATAAAGAATATTTTGATTCTAAACTCAGTTTTAGCGTCATTTTTACAGATGTTTTTATACATATATATTTAATTCCATTTAAATTTATAATAATGCTCTCTGTATTTTATGTTTATACAGAAGCGACATAACAGGTGGCACACGTGTTAACATTCGTGTGGATACTCGACACACATTTAATTTTAGCATTCATTTTAGTAGCGTCTTGGACAATCGATATAATTAAGATATCTATATAAATGCAAATCACCAGCTTCGAAACCCTTTTTGAGAACATTGCGTGAACGAAATGCTGCCAGAGTCAGCGTATTTAATGTTTATATCTGAAAGATGAGTAATGATGTGTAATTATATATTACGCGAAGAGACTACGTAAATTGTTTAATGATATTATGTAGTCGTCGAAGGGAAAGTTCTACCGTAGTTTACTATTTTTTTGACTTAATAATTATTTTTGACGGCCTCGCTGATGTAGTGGTGCGTATACACGCTCTGTTAGCAGAGGCCCCGGGTTGGACCCCAGTAGGGCGAATTAAAAAAATTGTATTTTGTCTGAACT
The DNA here is from genome assembly GCA_015832385.1 of Elymnias hypermnestra. Taxonomy (NCBI): domain Eukaryota; kingdom Metazoa; phylum Arthropoda; class Insecta; order Lepidoptera; family Nymphalidae; genus Elymnias; species Elymnias hypermnestra. The sequence continues at coordinate 5,323,818 of JACTOM010000929.1, forward strand.
GGTGGAGAGACGAACAACCTGATACCGAAGAGCTACAAAGGATAAGGTCCCTGTCCGATAGGGCCTTGATGCGCAGGTGGAGAGAGGACCTTGACTCTCCGGTGGCGGCCAATGTTACGGTGGCTGCGATCAGGCCCGTTTTAGACGGCTGGCTTTCGAGAAGGTATAGTTCGCTATCCTTCAGATTGGTGCAGGTGCTTACCGGGCACGGATGCTTCGGGAAATACCTGCACCAGATTGTGGGGTGCGAGGATTCACCAGCCTATCTCGAATGTGGAGCTCTCGTCGACACGGCGCACCATACGGCGGCGGAGTGTCCAGCTTGGGGGCCTCTTGATATTCACAACTGGAAGTGATCTACCGCTGTCGAAAATAATTAACATAATGATAGGCAGCGAAGCGGGATGAAGGGCGGTTGCTTCTTTCTGTGAGACTGTCATCATGCAGAAAGATGCGCTGGGGAGAGAACGCGACGCCGCGCGTAATTCCCCTCATCCTAATCATAGTAGGGTAGGGAGTAAAAGGCATGCGTTCGCCCGCCTGTTATTCCTTACTTGAATGAGCCGTTTGTAGACAGCATCCGGGGTGCCATCGGAGTCGAATGCTTTTGCGATCTTCTGGCCCCCTATTTCAGATGTAGAGGGCCCGCTGGGTTTTCGTGGTTATTCTGGAAAGCGAGTCCCACACTCACGTAAATGTATTTCCCAGCGAAAAAAAAATTAGAGGCTACGGCCGTGACTGTCTTGGTAACTAGCTGGTATGGTGGTGGTCCCTACCGGCAAAACGTGTTGCCTAACAAAAAGATTTGTGTTTCGGTACGATGCTGTGTAGAAACCATAAGAAATCTATCGCCTCCTACGAAATTAGCACGTTTCCATCTTAGACTGTATCGTCACTTACCATCAGGTGAGATCAGAGTCAAGCGCTGAACTGATAGCAATAAAATAAAAAAATTATACTTTATACACACACGTGAAATATTCAGTTTTTACATCATATAAAATTATGTTGTGTAAAAACTTTTAACCTGATGAGTTTTGTAAGGTGATACTAAGCAGTCACGCTATATGTATAAAAACGCTATTGTTGTCTTTGATACAATATAAACAGTTTTTGTTCTTCGTCTAAACAATAAGTCTCTGGTCAAAACAATTGCAAGGAAAGACTGACAGATCTGTTTATTATATAAATTAAGTCTCTTTCATTTTATACAGGATAGGAGGCAAAAAGGCTGCTGGCATTTAAAAACTATTAAAAAAGCATTATCTCCAAACTATAAGAAAAGCTTAGATGTCATATATTTTCATAGTTTTATGTATTTGTATATAATATCACTTTATGAAAGTATATTTTGTATATCATATATGTGTACTTACGAGTATATATAATGCACTATATGTGTGATAATACAGTGTTATAATATATAGTGTGTAGATATTTGTATGTATGTTTAGGCTATTGCCAGTCCTGTATTACATTTAAAACTTTTAAAATTAAAAAGTTGACTGGAAAATCACTACTTCGCTAAGTAAGGAGAACTTATGTACTTTTTTTTGTTACTTGTAAATTTTTTCAATGACATATACGTAAAAGTAGCCTGAATTGCTTCTTAAAACAGCTATCTGTCAGTTAAGTGACGGATTAAAACAGACTAAAAATTTTTCTTATTTTTAAGACAGATATGTATAAACTATTGGGTATTCTTACAGAAGAATGTCTTTAAATATTAGGATTTTTTTACTTGACCCTTTATATGTACCGACGAAATGTAATGCGAATAAAGCAAATTTTTTTACAACTCATAGCAAAACTTGATTTACTTGTACAATAATAGACCTTATCCCCTACGAAATAAGTAAGTAACGCAAGGTCATTTTTTTACCAACAGCACTCTCACTATTATTGCCGCGGTGGTATGCAATATTCATAATTTCCTGCTTGTTTTTTGTGCACTCCAATTTAAACGGGTAGTAGGTATATTACACACTTACATTGTTGTATGTGTACTTTAAAACAAAGGTGAAACCTAATCTCATTACAAATAAAGCTTAAATCCAAATTGTATTCGTATACAAATTTAGAAGTGAGATTGCTTTGGGATATAAAATACTGAGAAGTTTTATTTATAATTCAATATTTGTATAACATAAGCAGTTTTAATGCCAAAATATTTATTATCAACTACGTAGAAGTTCAGTACTGTTTTTATTGTAATAGATAATTTAGTTTGTTATATTGACAGGCAAATTTACGAAATAGTATTTTATAATTTGTCTGTGTCCAAACTGGTGAGAGGTTTTGACCATTGCTAGTTACCACCCTACTAGCAAAGACGTACCACCACACAGAGAGATTTGTGTTTCGGTACGATGCTGTGTAGAAACTATAAGAGGTAAATTGCCCCTTACAAGATTAACGCGTTTTCATCTTAAATAGTATCATCACTTACCATCATATGTACGCTAACCTGTCAACCTGTAATAGTAGAACATATTTATATGACACGTTTAAGTTTGAGGAGTATTTTTTCATCACAAAACTTCTTGATTTAATTAGCCTTTAACAAAATCGCCTCAATCGTCTTATAAATTAAACTAAATGCTAGTTTGTTGCTATTTAATTCGGAGATATACTGTTCCTCTGATTGCGATAAAATTTTGGCAACTTATTTCTTGCACTGGTGTATTTCAATTAACTTACAATAAGTGCCTCACCAGTTGTTTATAGAATGTGATATTGTCAAGTACATACATACATACATACATACATACATACATACATACATAGCATCACGCCTCATTCCCATAGGGGTAGGCAGAGACAACATCCTTCCGCTTGCCACGATCCTTGCATATCTCCTTCGCTTCATTCATTCTCATTAAACCTTTCATACAAGTTCGTTGGTTTAGAGTACTCTTGACCTGGCCGTTATTTAAAATGTCCTGGATTTGGTCCAGAAACGTTCGCCTTGGTCTTCCCCTTCCAACTTTCGCATTCACTCTTGACTGATAAATCTTTTTTGTCAGTCTCCTTTCATTCATTCTCCCTACATGCCCAAACTATCTAAGCATACCTTTCTCAATTTTAGTCACTACGTCTTCTTTCATTCCACAACGTTCCCTTATCACACTATTTCTTACTCTGTCACTCAGTTTTAATCCACTCATGCTTCTCAACGCTCTCATCTCTACCGCATTTATTTTACTTTTGTGATTCTTCTGCCATACCCAACTTTCACTACCATACATAAGTGTTGGCACCAACACTCCAGCATGCACTGCCAGTCTAGCCCTTTGAGACACCATCTGGCTATTCATAAAAGCATGCAGAGCACCATTTACCATATTCCCTGCATTTACTCTCCTTTCAATATCACTTTCACATGTTCCATTGTCAAGTGTTGTATATATTATTTTAAAATTGCCAAGTAGGTGCTATTATTGATAATGGCATAGGTAAACTTTGCCAATTAAAAAAGAGATTGTCGATTTCAACGCTCTTAATATACATATCAAAATCGATTTTTATGTCAAAGACATACTTAGTATTGTTTCATTAAAATCAAATCTATCCTAATTTGGTTATTGTTATATCGTGTGTTACTAATACGAATCGTTTATTAAAAATGAGGGCTTTTTTCTCATTAATTACGTCAGTTATACATTCATTAAGGAGCTATATATAATTATCGCAATAATAATGAGTCTATTGTTCGTTCGATTGTGCGGTATCAGAAAAGTTTTATAGTTGTATAATAATTTCCGTAATCCTACTTAATCGAAATCATCAATTTCCAATCCAACTGCGTCGTTAGTCGCAACATAACAATAGAAATATTATTAATATCATCGAAACACGCGCCATTTTTATTGGTTCCCAAGTGTAACTGGATCTATATTAATCTTAATAACACCATAAATCGATAAAATTTGACGTTCTAACATTGTATACGTTAAATTTTGATCATAAAGTGATTTAAATGGGCAATTGTCGTAAAATATTATTCACTCTATGTCATAAAGATTAAAGGAGCAAGTTCTCATAATTTATAAATCAACATGTACATAAATGACAAACAAATATATTAAGTATTGCTTTATTGCGTGTTTCTTTCCTGTTTACGTATACAGTTTGTATTTGTCTTACATAATAACTATATTCAAATGTATACACTTTTCATGTCTACGCATACGGTTATCAATGGAAATGCGCCAATTTGGAAGAAACTGATATATAAGATTGCTCATGTCTTTACAATAACTAAAACAAAATCTTTATATTGAAGCCAGATTTAATCTAATCAGACGTTTTTAGTATAGGTAATTATTAGCCCTACAAACCAATTATTATGAATTTATATACAGTAGGGTATTAAGATTCAAACTCGTATGGACACTGATTTAATCAAAACGTCACAAAATTACAGACTTTTGAAAATACCGTTTTTTCGAAGCTAAAAAATAAAGCTACATAGTAATAAATACATGTCTTATAAGACATATACATAGCTACATAGGAATATAACAAGTAATATAAGGAAAAACATTGAATCAACTCCTACATATCTAGCTGAGAAACTCATTACATAAAAGAAATCTTTTAATATAATATTTCTCAAAATAGTTTAAATTTGAAAAAAACTGTATATATGTATGTGTATGTAACATTAAGTGTTATCTACTACCAATTAAGTAACGTATATTTAAACTTGAATGGATAAATAAAATAGTATTTTGGTAACTTATTAACGAAAATTTTAAAGATTTCGAATGTAGTAATTCTACAATAATGTTTAAACAACGTCCTTAACGCCATAAACGATTTACACAACAATATTTTTCCTTGGAAACTTTATCCGATAGTTATATCAGCCTACGATTGGTTTCGAGATACCATAGTTTCATTCAAGTAACTTAACCATTTTCTGATTCAAACAAAACACGTGATATAAAAAAAGCGGAGAATTTTTGGCATAATTTGTTGAAACAGACATTGTTCAACTCAATTACTATTCGTTTATTTATTTATTTATTTATTAGGAAGCCAACGTTGTATACAATATAAAATGTGACTTAACATAATATTAATTGAGAATATCTATATTGTATACCCCACTTACAGGCTAACTCAGCATGCACAATTTCGGACATTCTTATGTAAGTATACCTTATTAAAAAATAAATACAATAAAAACTAAACTAACTATTTGAAAACTATACATAAAATAAGATTGGTTATAATAATAATAAATATTTATGAAATTAAATCTAAAGTTACAAAAGAACAACACAACAATATAGAACCTAATGGGAACACATATATTTTATTATTTTCTTTTTAAATGATTTGGCCGTGTCGTTAAATATATCAAGCTTAGCTTTTTTAAATATGTTATTATATGATACCACCATTCTATTAAGCGGAGCAGTTTTACCTAAATTAGTTTTAGCAAATCTTGGCTTAAAAGTTTGCCTATTTTTAATGTGAGATCTAGCGTTGTAATTTGGTACGGCGAGTCTAACCCTACTTAAAAGTTCTGAGCTATCAACGTCAAAATTAACAATTTTTTGTAAGAAACAAAGGTCCATTAATTCTCTACGGTTGGAAAGTGAGGTTGTTTTATAAAATTTTAAAAGATCGGGGTAATTAGGTATATCCTGTAATATTTTGTCCTTGTAAGCTAAGTGTCGTAAAAATTTCTTTTGTATTCTTTCTATTCCATCTTTTTGTACTCGATAATATGGATTCCATGCTACAGAACAGTATTCGTTCTTGAAAAGTGTTTTAATTACAAAATATCTTCAGTATGAATTTGCATATTTAACAACATTAGTAATGCAAAGGAAACATCACGATCGTTGAATTAACATAGGAGTCTGTTCTTAACCGTGTACACTATATGCATATTTATGTAAAAGGACCAAGTTAAAATCGGTTGTTTATTTATTTATTATTGAAACACGAAGAACTCACTTTTTTACGTTAAGAGATGCATTTACGCACCCCAACCGGACAGTCATCGGTTAGGAGCTCATCGAAAAATATTCTACTCTTGCACCCCGGATTCATTTGCCTTCACAAAACTATTAATGCAAGATGGAGGAGGTAAACGAGCAAAACCCCGTCTTCGTCCTCCGGGCGTCCTCCTTCGTCGAGAACACGCATCCGAAGCGTCCTCTCTCTCTCCTTTCTCCTTCTGCGAAATAATCGACTCGCAGAAGCAGAAGCAGAAGAAATCTGTATATTTGTCTTACTCATACTAAAAGAATTATCCAAGTTAGAGCGTCCCGCAAGGAGTGAAACAACACGATTATAGTGAACGCACAAAAGGAAAGTCCTGCACGAGGTATGATAGATCTCGTTATGCAGCGAACGTGTTAATGTTATAACCTAACAATTAAATACCATTTAAATAAAAGTATACTTTTTATTTAATTCGTTTTAAATTTCATATTAGATACAAATTCCAAACGAACATTAGTTCTTTGAACGATTTTCTGTAAGCTACTTGTTTTTATCATGCAAGGATTGCGTAACGAGTCTGCATTAAATTAAAATTCATTGTGAATTTGTAATATATTCATTTGTATACCTACTTAGTAAGACTGTTTACATAAAGTATTATAAAGTAAATAGATCAAGTATTACTAACGCAATAACTAGGTGTCAATGACATGAGACAGTAGGCGTGATATTCTTCCACAGCTCGCACAATGTGGCTCACACGGTGAGAGTAGGTTCGCTTCGTTTATAAACAATAAGCATATCTTATGCTTCGTCTGCTCTGTTCGCAGAAACCGGCTATTTGATTTTGCTTACTGTCTCTTGTGTTAACAACCGTGACAATACAAGCAATTTACTCTTGTAATATTTTGAAATTCTTGTCTAATTTACAATAGACTATATTCACTCTGTCCTTGTAAGGGTTTGCGACCAGATGCGTGAAGATATCTTTCTTATTTCTAATAAACGCAGACAAAGACATTCCTAAAACTGTATACACTTAAAATTTTATAAATCTATCGAAAATAACACTGAATGTTCTAATGCCTTCTTTAAAGCTCTATAACTGTAGAGTTCTCGCAGATAATTCAATGATCAATTTGTCAAAAAAAGCAAAAGGGCGTTAACTATCGATATTATCACAATAAATTACTGTACGTATCAATTACATTTCTACTAAAAACACCAACCCTTTCCAGATATCTTGTTATTAGGAGACTTTTATAAACTATTTTTTCATGTTTAAGTTACTACTAGGGAACATAAACTACATGCTATAGACGTTAACCAAATTAAACATGTTTCTTGCCATGTCGTTATTAATATGATAATAGTAGCCGCCGCTGATCATATTCAATTTTAATTTAAAAAAAAGTTTCTATTTGCATAAAAATATAAAAAATGCTGCTGAGGTAAATATTGTGTAATAGATAAATATGAATGCCATTGACGTCATGGTGCGCCAAGTTTGCCCCGGGTGACTCAATTTTAATATCGCAATTAAGATAAATGCAAGTAAATAAAGGGTTGCATCTTAATCTAGTTAAGAATAATGCTCTAGATTATAATAATTATCATAGTATGATATGCACTTTAACATTTCAGAATGAAAGTCCCAAGTTCAAGATAGCGTTTCAATTTCAACAGAGATTAATGAGATGTCTCTCTCTTAAAGAGAACTATACATATATATACAAGAATATATTTTGATAAGCAACAGTTTTAAAAGAGTAAAGTCTTTGCAGGAATACTGGTTTTTTTTTATTAAATAGGCACAGTTCGAGTAACGTAAGATATTTTCACTAAAAGGCTTAAATTTGAGAGAAAACAGTGTCCCCTTTTTATGTCTCGCTATGTCTTATGTAATCCACAAAGCAGGTGGAGCTATAATGTTAAACTTATCTATGGATAGAACACGGTATTACGGACTGTGACACCTGTTTTTAATTAACTGTGCATACACTATAACAAATATATTCTCATCATCCATACGTACTACGACTGGCTAGAGAATTTGATTGACTTATAATATGAATGCAGTGTGAAAAGCGTATATCATATAAGTAAGAGAGTCCAATAGAGCTGAAAAAACTGCATATACATTTATCATCTCGAAAACTGACGTCATTTGAAGGTGATGACCAATGACTGGATGAATGAAGGATGACTCCCTGACGCTAAAACTCTGTCACATTGGAATCATGTGTTAATCCAAATTTTGTGTTCAGAGTGTCAGACTATTCCCCTTTCACTTGGCACAGCATTTGCTTTCGCCCACTTACCTCAGACGCTATAAAATTTTTATTTTCAAGGGATTTAAAGCATCTCATATATTAATATATGTAGCATTAATTTAAATACAAATTAGGGCTTGACTGTGATCTCTCCTGATGGTAAGTGATGTTACAGTCTAAGATGGAAGCGCACTAATCTGATAAGAGGTGATATACTTCTTACGGTTTCTACACGTCATCGTACCGGAACACAAATCTCTTTGTTTTGGTGGCACGTCTTTGCTTGTAGGGTGGTAACTAGCCACGGCCGCAATCTCCCACCAGACCAGACTCAGACAAATTACAAAATTCAATATCCTAAATTCGTCCTGCTGGGGATCGAAACCGGAACCTCTGCTAGTAAGGCGAGTGCTCGCACTACTGCGCCAACGAGGCCGTCAGATATTTAAAAAATCCATTCCTACGCCATAAAGCACGATTTTCTTTAACCTCTACATATAAAGACGTTTTTCAACGTTTTACGTGAGTGGTCTATAGACACCGCTTTACAAATTTACACAAAATAATTTAATGAAATATTTGAAAACATCAAGCGTCGTAATCTAAAAATAAAAAAAAAGTATTTGAACTTAAGTGGATGAATAAAAAAGTCTTTTGTTAAAGATTGAATATTTTAATGTTATCTTAAATATTTGTGACAAAAAAATTATATGAATATAAAAATACATATGGATATGACAGGTTCAGATTAATATTATGCCCTTTCTACGGGTAGAGCTTAAAAAGATATAACATAAAAACCTGAAGAACTTTTTTATTAGCGCAAAATGAAATGAACACATTACAAAAAAAAAACCAAGAGGGTTCCAGTACGCCGGATAGTTTCACGATGGATCTCACTCGTAGAAAAATATAAAACTATGAAACAGGGATTTGTCAGTATGTGCATGTTTTGTTTTTAGTTTCTATTAATGCACTAAGGCGCTCTTGTTCCTGTAGTTCTCTATGAACGATCTATTTTGAGTAACCTTTGCAAAGAAAACCTTGATTGGTGAGACAGGGTCAGTACAATACATATTTAGTTAGTTCTAAACTAGTAGTAAATAAAAAGACAGAAACTAAAACATTTCTTTGATAAAAAGCAAAGTTTTTAGATTTAATTATTTCTTTAAATAATACAGAAAGTTCGTTTCGTTCCAAAATAATATTCCTACATCATGAGTTCCTCACAATTGAAAACTCTCGTCGTTGTAGGCGAGTTTGTGTTTGTTGCAGTAAAGTTTAATAGGGAACGGCCCTCGATGTATAGTTTAAGACTTTCGCTGTGACACGTCTACAACAAGCACTCAGAAAGTTCTCCTCATTTCTCTAGTTTATTAATTTAGAAACCTTGCTATTTGACTTCGTCTAGTTATTATTATATATATATAAACTTTGCTCATCTACTTCTTCTTTATAATAAAGGCTTTTTCTGATAAGGGACAGCATGAAAAAGTATTAATAGTTTCTAGTAAACACCTAATATGTAATCTTAGTTACCATGTACAATCTTCTAAAATGTGAGTTTCTTGTTCTCGTGTTTCCGTGGAGTAAGATTGCCACATCAGAGTCTTTATATTTGTTTACAATGTACCTACAGGTATCTTTCCTAAATACTAATGTTTCGATCTAAACCCAACGAGTTCTAGCCATTAAAAAGTTTATAATTCCGACTGCTCTTTAAAAAGATCGTACGAGTATATAGATATTTACGTTAATAATACTAAAATTTTAACTACATTGTAGTTTATTAAACTACATCGTAATTACAATCGCTCTCCAAAAAAAATTACCATTGACATTAATATGAGCACAAATGTTTTAATATACGTATTCATTTGAACTTAGCGACACTCAACTTTGTATTTTAATTTTAAAAAGAAGAGAATTTCTATTAAAAACTGCAGCAGAAAAATTATATGTGTCAAGGAAAAGTAAAAGCAACTTTTGAGTTGAAAATTTTATCTGAGCAATGGCAACGAAAGTAAGAACCGTTAAGCGGGAAGCTTTGGCAACACGTGCGTCTGGCTTGGCACGTGCGCGGAGTTATTTATAATCTAATGTCACCCTTCCCGGCTAACTTCTTAAGCTTAGGCCCGTAGCAAACATAACTGTGTAGCCGCCATATTGTGAAAGGTCGTAGTAAAAGTTCATTTCAAGACACGAAACGGCTTGGCTTTGAATCCCAAATCTACTGAAATTCATTGAAAGAGACACTTATCAAAATCTAGTTACGTTTCCGTTTAATTATTACTTGAGTATCTAGATATATAACAGTATTAAAGTTCTCATCGCTAGCTACCACCCTACTAGCAAAGACGTACCGTCAAGCAAAGAGATTTGTGTTCCGGTAAGATATTACTTAGAGACCATAAGTGGTAAACACCAGATTAGCACGCTTCCATCTTAAATTGTATCATCAGTTACCATCAGGTGTGATCACAGTCAAGCGCTAATCTATCAGCAATAAAAAAAGACTAGAGCACAATGACATGTCCTTACGATATAGAAATTGTCATCGTCACTGGTTAAACCATTCTTGAGTTTGAACAGGACGCAGTGAATTATAAAATGAATATAACGAGACTTCACAGTTTTATAGATATAAATTAATTTAAACATAGAGATTGACTTGTATGTTTGACATCGATTTTTAGTTTGCCAAGCTCGTTTACTATTGACTTCAACTAAGACTAGAAAGAAGTCTGTGCCAAAAATGAGTGAAACATACCAATACAATTTAAGATTTTTTTTACTATTTATGTTTTACAAATTTGTTGTTATATCACTAACTTAATTTAATGTTTACATACAAGATATAATTTTAAAAAAATATTATAATTTAAGATTATTAAAGTAAAAAATATATTATTATACTATAAAAATTCAAGTGATCTATAAACCACTTTAAAGTATGACAAATATATAGACATATATCGCTATTATCTTATCTCATCATATCTTTATAATAAACTTACTCGTATATTTATTACAAAGATATTGTAAAAAATATATAGAAAAGTAGCAAAAAAATAAAGAAAATCTTCTAAAAGCGGCCCTATTGCTTATGAAGAGCTTGAGAAGATAACTAACAATTTTTAATATAATGCAGAATTTATAAATAAAACCTAAGCATCATGGTTGATTGTATATTTAAACTGATATATATCTTTCCAATAATACATGATATTTCTCATTATGTATAACATAATTGTTTGTTTCTCAAATAAAATATGTTTTTTTGCAAAACCTAAGCATACAAACAAAAAATAGTCTCATACAAAATTAAAATTTCTAAATAAATATGTGTTTTTTTGTTGAAAAACGTTTCCAAAATGGCTAAGCTTCCGCACCGCTGCGCGCATAAACCCAGAATAAGTTGACCTAAAGAATTCTTCGAATCGAACTATCCACTGGTGTACTTAAGATTTGGATATAGATGGTTCCTAAATAACTGCAACACTTCTTTATACCGATCTGTTTTTAATCATCGGAGCACTGAATTGTCTCTAACTTATAATTTAAATACGTAAATATATGCGTATATGTACAATTCTGCCCCCCCTAGTCAAGATGACATTCTAAGTACGATAACGCTACGTCGAACGACTAGGAACACTACAATTTGTTCATGTGATCAGGTGACTCATCGAAGTGTTTTGTTGGCGTTCTACTGGTGTTAGCGTACTTAGAATGTCATCTCGTCTACAGGCCCTGGACAGTAACATCTAAATTTGTCATATATATATACATTATGTCTAATACTTTTATACTTCTCATTTAAATTGACTGTTTAATAATATAAGCGTTGCGATACTGCTTCATCGTGCAATCGTTTAACATCAAACAATTATATTACTGTACGTAAACTACAGTAAGTAAATTGCGCGGAGGTCCTTTATTGAAGGTATTATTTATTACAAAGCGTGCCGGATGTCCGCAATTTTTTTTATTATTGTGGTTTTTAACATAATAATATGGGTAACGATTAGTAACGTCAATGTTATGATACATGCCGCGAACGACGAGGCAAAATAATTCTTGCCTGTCTATACTGCTCTTTTAAACATTTTATTCTATTAAATTGAAAACTTCAAGCAGGTTAATTTATACAGGCATGTCTATGCACACCAGGCATTATCTGTATACTAGGACCCGTAGACAACGTAATTTTCGAAGATGGATAACGCTTAAAAATGTATGGGAATGACGTTTCATTTTTCGATGTTTTGATATGAAACGTCATTCCCACATGTTTTTTAAGCGTTAGCAATTTTCGAATGTGACGCTGTCTAAGGATTCAATATGTAATTAAATTATTATTAGGCAATATTCCGAAGCAAATTCGAATATCGGCGATAAAAATTTCTTATTTTCTTTTAGTTTAAAATAAAATAAATGATATCTATATAACAACCATCAACTGTCGATCTCTTAGAACCTAAGAAATAAAATGGGATATCACAGAGTCAGATTCACAGTTAAGAGAAAGTATGTCAAAAAGATAAATGAGCTAAGAGGAACCTCAGAAATAACAGAATGGTATCCACTGTACAGTAAAAGGAAAAGAGATAGACAAGCTAAAAGATGGAACGATGACATCAGAAAAATAGGTAGTCCAACATGGTCTCGATCAGCAAGGAATAGAACGGAATGGAGAGCTTTAGAGGAAGCCTTTGTCGGTAGACAAGTTGACGACTAAAAAACGATTGCAGACTAATTATTATTATAACTTTAGAAAAATAATTAATAGATAAATTGAATAGTTATAGGCACATTATTGTAAATTTAAGCTAAGGTCAACAATAAAGATTTTTATTTTATTATTTTATTTTATATTAGGTTTAACAACAAAAAAGAGAAAGGACAAATAAAATATCACGTGTGTGATATTAAAGTTTAAATAAATGATTCCAATTTATTCGAACTATTGTCAATTGTCATACAAGGCCTCCTCGTCTGGCTTCAAATAAAGGCATTATTACAAAGCAACAATCAGTTACAATAAATATAGGTTTCAGACCATGAGGATTCGATTAAAGGCAGGATAAATTGTCGAAATAGCATTATTTATATTGGATTGTTATCGTTATTCGGCGGTTTTTACTTACCCCTTTAAAAGTAAACACGTGGCGCCAAATAAAAAGGGTTGTTCTGTACAATGCTGTGTAGTAAGTAACAAGAAGTGCATTATCTTTTAACCGGTTAGCGCGCTACTATCGTAAACAGTATCGTAGCAACTGTTACAGTCAGCAAAAAAAATTACACCCACATTATAACGAGCAATGAACTGTAACTTTGGCTGCCTTTACATTTTTGTAGCAAAATATTCCTTGTGAATTATTTTACAGTTTGACTGGAATAAAGACGTGACAAAAAATTACCCAAAAGATATAAAATTCTTTATGTGTATTATAAATAAAGGAAATATAGTATAAAAGTCCTCCATTTCATATAATTCTAAATTCCATATGAGCCTATTTTTTGTACGTAAAATATAACCAAAAAAGTGACCACTGAACAATATTAATTGTGTCACGAAAACAACATGTCCATTCTCATTTATATCATCCAAGGCTTAACTCCGTCGCGTTGTTGTTATATATCTTAATAGTTGTTTCACCATAACGTTATGATTTAATATTATATGAAGCCTTTTACATTGGTTAATATGTTGCAGCGTTCAAATAAAAATCAGGCCGTAATCAATTAGTAAATACGCTTAATTTGAAAAAATGTAGGCGAGTATTTTTTAGCTATCCATTTACAAAGGGTCATTTTCATAAATTGCTAGCCGCAGCACAATCTTGTTCTTTATATTTTTTCGTCTGATATTTTCAACTATGCAACAATATGTACCAATATTAAGAAAAATTAAACTTTAAATTATAAGCAATACATTTTATAATTCATAACTAAGTTATATTTTTATACACCAATATTTATTGTAGAACTAGAAACGTATCGTAGATATATGAACAACTTTTAAAATCTATAATATATCTTGAACTTCTCCTAAACGGTTGGACCGATTTCGTTGATTTTTTTTTTGCGTATAGTCAGGTAGATTCGAGAATGGTGTAGATTGACAATTCGGCCCAGTAAATAATGAATTTACCCATATCTTCACAGGTTCATTAACAACGCGGGTGACACCGCCGGAAACAGCTAATATCTAATATTATCTAATTCTGTCTAAGCAAATTAACTATACTGCCTGATTGGTCTAAGTTGTCAGCTTGTTCGGCTAGAGAAATCCTGGGATTCAAGTCGTGGCTCAGGTGGATTCAAAAATCGATATTGAGTTTTCTATGAAAATTTTCTCAATATTTACCTGAAGTTGGGTGGTTTACAGTGTGCTCCATCCCCGTGCTTCGGAGAGCACGTTAAGACGTCGGTATTGCGCCTGATCCCTCTCCGGTAGTGTCGAAATCCCATCACATCGGACTATGAGACTGAAGGAATAGATAGTGCACTTGTATACTATGCTTGCCAACCCGCAGTGGAGTCTATGCTCTAAAAACGCTCTCTCATATGAGTAAGGAGGCCTGTGCCCAGCAGTGGAACATTAATGGGCTGCTTACCTTCCTTAAATTAAATTAAATATTTTTTTATATTGCTGACAGATTAGCGCTTGACTGTGATCTCACCTGATGGTAAGTGATGATACAGTCTAAGATGGAAGCGTGCTAGTCTGTAAAGAGGCGATATACCCCTTATGGTTTCTACACAGCATCGTACCGGAACACAAATCTCTTTGTTTGGCGGTACGTTTTTTGCTGGTAGGGTGGTAACTAGCCACGGCCGAAGCCTCCCACCAGTCCAGACTCAGACAACTTAGAAAATACAATTTCCTAAATTCGTCCTACAGGGGATCGAACCCGGGACCTCCGCTAGCAAAGCGAATACTCGCACCACTGCGCCAGCGAGGCCGTCATATATATATATATACAAAATAATGAAAAAATTGGCGTTTAGATTTTACTTTACAATGATTTTGCTTTCTTTAGCATTCATATACAACTAATTTGAAAGTGGATTAAAAACATTTCAATCAATCAATCAAAAATATCTTTATTCAAGTAGGCATATTACAGCACTTTTGAATCGTCAAATTATATTTTTTTCCACACTCTGATTCTAATATACATCTGATGACGGTACTCAAGATCGGCTTAAAATCTAAAGTTACGAGGGTTCCTTCGCGCCCTGATCCGAGAAGAACCCACAACAAACTCAGTCGGGTATTTTTTTTTACCATCATCATTACAATAACAAATTAGTTTACTATATTTTAATTAAAATTAGAGCAATTTGTTCACTCCCAAGCGTTTCTATCGTCTAGGTAATCTTGCAACTTATAATACGATTTTTCTATCAACTTTCTTTTAACAAAGACTTTGAATTTATTAATTGACATCTTTAGAACGTCTTGTGGGAGTTTATTATAGAAACGTATACAGTTACCCTTAAATGAGTTGTTAATCTTATGCAGCCTACTAGAATTTATAACAAGTTTGTTTTGGTTTCGTAAGTTATATGATGTACATTCACTCTTTTTATTAAAAGAGTCAATGTTTTTATGTACATACAACAAGTTTTCTAATATATATACGCAGTGAACTGTCATTATGTTAACTGCCTTGAATTTGTTTCTTAGCGACTCTCTTGGACCCATATTGTAAATCGCACGAACGGCCCTTTTCTGCAGCACAAATATTGCATCTATATCAGCAGCATTACCCCAAAGTAGAATACCGTATGACATAATGCTGTGAAAATATCTGAAATATACCAGTCTGGCAGTATCAACATCTGTCAGACGACGAATTTTCAATTTTCAATTTGCAACTTAGGTTTTATATACATCTTGGGAACGACGATTAAGCTCTTGTAAATTGAAGCAAGCAATACATTTCTTCACGTCTAGGAAACCCTTTCATACCCGTACCAAGTTAAGTAACATTGTAGAAGTAAAAGCAAATTTGTCTAAATGTCTGAAACTCATTAGTATCTAATGAAGATGTCACGTGACGCAAAATCTTTATATAAATTGAAAATACCACTGTCAGGCCATGCGTATGGCCGCTAATGTAGCGAGCTTGCGTCACCGCCCGCGCCCCGCGTCACCTCTGCCCCCTCTTACCCCTCCCCGGGCGACCTCGCACACAGGTCACGTAAAAACATTTATTGCGACTGTTATTTATATACGTAGTACGGGGTGAACAACATGAGTAAATTTCTTGGACAGATCTTTATATATATAATTTCAACTCTCCTAAACAATTGGACGATGATAATTTTGTATGTTCAGGATTCATGTTGATTATTCGACGCGACATTTTCTACGGCGTCGCTCGTGAAGTGTTGCGAATACTCGCTTTGCTAGCAAATGCTCCGGGTTCGAACCCTGGAAGGGCGAATTTAGGATATTGCATTAAGAAATTTGTCTGAGTCTGGGCTGGTGGGAGGCTTTGGCCGTGGCTAGTTACTACTATACCAGCAGAGAGGTGCCAAACTAAGAGATGTGTGTTCCGGTACGATGTTTACCATCAGGTGTGATCAAAGTCAAGCGCTTACCTGTCTGCAATAACAAAACACAACGGATTTCCTCATATTCCCAAGTGAGCAAGAAGTACGTTTATGCTACCTCCGTAAACAGTTACAATAAGCCCCATAACACCACTATAAGCCCCACTGTTGGGTACAGGCCTCCTCACTCATATGAGAATGTGTTTTAAAGCATGTAACTACCACGCTGCTCCACTGCGAATTAGCAGGAATAGTACACAAGTTCGATGTGACGGAAATCCGACACAACCCGAGAGAGATCCGGCGCAGGAACGACGTTTTGACGTGCTCTCTGCGCCAAGGAGGAGTAACACACCGCCAACTTCCCATCTTCGGGCAAATATTGAGAAAATCTTAATAGAAAACTCAATATCGATTTTTGAATTGGTCTAACTCGGGACTCTAACCCAGGAACCCATGTCTGTGGTCGAACGTGCTAACCACTAGACCAATTAAGGGGTCTTTTCATACTTATTGTATATTTATACTGGACTGTAAAATTTATAAACTTCTTTAATGTATTGTAATAGTATATTATATATTTAATAAAAATAATGTTAAAAGATGACTCTACCTAAATTAAAAGGGGTTGTATCGCCAGTGGCGGTGAATATAGCTTTATAAATATTACTGGAATAAATAATTGAAAAGCTAATGTTGTCATCGGTAATCGCTAATAATTGATAAAGATTATTTAAGTGGGTGCAGTTTATTTGTTAACAAAATATTGAAGTTTCTTAAAGTGACAGAAAATGCCAAAATATTTATCTAGACCAATTGAATATAACTTATCTAAATCGCTTCATTCGCGTTTTAACACAATTTACTAACTGCAATTCATGCGGCTTATACTCTATAATTAATATTATAAATGGAGTAGATCAATAAGTTTTGCGTCTCATTTTTTTACTAATATTATAACTACCATTTCTTAAACTTACTGAAAGACGACTACGACATTTTAAGTATTAAGCTTACTATTAATACTGCAACCCAGGGCTCGACAACCCTACATAATGGATATACAAAACAATTTTTAACACCCCGCGTCAGTATACAAGGAAATTTACTTTTACAGAAATGGTCACTGACGAATTAAGGGTATATAATAGCTACCGCCAAAAGCGTAAAGTTTGCTTCGATAGCAACACCTAAAAAAGGCATGTGACACTAATCGTCTCCTGCCATTTTCTGGATACTTTTTCAAAGATGCAGAAAAGCTTAAGATTACTACACCAAAGCACCCTCAATCGTAGAAGAAAATCCTTCTTTTGCAAAGTAATTACTGTAATTACCCCAAAGTGCTAATTTTGTGCATAAACCATGCTTGCACTAAACTTCTATAAAGGGTTTTTAATCTGACTAATACTCTTTAATACTCCTTATTATGTACCTTAAAAACACAATGCCAAATTATGAATGCACAGGGATTGTACAAAAATGCGGTCATATCGATAGTCAGCGATTTCTTCCAGACAACCTTAAAAAAGAGATTGTGCAAATTAGTTGAGTGGTGCAGAAACAGATTATACATACTAATAATAAATAGAGTACATGTATAATACAATACATCAATAAAATATACACACAATCAAACTAACACGAGTATAAAAACATTATTCATAATACTATCATCGCTTACAGTGTGACTTGGGAGAGGTAATGTTTTATGACAATGTTTAATTTTTTTTTTTTGTGATTGTGCTTGTCACTTATTTACGCCTAACTTCACATTAAGAGGTATTAGCAAATCATATTTCCTGAATTTCTCTTAGCCTAAATGAAACCTTTCTGTAATTGCTCCTATTATAATAGTAACTTGTTAATGAGGCAAATTTTACATAATACCTTTTAAACGCGTAGGTTTTTCGCAAATGAGTATATAACTTACAATAAATGTATATCTTACAATCTTGACAGTAACGACTCACCAATCACTCTTATACGATCTTTGAAGCATGAATAATCGATTTATCTGAAAACTAACAGATAAAATTTCCGTCTGACAATAAATGTTTTATTATATCTACTGAATTACACAATGTTTTATTAAACTGAAGTATTTATTGAGTTCTGAAGTGGCGATGGAAACTTTTACCATTTCTACTAGTATCTAATCGACATTCTTAGTACGAGTTTAAAAGTAGAAAGTAAAACGTTATCTTAATATTTATTGAACGAATCAAATAGGTGACTTGACATATTACCCGGTTAACTATGGCGCTAACTCCACCGTGTTTAAATAATACGTACGAGAACTTATTTTATCACCTCCATTCATTAAGTTATCTCTCAAATAAATAAATAAATATTCAGTTCAGAAACACGACAATTTTTTGACAAAATTTTGAAAGTGTATCATAATATACGTTGACCGAGAAGTTACTAGTATGATAAATGCAGGTTGGATGAAGTGGCCGCACGTCTCGGGAACAATTTGCGATTCGCCTGTCTGGATCGGAGTACTGGGTCACCAAATGAGAGAATGAAAGGAAATTTAATGCAGCAGAGATGCGAATGTTGAGATGGATGGGTGTTTTAGAGTGACAAAATTAGACAACTTTGGAATGAGTATATTAGAGGAAGTATGATAGTAGCACCAGTGACCGAGAGGAGAGAAGGGAGGAGTTAGCCATATATGCAAGAGGATCCTAAATATGATGGTAAGACCAACAAGAGTGTGGATGAACTGTGTGAAGGAGGATATGTGTGTAAGGGGTGTGAGTGTAGAAATAACAGTGGATAGAGTGAATTGGTGAAAGGAAACATGCTATGCCGACCCCACCTAGTGGGATAAGGGCAAGGAAATGATGGGTGGTCTTTGCAAAAAAAGCAAGTCCCGTCTTGTATTTATGCATTTAAAACGTTTTGATTGAATAATTCCTCTCATATGGAAACGAATGATATTTTTTGAGTTATTACTACATTTCTAATTATAAAAAATCTGATTTCACGATGTTTATCACACTCCTCCGACCGGTTCGACGGATTTTAATATTTTTTTCATATGTGCAGTAGGTGTGAGAACAGGTCATAAAATAATTTTCACCCTCCTACCAACAGCCTCCACCGCCTACACTTATATATAAAAAAATTTTGTGGTAATCAAATTTGTTATCTCTCTAACCCTCTCTATTTTTTATATGACACAGGCGAAGTTACGCGGTTGTAATAAACACAATTTAAATAATCTTTTTTGCTCATAGCATTAATGTTTTTGCGGCGGTAGGTGTGGGACTCGGAATCATTATAGTTACAAATTAAATACAGCGTCATCTATAGGATCCTAGAATAGCTGTGAGTCATCGTCTCAATATTAAAGGAAAATGACCTCAATTGGGCAAAACGCAGCCATTCTCAAGGGTTTTATTTACAGTAGTTAATATTAATTATAACGATTTTAAAATTATTGCTAACATATTTTATTTTAATTTTGACATACGATCGCTGTTTGAACATTTTAGAGTTATAAATATTTGCGGAAGTTTTGCATCGCTGTTAGACGTGTGCTGGAACCAATAGGCCGTGAAATAATTTTAAATAAACTAGTATTGAAATTTTGCGCTAGTTGAAGTAGTTTCTAGTTATTTTGAAAAATTCTAGCGTGGCCTAATTTATTTACATTTTTGTTTAAAACTGTTAAATTACACAACCTTATCGCATTTAGCGTTAAAACGTAGTAAGTCGCTTTTTTCGATAACATTAGTGTCTTACGAGTGTCTTCTCGTATAACAGAAATTACATTAACTTTGTATGTTTTTTTTGTATTTTTTCGTACATTTGTTAATCTAAATGCTTTCATTTTTGTCGTCGGCAAAGCTCTAAGAGTAAATCCCTGATTCAATCTCGATTGGCAACTTTATCGATTATTAGAATCATTCAATTATATAGTATACGTTAGACACGTTCTGATTTTATATCACAGCAGGTTCAAATTGTGCCAACTGGCAATCTACTTGCATCCCCAAACTTATGGCAATCACATCAACTGTCAGCGTTCTTAACATATTACATTGAAAAATGTGTAGGCCGAGCATACGTCAGCACATACGTTTTTAAAAGATCAATGAACGAACAGATATTTATACATGATTTTCTGCTCCTTTCAAAGATTGCCGGCAAATCAACATCTTAACGACATGACGTCCTCATTTGCCCCTTTTCCTTGAATAATTCGTTTCCGCTCTTGTCTGCAAATCGTGCAATCTAATTTTGTCTAACAACGTTCATCCTCATTGCTAAATAATTCACAAAGATAATTACTTCTTCAGAATATAACAAATTTCTGTAATAATTTGAATTAGGACATACAAATATTTGTATTATTTTTTTTTGTTCTCCAAATTATTCATGATGATGCAATACAAGTTTTCCAATTACTTTACTAAGATTAGATAACAGATGAGGATAAAGAAATAAATAAAAAACCTAATTATTGTTAGCTGAATTACTATTTTCAGTTTTGTCTATTTGATTCAGATATCAAACAGGTATCAAACAGAATCGCTGATTTAGGCATCGTATATCATATTTAACTTAAAAATAATGATTTCCGTGTATTGTATTTGATAAATCGAATATCGGGTAACAGTGTGTGTCGGTCAGAAATTTCCACAAGTATAAAGATAAGGGACCGGAACGATAACCGACAAACTCGGCGACGTCGTACTTTTAGCTGTCCAATAAAAGATGCCCGTTAAAAATAATTCATTATCTGTTCATGTAATTTTGCTTTAAATGACACCAGTATATTTTTAGTTTTCTTTTATTATTTATCAAAAATAATCATAAAAACCTGTATCAGATTAATAACACTGCGATTGGATTTTTAAAATTCATTTATTGTGCGCGCAGTGTCTTCAATTTGTTCATAAAAGGCAAAATTATGTAATAAGAATTTCTTCATAATTCACAGCAACACCAGGTATAAATTTTTCAACAAATGTTGTAAAATTACAAATATTTTCGGTGTCATTTCTTATTGTACCATTCACGTGTGTTTGTTCGGAAAATTCCTATTAAAAATTCACGCATGTGTTACAAAAGTCTCATGTTGTAAGATATTTTCTAAAACAAGGGTTTTTCAATAGCTTTTCCCTTGTTTGAAATAATTTTTAAGAAATAAAAAATCTAATTAAGCCCGAAAAATAACTAACCAAATCCATCATATTAGCAAAAATGTAGTCTACTTTTAGACCCATCGCACGACAGTGACTGATAAGAATTGTGGATCATTGAAATATGTATACCCACGTAAACCAAACTAACGCAGAGTGCGTACATTTTTTATTTAAGAAACTGTTATCATCTACATTCAATTTTACGCCGTTGTTATCACTGTAAATATTTTCACAGTATGTGTTTTCCAAAGCAAATTTCCTACGTAAATATGATGATCGTTTAATACGTAGTTCGTTCCATCATATCTTATTACTAGCTGTACCCGAGACTTCGTCTGCGTGGAATATTTTTTTGGTAGCATTTTCATTAATTTAGGCAAATTGTTTTACAATTAAGAAACATACCCGCAATGCCCTGTGCTGCGGTTTAGGGTGGAATTTCCTAAAATTTACTTTTGATAGATTCCATTACGTCAAAAAAACAATTTCGGACCAAGTTTACATACTATAAAAGATATAGTTTGTAAATGTGAATTTTTTAATGTGAAAATTTTAATTTTTTAAATTAGCAGCCCCCCTTTCGGGTTTAATTTTGCAAATCTGTTCCTAGCTGACCTGTACTCGGCAAAAAGAATATTCCCACCAAATTTCAACTCTCTACGCCTTATTTTTCCAAAGATACCGTGATGAGTCAATATATACCTCGATATCTCTTATATATAAATAGATAGATAGATATAAACAATATTTTTTACTGGCGTTCGTTAATAACAGTAGAATACCAGCTGTAATCAGGGTACGAAAAATCCGATGCGGCTGGACTAGTTCCACACCTATGTCCGCAGTGATTAAGCAGTAGAATAAATTTTCACCAGATCATTTCAATGGTGAGGCAATGATCGCATGCATACGAATATATATAAGGATACATCAGTAAAGTGGGCGGAGTACGCATGCCAACTTTTTCACGGTTCCGTCAGGAATATTCAAATTACCAAATCATCACTCGGTTCATATTAAATTAAAGTTCCGGAAAACCGGCAAAAGTCCTTACGTGCGCTATTTCCGTAATATGCATCACCGAAATATAATCACAAAAGTTAGTTAAAGCTCATTCTTTAATAAGTTTCACATCTAAAATCAGTACACTAGAATGAAAAACGGTCCATTTATCGATAAATCTTTATGCACCAAATATTCAATATTTGGAATACGATGAAAGCTTCCAAACACCACTACCATTCTTGTTATATGGCCCGTTAGAAATCTCTAATTGATAATTATGATGCAAGAAATCAACCAATGTTATTAGGTTAGATGTTAACATTATCAAAAGATTTAAATAATAAGGGAATCTTTAATTAAATATAATACTTACATACATACATAGCATCACGCCTCATTCCCATAGGGGTAGGCAGAGACAACATCCTTCCACTTGCCACGATCCTTGCATATCTCCTTCGCTTCTTTCATTCTCATTAAACCTTTCATACAAGTTCGTCGGTTTAGAGTACTCTTGACCTGGCCGTTATTTAAAATGTCCTGGATTTGGTCCAGGAACGTTCGCCTCGGTCTTCCCCTTCCAACTTTCGCATTCACTCTTGACTCATAAATCCTTTTTGTCAGTCTCCTTTCATTCATTCTCTCTACATGCCCAAACCATCTAAGCATACCTTTCTCAATTTTAGTCACTACGTCTTCTTTTATACCACAACGTTCTCTTATCACACTATTTCTTACTCTGTCACTCAGTTTTAATCCACTCATGCTTCTCAACGCTCTCATCTCTACCGCATTTATTTTACTTTTGTGATTCTTCTGCCATACCCAACTTTCACTACCATACATAAGTGTTGGCACCAACACTCCAGCATGCACTGCCAGTCTAGCCCTTTGAGACACCATCTGGCTATTCATAAAAGCATGCAGAGCACCATTTACCATATTCCCTGCATTCACTCTCCTTTCGATATCACTTTCACATGTTCCATCTTTTGTAAATTTAGATCCCAAGTATACAAATTCTTTCACCTCTTCCACTTGTTCCCCATCTATCAAAATATTGCCATTCATCATAGATTCATCTCGTTCAAAAAGCATAACTTTCGTTTTGTTTACATTCACTTTCATTCCTTTCCCTTATAATAGTTAACGTAATGACGTAATGAAAACCACACTTGCATTTAACTAATTATTTAAAGGTTTAAAATTTATTAATTAATAAAAGGTTTATTAAAATATAATGAATCGTAATAACCGTTAAAGGAGACCTTTCCAAAGATTACATTAAATAAAATGGTGAATAAGAAGTTATAGGTAGCAATTTACTAACTGGTTTTGTTTTTCTTTTTCAGCAACACTAATCACTGCAACAGCTGGAACCTGTTACGGATGGCCGTCGCCGACCTTGCCTTACCTTCAATCGAAAGACAGTACAATAAAAACATCATCCTCTGAAGGATCATGGATTGTCTCCATAATGATACTGTGCTCAGCACTAACACCTATACCCTCCGCATACATGGCGGACCGTTTCGGAAGAAAAACCACCCTTCTACTTGGAGCAATACCCTTCATACTTGGCTGGGTGCTGGTCATCGTGGCAAAATCAGTAGCGGTGCTTTACGTGGCACGTATGTTCTCTGGCCTGGGATATGGCATAGTGTACACAGTTGCCCCAATGTACACAGGAGAAATCGCCACAAATGAAGTGAGGGGCGCACTCTCTACTCTCATTACATTAATGAATAAGGTGAGTTTTACTGGTTTTAAAGATATAAATTCGGTGATTTAATAAATTATAATAGTAGATCCTAACCAGTCACAACAACAGTTTAAATCAAAACGTAATTTCTAATAGTAGACTATGTTTTCAAAAGCATTCTATTTTTTCGATGGCATTACTATGGGTTATTTAAAAACAACCAATGGAATTGCAAATAATGGATAGACAGAATTATATTGCACTTTAAAATCTTGTGTATATTTTGCACAAAACTATGTCAATATCTAACAATTAAGCAACAACCTGATATTTGAACTATAATAACACACATGACGCAGTGCGATAATGAAACTTTAAGATAATTATCTTATATACACAAATTACGACATTCTTTGAAAAAATTATGTTTACTTTTCCATAAAACTACGGAAAGTCCGTAACTGTTATTGAAATTTTTCTTTGGTAGAGCCAGGCTTTAGTCCCACCCCGACTACCACTCAAAATTAGGCTGGGTCTTTTCCTTTTTATGATACCTAAGGTAAAATAGAATGATTTGAAACGATAGGCTTGAGAAAAAACTTTATAGGGCTATTCCTTCCATTTCTAGCAAATCTACTGGTTTTTAAAATGTTTATAAATACATACAAAATAAAGTAACACATTCAGTGGGTTGACAATTCACACCTCTAAATTAAAGTGTTACCTAATAGGGTCATCCCTCAGGCCAGGTCTGAACAAATCTAAAAATTTAACAAAATGTAAACAGTAAAGTAAATAAGGACATCCATACTAATAGATTAAATACAAAAGTCACTCCCTCTGCAACAGAAACATGTCGTTGAATATTTTATAGAGAAAGACTTAACCTTGGAAAAGATACTCTACCTAAGGTTGCGAAAGTGACAAGTGTAGTGGTGAAGCAAATTAAGCGATAATCATATATACACTGAGCCACAGCTGCTCGTGACACAGATGATTTTATAGGAGTAAGTGCTTTTAAACCATACGCCATAGACATTTGGAAGACGAGTGCAACTGAATGCTTTGGCAGTGAAGAGGGTTAAGACGTTTTATCAGTCCTTTCCTACCCTAACCTTCATCTAAACCTACCCACCTTTGGCTTCCGGGTAACTTACTCAAGAAAGCGCAACAGAGTATTAGCTACTACACTGGTATTTCATGAGGACTTTTTACTTTTCCAATTTAACCAATACTATTACTAGCTTCAATCAATGACTGGGTACAACTGGGCTCTGCCACTATTACGTTATAATTAAAAACCCAAGTTTTAATATATACTTTTCTTCCATTTCAGATTGGTATACTCGCCCAATACTGCATCGGACCATTCGTGTCGATGCGCACATTAGCAGGAATTAACTTGATCCTTCCTATATCATTCGTAATTACCTTCCTGTTCGTACCTGAATCGCCCTACTATTACTTAAAATTTGAACGCAGTGAAAGAGCAGAACGTTCACTGAGAAGTTTAAGGACGGGTGATATAAGACTAGAATTGAAAAATATGGAAATTAATGTTCAAGAGGATATGAAGAACAAAGGGACCTGGTGCGATCTTATCTTCGAAGCCACTAATAGGAAAGCTTTATGGATAACTTTGGGAGTGTTCACTATTCAGCAATTATGTGGTAGCGCTGCTGTTGTAGCGTATGCCCAAAATATCTTTTCAGTTACGGGGAGCAAAATTGAACATTACTTGGAATCAATTATATTAGGTTGCGTACAAGTAGCGACATGTTGTTTATCTGTCGTGCTTGTAGATCGCATTGGAAGAAAACCTCTCCTGTTATTATCAGCACTTGGTGTTGGACTAATGAATGGAATTATTGGGACCTACTTCTATTTCTATGAGAAGAATAAGGACTCTGTAGCTCATCTTCATTGGCTACCGATTACAGCTATACTGATATACATAGTCTGCTATGCTGTTGGTCTGTCCACAGTACCTTATGTGATCATTGGCGAAATGTTCCCGACCAATGTGAAACTATACGCATCTTGTGTGGCTCATATTTATACAGGATTCTCGATGTTCTCCGTACAAAAACTTTTCCAGGTAAATATTATACTTCTTGTAATATTTTTCTCCTTACAGGTTTACGGTCGCAAATGATGATGCAATCTTAGATGATATTGACTATAACCTTGTAATCTAGAGGATTTATATATTTTCGTAACGCATACGTATTTCTTTTTGGTGGTGGCACGTCTGCCTAACTAGCCACGGTTGAAGCATCCCACCAATTCGAACTTCAAACAAGTGCAATTTCCTTAATTTGCCCTACCGGTAATCAAACCCAGAACCTCAGCTAGCGAAGTGAGTATTCGCATCATTACATTAACGAAGCCGTGACGCAGCAGCGGCAGGAATTCCTAAACTGGGTCCTGTAGAATAATCATCAGGGTTCCGAAAAAAATATGTGTCAATAGCTATTAAATAATTTATAAGTATAATTGTTCAATTACATTACACATTATTTAAATACTTTATACATAAATTTCAGTGTTTATTAATAATCATTTGATATGAAAAAAGGTATTTGGATGGTATTCCATTATCTTTAAAGTTTAGGAAACACTTCATTATAGAATGCTTTACATTAACTATGCGGTCCGATAAATTGCACATTATCGCCATAAACTCACGGGATCGGGAAATAAGTTACACCGCCAAGACAAGAAAAAAATTATATAATTTGTTATCACTATACGTTCTTTTTTATATTTAATTTACTCCTCTTCTGTTCCAGGTGGTGATGGATCTTTGGGGTATTTACACAGTATTCTGGGGCTTTTCCATATTCTCATTATTAGGCCTCTTATTCATGCTTGCCGTACTTCCAGAAACTAAAGGCAAATCGTTTGCCAGCATCCAAGCTCAACTTAAGAGGGACGTAGCAAGGGACAATGCTAGCAAACTTATGACTGTCGAGTATTAAAGTTAGCTTAGTTATATAGTCCCAGAGATAGCGGCAAGATTGTCTAAGGATTGAGTACACAGCAAAAAATATTGAGTTGATTCTAAAATACACGTAAATTGTAATTTATTATGAGCTCTATTATATTTTAATACTTAAATATTTTATGATTAATTAGCATCATATTTTAGTCTCAACTCTTCACAAACTTTATTGCAGTGTACATAAAAAATTAAGCAGCGATGAAATACTAATAAAGAAATGTGAAAAATGTATATAAATATAAGAAGATATATTGATCTAATAAACATAAAAACTTAAAAATTCCTCTTAAATATTACTACTGAGTTTCTTGCCAATTTCTTCTCAGTGGAGTCGAGTTTCCGATCCAGTGGTAGATTTTTTACAATCGGACAAATTGCAGAATATTCAAAAGAGTTTATTGAGCCTACTTAAATAAAGAATACCTCAATTTTAATTATTTTTCAATATTACACATTGATTTGCTACACCTTAAGTAAGACATTTTTTATTCAAATCAATTTAAATATTACAAAATGTATATACTGCACCATTTCACATTGTAAATTAATTTTAAAATGTTATATTTTTTTCGATTCCCCTTCGTATATCTACTTGTCTTACCATTAGCCATAAATAAAATTAGAATCTTCATAGTATTCAATCCTTAGGGAATTTTTCACGCCGTCTCTCAGTCTATTAAGGATCAAGTTAAATGAAAGTTAAGGTATTGAATAATTAATGTAATGATAGTTTTACATACGTACTTAGTGACATATTACGTCATATAAGTAGCCTATAGAGGGGTAACATAGGGAGTATTGTGGGGACGAGGATTGCTGCGCTGGAGAAGGCGGTAAAGTCCTCAGGGTCGTAGTCTTCTGGCAACCCTCGTGAAGAAACCACCTTCGCGTAAAGCCTCGCCGATTCTTTCGGTGTCCGTGTCTTGTTAGGACTCTTGAAATCGACCAAGTAAAGACCGAAGCGGGACCTGCAATTGCATTTACAAACATGACGAGTGAAATTAAATATGATTTGAGAGTAAGTTTGTTTTATTTACTTAAACCCACAAATGAAACCCGTAAATATAAATTTTACTATCTTTTACCTGCGATGTCACTCGCGTAGTGTACAATCCAGTGAAAATATAGCGAAAACCGTTATTTATCGAATTGACTTAAATACAGATAAAAATTTCACCAAAATCAGTCCAGTCGTGTTGGAGGAATTCAGTCCACACACACGTACAAAAAAACTATATAACATAAACACTCGAACTTCATCGAAGCGAATTAGCAATTTTTACTATGCCAAAACTATATACACAAAAAATCATCAAAATCGATGCAGTTGTTCAGTAGTTCAATCACATACACTTGTAGAAGAATTATATATATCGTGGAAATTGATCAAAGGAAATTTTTTCTCGCTCCGGGAAAGTTCCCTTTTTGCCTTGTTTTCGAGGAACAAATGTGCCTTGTTCTCTCTCGGTTAGACAGGCGCGCATGCATCTCAATTTTCCTCTCATCAACCAACACTGAGTTGTTTATCGGAGTGTTAAGCACCTTTAGACAGGAGATAATTTTTTGATTGAAAAGTCAACTCGAAGAGTCGAACTTCTCATCCCAAAATAAGAAAACAGGTATACGCACCACGGCAGAAAAATATGGCATTCTCACCAACGATATTAAATGGCAAAATTTCGTGGACGAGAATAACCTATTTTTCTCCCTATTTGCATACTTTACTGTATTATTGTAAATCTTTATGAAACTGGTTATTGAGATCACTAAAAATTTAGTACATAAAACTAGAGTACCTATTTGAAACTATTTATTTATTTTAAAGTCATAATAATGTATAAGCTTATTTTAGGATATCTGGCGACAGAAATTGGCCTCACACAGAACCAATGCACTTGCTAATTCCAAGCTCACGTTGTTGCTTTTGATTTAATAAATATGGGGGATCCAGTAGTGATTACCATGGTAAAGGGCTGGCAAAATACAATAGAACTTTTAACCGACAACGAATTATCAGTTAACCGGTTTACTAATCCTATGAAATCGAAGTACGCATTCCTATTGTCAGTTAATTGTTATATAATTTACATTATAAACATAATTATGATGTAAAGCTGTTTAGATTTAAAATTATATCACACAATGGAATGGTTTTTGAAAAATTAACAATGAAGTTCATTTAAAATATAAAGTGATTCAGAGATAGAATAGTGAAATATTTATAAAAGTGAATAACACGATTTCTAAGAGAATATAGAACAAACAAAATAATCTTCTTTTACTCCACCGTAATAATAAAAAATATAGATATATTGTTATTGTTAATTCTTCACTCAATAATAAACTGTGCAAATACAAAAATAATTTACGAAGCTTGTTGACTTCAATTTTGTAGTTAATTTTGTCAATAACAATCAACTACTTGGCTTTTTCCCACAACTAAATGGCACTAAACTTTATTGTTTATACAACAATATATTATCTTTACAATTATTACTTTATGGCGTGTATGCATTGTGTTTAAGCATCAGATACATTATAAAAATTATCTGTTATCGACATCGTGATATAATTATATCAGCTTGTAAACATACGGTTAACATGCAAATATGATATGATCTGATAAAAAATGTTTTTTTAAACACAACTCGATTGATACCTATGCGAATGTTTCGACATAATATAACCGAATTACAAGATTTGTTAAAAGGAATCTTTTTTTTACTATTTTTTTTATTCTGCTATCGCATATCGGCATTAGATAGATAGAAAATACTTTATTGTACACTACACAGCAAACATGGAGCAGAAACAAGATAAAAAAGTACAAAAAGGCGGGTTTATCGCTACACAGCGATTTCTACCAGGCAACCTTTGAGTTAAAGATCGACATTAGTGACGGATGTGGACCTTTGTAAAGTGGAAATCACTCTGCAGAGCAGCCAAGGCCTAAATAACTGCGACCATTGCTCTTAGGTAGTTTCATAAAACCACACTTTAATTTAAAATACAAATTTACTTATTTATGTTGTAGCCTAACACGTAATCATTTATAATTGACTAATTGAATAACTGAAATTTTGGTAAATAGTACTCTTTTTCAAATTTATGATTTATCGCTTATATAGAACACTCTATATTGCATATTTATCTAATTACTAAGTATTAAAAAAAAAACATATTACTCCCTTTTTCTCGCTATTTGCACACTATTATTTGAAACTGTGTATTAACTTATAATACTTTATCTTTAAGTTGTTGTCAGTATAATGTATATTAAACTGAAAATAAAAAACTTATGAAACGCTGGGAATTCAACGTTATCTTGGCAACTTTATGTAACGTACATTAAACACTAAGTAAATATTCCTTATGTAAATCCCTAGTCAATCTATAGCCTACATTTCAATCTTTGTAAATATATTCAAATTAAATCTAGCATACGATATACTATAGTGAACAGTAAACTCCCAAGTCGATTTGAAACAATTCGCTCTGAATAACGTAAGCTATTACCATAATAGAGTGAGCGATTGCAATAGCCCTTTTCTATGATTAATAATAGACGTAGCTTTAGTTTTTTTTATAATTTTCTATATTTTTCATTTATTGTAGATTATACCTATTCTGCATCATTCTTGCCAATAGTGTGTGAATGTTAAGAAAACGCCCTTGGCAAAATCATTGTTGCGTTAACAAACGTGCTTCGTTTGCGAGACGTGGCTACTACGTAATGTGAGATGTTACCACATAATTTACAAGATTCTTATCGTATACAGCAACTATGTTTTTAAATTTTGAGTATTCAGCGTTAAAATCTCTTTAGTCTTCAATGTCTAGTCGAGTTTTTGTACACTATTAAAGCAAATTTTGCTTTTAGAATATCTCACTTTATAACTATGAAAAACACATTACATAATTCCTTGTTTAGTAAACAAAATCGTAGCTGAACTTCTTACAGAGTTGAATACAACATTTTAATAGAAAACTAACAAACTACTTCTATAATATTTATTATTTACAGTACATAATACTGTCATATGTATATATATGGGAGTATATCTGTAAGTATGTTTATGTGTTTGTGCGTATCAATTATAATATATTTCATATTCATCTGCAGTCGACCCCAATGTATTATAGACAAATTTTTATCGTAATTGAGGTTGCCTGGAAGAGATTGCTCAGAGCAATAAGACCGCCTTTGCATTCATATTGTATTTTTTTTCATGGTGATCCTTTATCTTTGTTTGGTGCAATTAAGTATGTTCTTCTTTTTCCATTAAAATACTTTCTTAACTCAGATATTGTAATCTGAATAGTACAAAACGAGTACGTTGCCTTTACCCTGATGTTAAAAAATTACAAAACCTAACTTAAAGACATCAGTAATTTGGTATACAATAAAAACTATATATCTTTTAATGAGTGACATTCGGTCAATTAAGGACTTAATAAAACCCTTTTTGTTCATGCACTTGAGTAGGTTAATATATTAATGTAATAATTAATGATTTTGAGACATTAGTGCTGGAACTAACAAACAGTTCGGATTTACTTAGACAACACCTGTAGGCCAAATTTAAGCACACACAAAAATTTTAGTTTAGTCAACAACCTATATTAAGACGAATTTTGCTTGTAGCGAATATAATACAAAAATTTTCAGACCTGGAACTGTTTCCATGTTCCTGTTTTTTATTTTAAAACAAACACTCAGACTTAGACTAGTCTGCCTCTACACTTGGACTACATTTTGGAAGATATGGATATTGTCTGGATTTCACTTCCATATTAAAAACACCTAGAGTTTTCAATTTGATCATAATTGCAATTTACAGACACCCAGTGACCCGATTCGCATCAAACGAGTCATCAGTGCGAAGTTTGCAATCAAATTTATTTTCGCACGCTTTATAGGTATGCAATAATTCCTAAGATATTCATTGAAATATAAGGGTTAAAAGATAATGAGCTATCCTTAAAAGAAAGTTTTAGGAATAGCTTGGTGATTAGGCAACGTTTTATATGAAACCTCCCAGATAGCTTATATTTTTCCGACATTTTAAACGACTAACGCATATTTCAACCACTACACAAAATCATGAAAAATTATACACTATATATATAATGTTTTGTTGAAACATAATTTTTGCCCTCCAGCGTCGATATGTTAGAATATTGCAATCAATAACACTTACCTATAACCGTCGTCCCATTCCCAATTGTCCATCAAACTCCATGCAAGGTAGCCATGAACATTACTTCTGTCTATGTGTATCGCGTGAAGCAGTGAGTTGAGGTAATGGCAGTAGTAGGAGACGCGTGCACTGTCTTTTTCTCCACTGAAATCTGCGTATCCATTCTCAGTGACAATAATAGGAACGTTATTGTACGTTTTGGTTATCCAATGAAGAAGACGTCGGAAGCCGAACGGGACGACCTGCAAAATTTCATCACATTGCCATATAAAAATTCGCTATTACACGCATCTTCCGCGTAGGTACCGATCACGTTAGAGAACTGAGAAATTCGTGCTTAGTGAGCGTCTACCTAATTGCAAAACTAAAGTGGCAATGGGCAGGGCATAGAGATTAGCAGAACCGATGGACGTTGGGGCCCGAAGGTGATAGAGTGGAGGCCTCGCACCGGAATACATAGCGTCGGCAGACCCCCCCTAGGTGGACCGATGATATCAAACGGGTCGCTGGCAGCCGCTGGATACAAGCGGCGCAAGATCGGGTCCATTGAAATTCATTATGAGAGACCTTTGTCCAGCATTGGACGTTCATCGGTTGAAACGACGACGACGACGAGCGTCTACACCGCGAAAGGAGTTGGCAAAATTTAAAGTAAATCGGGCGTTTATTTTTGGAGGTCTTGTGTGATATTAATTTTTCGAGGAAGGAGCTCAAACATTTATGAAATAATTATTATTATTTGTTACGCAATATCCAACTTTATTTAAAAAAAGTTGTCAAGATAAGCAATACCCTACCAGAATAGAAGCATCACCCATTATTATTATTATTTAAAAAGAAAATACATTAATTACAACAATTATCGGTTAACAGTGTCGCAAAACCCCTTTCGGGTTTGTCTGTACACCGGGGAATCGTTCAGCGCTCGAACTTATTGTTGTTATCGTAACATAACAAGTGACTGATGCGTCAAACCGGTTTAGCACCGTATTGCTAAACCATATACAGATGTTCCAAAATTTTTTTATTTTATTTTTTAGTCAATAAGACATTTTTGACTTTCCCTCTTATATTTTTCTAGTAATTTCGTGTTTTAAATTGAGCGGTAGGTTATTAATTAAGGTTGATATAATATATTCGTGGGTCTGTGGTCCATATAAGTTATTAGTATGGGGCACAATGAGTTTTACGTTAGTGAGTTTAGTTGCGTGTAAGTATTGGGTACTGAAACTGTTTTTGTAATTCGTTTTAAAAAAAGTTTTCTATTAGTATGATGTATTTTATCCTATTCTGTATGGGCATAATTTTACAAAAAGAAAAAAAGACTTTGGTGATCTTTCCTCGCATTGTAAATTTTATTTTTGATTTTGTATGGTATTATAGATTTGAGTAAACGTATCTGCAATTGATAGATGTGAACTAAATGTAGGTTCTGCCATAGCTACTAAGACCATACAATATGGATGATTCTGCAAGCAATTTACAAAGCATAAGACGTATTGAATAAGGGATCTTATTATGTATTAAGGTAAATTTTGCTAATACTGCTCTAATTTTGTCAAACACTTGATCTATGTGTGCAGTCCATTTTAAACGATCATCGATCAGGAGACCGAGATATTAAAGCCAATCTTACGCATAAAATTTTTATAGCCATGCCAGTAAATATATAATAAATTACTGCTTTACTTTAAAAGCATTATAGAATTACCTGTGTTAAAAAGGAATTTGCAAAACTTTTTTGTACAAAAGTGTTATTATAGTGTAAACGAATTTTCAAATGATGACCTAAGTTTTTATAACAAATTCTTAAATGAATTAACTTGACGTTATTAAATATTTGCATGCCATTAAATGGCAAATACAGTGGAACTAATTAATATGTAAACCAATATAACCTGTATATGCCAAATAAATTAATGTAAATTTGAATTCGCTTGTATAGATATAGAGCACATAAATGAGATCGCGTAAGTGCGACTCTCTAAGTGTGAAAAATAACGTTGACTTCACTAAAACCTTAAATTAGAGATGTTGTCCAATGCAGGACATATATTTTTTTTAATCAATTTTTTGGCCGTTATTTATTTTATTTAATTATTATTTATTACACTCAGGGTGAGAAAGATTGATGATAGAAAAAGAGTCAAAGGTAACACAATATAGTCCGCAAAGACGGTCTTATCGCTAATAGCGATCTCACACAAACAACCCTTACTGATAGGAAAACAAACAAAAGCGGGAGGTGTAAATAAACGTATATATATTATATTATGTATACATAAAATGTAGTCTCCTGAATGTATCCATTAAACGATGAGCATTACAGCTTTTTACTTTCTTTAAATGTCAGTTAAGCCGTTCTTACGCAGCTTCTTTTTTATCGACGTGTATAGGTAACCGAATCTGTTTTTTTTCACCGCAAATACGAACGCATTAAATTTAAATAAGAATATGTTACAGTTAAAACAATCTTTAAAAGAAGCAAAAAGATAATAAACGACTAAAGAACATATAAATAGAAAAAACAGAGCTGTGTTGCTAAGAGTATTCAATATTGGAAAATGGATCGCCATTCTTATACTTAACGGTGTCAGTGTGGTAGTTTCTAGGCCACAATAACATCCTAAAGTATTTTTGCACTGATTTCTCTTCATATAGACGCTGGAAAGCAAACGGGTATTAACCGACGAATTATTGTTATAATAAAACTTCAGGATAATTCCCGTAAAATCAATTTGTCATCAAGCTACGTATTTTTTTTGGTTTTATGAAGTTGTATTGTTGTGATGAACAATGTCGGCTTTTTAGGTTACTACAAGTTTGTTTTCCAGTGACGATAAGCTAAAGGTTTCTATAAATAAAATGCGTATAATGCTAACCTTAAGCCAAGACGAAGAACTTTTTGAAGGCCATTTGGGATCTTGAACTCTGACGATACCAACATCGTTCGCGTGTGAAGGTATTTGTCCTACTTCACCATCAGCCATGGTAAGCAGATAAGTTGTATAATGATTAAGTCCGAAGAAATCTGCTGTACCGCGTATGTATGCCACTTCTTCGGGCGTGAACTTAGGTAAACGGGAGCGGGTGTAGTTCTGCATACGACTCTTCTCATCGACAAGCTTTATCAATTCTGGTGGATAGTTTCCTTCTGCTGAATACACGGGATGTGCATACCATCCGAGCTGTAAGCATATACAAAACAAAATGTAATGATTTGAATTACACTACTTTTTTTAAAATCTTTATTTATTGTCAGGGCTTTTGTAATCTACATACATGTCAGCCTTATTACATTACTTATAACTCGAAGTCTTCTATTACTTAATTTAATCTGTTGTTCAAGAAATGGCAATGGTGATATTTAATGGAATATTATTAATACATTGCTTTCTGCATACATTGACGTCTCTAAACTACTAGTTTCATTAATAGTATATTACGCACCTAAGATAAAAAATAGAGCATTCTTACCGCCTCGAAAATTTATAAACATCACAGGTGAGAATTCCCTATTTATCTCTCGTGGTGAGTATCCCGTCGAACTCTTAAATTTGTCTTTTTCATCAATAATTAAAAATATAACTCTTGTCTCGCTTTTTAAGCTTTGACACTTCGATAAATATGGCATTGCTAAGTTACCAGGAAGAAAAGTCAGTTAGGCACATAGACCCCAGTGGGATTTAAATGGGAGAGAACGGGGCACTTTTGTCCCGCATACAGGGGCCTAAAAGCGAACTTTTCATGGCGCAGTAAGAAAACTCAATAATATAATTTAAAAGACAATCGTATCACCACTAATGTCTTAAAATTGCGATTTAAATTTTGAAATGCAAACGTCATTAATAAATTAGGTGCGCTGAACTTTAACGATGTTTAACTTCAACTGAAATCTTGCTCTTGTTACTACTTTAACGGATATTTGATGCTTTTTTTTCATCAATTATACTAGTTGAACTTAAAAGTATTTAAGAAGAAAATAATATCTGTAATTGTCATCATATGTATAAAGTATTAATGGTGATTTAATAACCTATCCTTGGTAAATAAGTTAAGCTGAACCCTGTTTGGATCAATAACTTTACTAATTAGAATAGAAACTGCTCTATAGACGTAGAAAATGGGACTCTTACAGAGGAATTAGACAGTATATGACAAACATTCGTCTTTTCTTAACTCATGCACTATTTTTGTTAAAAATACAAACATTAAACAAAGTTCGTGTTACCTTTACGTAATTAATAAAGTAATTTTGCATATATAATAGAACTATTTGCAAATGTTTTAAAAGGAAAGGAAGAAAAGCTTTGAAATAAAAAGGATATTAAAGTATCCGTTATTTTGTTCCCGGCTACTAAAAATGGATAGAATTGTTTCAATTGGTAATTGATACGACGTCAAAGCAGACCAGCATTTGCCTTTATCAAATTTAGTTAGAATTCACCAAGTTTTAAATAATTTGAATACAAGGAATAGTACAATTTTCTAAGGGATTAATATTTTATTTACACTTAAAAATAGAAAAACCCCGCTGGCTTAATTAAAATATAAATACAATGCAACATGAGAGTAAGTGCAGTGCAAATAAATAAGACAAGGCACGTATAGGTATAGTGTGTTATTAGATCAATTACAGCACGTCATTTACATGTTACTAAAGAAACGGATAATTAGATTTTCAGCATACATTGTCACTTTAGCGCATACATTAATTAACGAGGGGTGAAATTTACACTTTTAATATGTGCCGATTTGCGAATGTTAATACACTTTTTAAAAGAAACAAAAGAAAATAATCTACAGTTGCAGAAAAATGTAAAGATCAGGACACTGTTGCCTAAAACGCAGGTCTTCCCCGATTTAGGGACAGATCAATGACAAAATAAAATCACAGTACTTTAAGGCCTTCTTTCTTTTATTTATTTTTAATTCTTTATTATCAATATTATACACGACTTACGTGAGTTTTTAAATAGAGCTCAGCCGCTTCTTTGTCTCTCGCTGAATTTGTTTTAGGTTCTGCCCAATTTGAGTCTAACGACATACCAATTTGTCCTAAAAGGAAACTAATATAGTAGTAAAATATCTTTTCAATAATAAGAAATATATAGAAATAAAACAGCAATACCATACGATTCACTCGATGTTAAGTGAATCACATCACGCATAGACATTTACAGGATCAATGGGACTACTAAGGCGTGGTTTTGGGCAGGACATGACTTAAAAATTGAAAAGAGCCTCATTGGTCTAGTGGTTAGCATATTGGACTATAGACACGAGGTCCGGGGTTCGAGTCCCGGGTCGGGCTAATTGAAGAATCAACATTGAGTTTTCTATAAAGATTTTCTCAATATTTGCCCGAAGTTGGGAAGTTAGCGGTTGATCCACCTCCATGCCTCAGAGAGCACGTTAAGCCGTCGGTCCGGATCTCTCTCCGGTCGTCTCGGATTCCCGTCACATCGGACTATGAGAGTGAAGGAATAGAGAGTGCACTTGAGTACTATCCCTGCCAATCCGCAGAGGAGCAGCGTGTTGGGTCTATGCTCTAAAAACCCTCGCTCCTCGGAGTGTGGAGGCCTGTGCTCAGCAGTGGGTTGTTAAATGGCTGCTACTTACTTTATTTATTTACTATGACTTGAAAAAGAATGTATAGGATTTGTTTTCTCTTTGTACTGAGCAATTACATCCCACTTCAAAAAAACCGAGATGTATGGCAATACATTTGACGCGCACCAATTTATCTATATATATAAATTTTCCGTGACAAATCCGTCCAAGACACACAAGTAATTATAATCCTAATCACAAGTCTTAAAAGTATTAAGCTTCGACAACTTATACATTCCACTTGTAATATAACGTGTTTTTAATTACAATGGAACCATAAAAACATGCAATTCTGAATAATAATATTAATACGCAATCACTAGCTATAATAAGTCATGCCTTACTATACATAACAATTATTTAATCGGGTTAGAGTTAAATTATATATATAATTAACATATTGAAAAGTAGCACATTGCCTATGGCATAAAATTTAGCCTACAAAATGAAGTTCTAAGATTTTCCTCTTCTTTACTTTGATATTAAAATCAAAAAAACAGTACAACCCATAAAGTGAAACAACATTTTGTACAACGCGTAAAAATAAAAAAAGGTCTTAATATAAATACATATATCATATATGTAAATTATCCAAGTGAGCAAACAAGTTTACCATAAAACTGTGTAAACATATAGACAACGTTACGACTAATCGAAACGATCGTCCAAAAAATCCCTAATATAGATCTTTAACTCGAAATTAGACTTATCAATACATATTAACATATTTATTTTAAAGTGTGTAATGGATGTTTATTGTCAACAGGATCTTCTTCTTATCTTTTTACATATAATTATTATGTGCGTGTGTATGTCACCGAATGTCCTAAAGGGCTGGCCCGATTTTGTTGACATTTGTGTCTTCAGGTAGATTGGAGAATGATTTAATGTAATCCTATGATCTACGATTGAGTGGTGAGGAATTAGTTGTGGTCAGCGTTATCTACATATGGAGTGAGCGGTAATCTGATTCAAGTTTTGAAGTCTCTCTATGAGGGCTCTAGTGCCTGTGTCAGAATAAACGGAGCGTACACGGAGTGGTTTCCTGTCAAAAGAGGTGTTCGACAGGGATGTGTTGCGTCACCATGGCTATTCAACCTATTTAAGGTTAACTGTTTGACAGATTTAAAAAAAAGTATGTATAAGGGTTAAGAATGAATGAATTAATCATCAAATGTTTACTCGCGTCATCTGCTAATGAACTACAAGAGATGGTAAATATTATGAATGAAGCTTTGAAAGGGAAAGGAATGAAAGTGGATGTAAACAAAACGAAAGTTATGCTTTTTGAAAGAGATGAATCTATGATGAATAGCAATATTTTGATAGATGGGGAACAAGTGGAAGAGGTGAAAGAATTTGTATACTTGGGACCTACATTTACAAAAGATGGAACTTGTGAAATTGATATTAAAAGGCGAGTGAATGCAGGTAATATGGTAAATGGTGATCTGCGCGCCTTTATGAATAGCCACATGGTGTCTCAAAGGACCAGACTGGCTGTGCATGCAGAAGTGTTGGTGCCAAGACTTATGTATGTTAGTGAAAGTTGCGTATGGCAGAAGAATCACAAAAATGAAATAAATGCGGTAGAGATGAGAGCGTTGAGATGGATGATGAGTGGATTAAAACTGAGTGACAGAGTAAGAAATAGTGTGATATGAGAACGTTGTGGTATAAAAGAAGAGGTAGTGACTAAAATTGAGATAGGTATGCTTAAGTGGTTTGGGCATGTAGAGAGAATGAATGAAAGGGGACTGACAAAAAGGATTTATGAGTCAGGGGTGAATGCGAAAGTTGGAAGGGGAAGAACATTTTAATTAAGGGCCAAGTCAAGAGTACTCTAAACTGACGACCTTGTATGAAAGGTTTAATGAGAATGAAAGAAGCGAAGGAGATATGCAAGGATCGTGGCAAGTGGAAGGATGTTGTCTCTGCCTACCTTTATAGGAATGAGGCGTGATGCTATGTATGTATGTATTTATTATATGTAAAAGAGATTTACATTTAGGCGATGTAAAAAATGTTTTAAAAAAAATTCTTACCTCCGTACAATGGACGGTATTGTTTTTCAAACAAGTGATATACGCTGGCATGAGCTTTCAGTAGATTATGAGTACAAAGATATTCAGCAATACCGTGACGATTAAGCGCTGGTGCTCTGTATGTATTTCCATAACCCTCCAGACAAGTCTGCATAGGCTCATTGAAAGTAATCCAATATTTGACTTGACTAGCAAAGTTTTCAAATAAAACATTTGCATAATCGGTATAGTAATCAATTATGTGTTCATTCGTCCAACCACCCATATCTTGTAATCTCTGCGGCAAGTCCCAATGGTATATAGTAACCATCGGAGTGATGTTATATCTTTTAAGTTCGCTTAATAAGTCGTTGTAATACTTAATGCCTAGAGGGTTGACTTTGTTGGCTAAACCTGTTGGCAATATTCTGGGCCATGATATTGAGAATCGATAAATATCCACGCCAAGCTCGTGAACCATTTGGGCGTCCCTTTTATAGAGATGATATGAGTCAGCTGCCACATCGGGCGTGGATCCGTCTTTGGTGAAATTTACATTTTCACGTACCAATTGATCCCATATACTTGGCGTTTTTCCTATAAATTGATAATTGCAAAATATATACATTACATATAAACTATAAACAAAAACTTAAAAAAAATACACTATTACTTAATCTATTACTAAAGCAATTTTTCTCACTTACTTATAAACCAGGGCTCTTAGACAACGTAGCGTGATCTCACCTGATAGTACAGTCTTAAGATGGAAGTGCGTTAATCTGGTAAAAGGCGATATATCTCTTATGGTTTCTACACAGCATCGTACCGGATAACAAATCGCTTTGACGACGACGGAAAAGAATTCTCTTTGTTTGACCTTTTTGCTGGTAGGGTGGTAATTAGCCACGGCCGAAGCCTCCACCAGTCCAAACTCATTAAAAGATAAAATTTTCCAAATTCGTCCTACCAACGATCAAACCCGGAACCTCTGCTAGCAAAGCAAGTACTCGCACCACTGCGCCAAGGTGGCCGTCAAAAAAATTGTATGGGAATGACGTTTCATATCGAAATATCAATACACTATCATACACTTTACAGAACTTATGAACAATAAAACTTATCAGTGCTTGTTAATGTACATAAACAAATAATATTCAAATATAGCGTCAATTACCATCTAGCCCAAATACTTAACCCTTACCATATAAAGAAGATTTTTTTTAATTACGTGAAATAGATGACGCAGTATAACTTTTAGCGAAATTAGTTTAATGAATGAATTACTTTGTGATAAAAACGCCGTAGATAAAAGTAAATACCCTAATGACAGCTCCTGCAAATGGTGGATGTAACACATGAACATGAGTTATATAAACTCGAACAACTTAATAACTCGCTCATAATAATATTTTTCATCATGTCATCAGATCAAAATTGTATGCTTTTTGGAATAAATATTTAGGAATAAATTCTTGATTAAAATTTAACTTTATATTACCATCTTCATTCCAAGCCCCCTCAATTTGTATAGCTGCTGTAGAAACTCCAAATAAGAATCCTTTCGGGAATGTATAATTGGACTTCGTGCCTCCCGCCAAGTTTAATATTTCGGCATAACTGTGAAACGATAAATATTTGATTAATTAATAAATACCATACATGTTGATATTTTCTACCGCATACAATAAATTTTCATCAGTTCAGTTATAAATAAAAACAAGTAATCGAGTGCGAAATAACTTCAGTGTAAAGTCGTTCCTCTTTTGATGTACGCCTTTACAAAACTGTGTTATTTGTTAACATCTATAGTAAATACAAACATTAAACTCAGAACTAGGAAAACGCTATTTATTAGTCAGGGCCGCATTTAGAAGAGGGCAATCGGGGCCACAACTCCGGGGCCCCCTCTATAGAGAACTCGCAACTATTCAAAACATGGAAATATGCACTGTTAAAATTCGTTTCAATGGTTGTCACTATTCACTGGAATTTGGTGGATTTCTAACCACTGCATATCCAAAAAAAAAGCAATGCTTGGATAAGAAATTGATAACATATCTTGGGCATTCTTTCGATGTCAGTATTCTCGGCTTTATCCCGATCTTTGTAAATGTAAATAAAGCAGTCAACGACAAACTGCCTTTCATTTACGTTGCAGTTAAAATATCGATTTCTTCATTTCACAATAAATTGCGGCCATCCTAATAGTAAGTATAAATGGTGTGAATCCTGTTAGTTACTGAGAAATATAATTAAAACAGCATTATTGTTTTATATGTATACAAAATTAATGTGTTCCATAACAATAAACAATGAATGTTGAACAAAACGGATACAATATCTTAGCATA
The DNA here is from genome assembly GCA_015832385.1 of Elymnias hypermnestra. Classification (NCBI taxonomy): domain Eukaryota; kingdom Metazoa; phylum Arthropoda; class Insecta; order Lepidoptera; family Nymphalidae; genus Elymnias; species Elymnias hypermnestra. The sequence goes on from JACTOM010000929.1 coordinate 5,366,687, forward strand.
ATCTTCCAAATGTCATTAAAACATATTTCCTATGATTTAAACTAAATACAGTTAGGACTTTTATATACAAAATATCTTTATTCAAGTGAGTATATTACAGCACTTTTGAATCGTCAAATAATATTTTTTTCCACACTCTGATTCTAATATACGTCTGATGATGGTACTCAAGAACGACTTAAAATCTAAAGTTACGAGGGTTCCTGCGCGCCCTGATCCGAGAAGAACCCACAACAAACTCAGTCGGGTATTTTATTTTATTTTTTGTTACCATCATTACAATATCATATTAGTTTAATATATTTTATTTCAAATTAGAGCAATTTGGTCACTCCCACGCGTTTCTATTAGGCGATCAACTTTCTTTTAACAAAGACTTTGAATTTTTAATTGACATGTCTAGAACGTCTTGTGGGAGTTTATTATAGAAACATATACAGTTACCCTTAAATGAGATGTTAATTTTTTAATATTTCATCGAATGCCATAAAATTCACACCCGTTTTATTAACTACATACCCTTAATTGTAATGATAATGTATGTACAAGTAACTTGCGCGTTGAGAAAGATTATTTACCTTAAATACATTTTGTATACTTTCTTAAAAAAGAATCATGAAAGTGCCATTTTGATATTATCATGTTCTTTATATAGACAGAGAATTCCCCCATTTGAAAGATATATTAATCACTGCCGTAATGTCATTAAGCATTATTTTTAGGCAACTATTTTAGTGATGGAAAAAAGGGTGAAATGTAAAAAAATAACATTGTTCTTCCAGTTGCATAAGTAGCTTTATCATCAATATTACGTCTCTCTGGGAATCCGATAGGACATCGGTTAGACACGTTCCTTACGACAATAGTCAAGTCAAGTCAAGTCAAGTTCAAACCTTAACCTTTAAGTATTTTCCGAAGTATATACCAAAAAACTTACTTACTATTTCTAGGCATAATTAAAAAATACAACATTACATTGTACAAGCCTAGGAATCTAATGATACGTAAGTCACTAAATTAACCACTCTACAAACAAGTCAACTAGAAATACGTAAAGTAACCAGAAAATATTACAGCAAATACTAATATTTGCTGTAAGATTTTATTTTATATGGGATATTTCAGTTTCTACTATAAAAAGACGTTAATTGCAAGTGCAATTACTTCGTACTAAGAACCTATTGACGTCATGGAACCGAAGGCAATTATGTAAATTTATGACAATAAAGTTACGTCTCTTTATTATTATTACGATACGGTAAGATCTTTTGATTTTAGTTTATTGTGGACAAATAAAAGTCGGTTCTCATATAATGGCATATTAATTTGGCAATTTTTAAGTTAATTACTATTTCCTTCTTGCTAGGGTAACAGGTTCTCATCTAAGATTATCTCTATATATATCACAATTATGGGTAACTTTTATTTTAAAAGAAATATCTCAGCATGAGTTCGAACTCGGACCTCTAATAGCAAACATTCGCACAAATACATCATCATGAAGACTGTCAAAATTAAATACTCAGACAATACAAGAAATGTTTCATTTGGTGTTCTGGTAAATTTCTTCTTAGTTTTATTGGGTAACCATATCAAGTTGTGAGAGAAAAAGAAAATATTAATGAAATTTTTTTATGCATTTCGATCTATTGTAGAATGGTTTAGATTGTCAAATATACCCTACAAATAACGGATTATCCAATATCTCCATGACTTTCGCCGGGGAAATAATGTAATGTAATATAGAATAAAACAAGCTAACTGTGGCTAATATTTACTCTCTCGCTATCATTAACACTCTTATATGTATATATTTACACAACCTCTCTAACACACTTAAGCATTACATACTACATAAAAAGAAGACCCTCATTCTAACTGCTAAACGGAACTACGGCTAAATATATAAAACATATATATTACACTTCAGTACAATTTGTATTAAAAGTAAACTATCCACCTCTAATCGCGACTTATATGGCACGGTCACATAATGCGCTGGTCTGAAGACCACATAGTAGAAATATGAAGAAAATAAAACATGGTAGACCACCAATGTTACCAAGTAGTTTACGAGTGTCCACAGCAACATGAAATATTTAGGTTAAAGAAATCCTTTGAAAAGGAATGCCTGTAAAGCTATTCCTTTTCAAAGGAAGCCACTATAAGTATATTCAAAATACCTGGAAGAGGCGAGAGTGAGTCGTAGTACATTTCAGTAGAGTTTTTGGGATTAACGCTGTAAGCCGAAATACAGTTTTAACTAGTTTGGCTACAGAGGATCACATCTATTTAAGAAAAAATGTATATATTAGACAAATGGACAAATTGTAAATTAACAAGGTTAGAAAGACGTTTTTTTCACTTTATAAGCACTTCACAAACAATAATGCTTTGATGTTGCAATAACAATAAATACGTTTTGTATTAAAATTGTAATCTTCACAATGCAGAGGGATTATGAATATTGGATCCTTTTTGAAACAAATTTGCAATCTCGAACAAGCACCAATACAGCCTAAAAAACTCATTCAATTTAATACAAAATTATTCTCGGTATCTTAATAATCAATTGAATACCAGTTTGTTCAACTTGAGACATTTTTTATCACAATGGTCCTTCAACAAGAACAAGTGTGAATGTAATCCCAAATCTATATCTCGAAGTTTCTTGACAATAAACATGTCCGACGTGTATTATTTAGTTAGAAATTAAATATTTATTTATTTATTTACCTATACCACAGAAATTTAAAAATACCTTACACCAAAAACCAATTTCCGGAGATACATATCCCCTATAGTTATAATTAAAAAGTAAGTGTAAATAAGCTACAAAACAATCTATTTCCTAAAATTGAAACTTTAGGAAGTATTACTACTGACAATTAATGATACATAATATGTATTTTGTGAGAGACAGAAGAAATAGAACGAATCCAGAGAACACCATGATATATACAATTCCTTATGAATATTCTCCGAGCATATTATAATACGAGCTGAACCCGCGACTTCATCTGCGTGGAATATATTTTGGGTAGCATTTTCATTAATTTAGCCAAAAGAAATATTCTTACGAAATTTCAAGTCTCTACGCCTTATGGTTCCAGAGATATCTTGATGAGTCAATAGATACGTGGATACCTCTTATATATATATATATATATATATATATATATATATATATATATATATATATATATATATATATTAAGCTTTCCCTTTCTAGGACTGTGCTAATAGTATTATTAGAACCTATTTTAAAGATATATTTTTAAATAGGGTTATTATAAATTCTTCTTTTTTACTAATTTTGTGCTGTTGGCTAATAATGCAGAACCTAAGTATAAAAAATATAAATACAAAAGCACCAAAATCATTTTACCTGAGTATAACTTCAAGATATTAAAGTTTTTAATAAAATTTACTAAATATGTCATGTGTGACGTCATGCCGAGTTGGACTTGGTTGACATCACGTAAGTTTACGCGAATTAAAGTTTTACAATAGTGTTCAACTGTCCCAAAATTACCCATCCCATATATGACATTATACCTTCCACTGTTCTTTTTCCTTTAAATGTTGAGTATTTGTTAACCCTTGTATATAACCCTTATTGTAAATATCTTTGAAATTTTATTCAATGTAATAGTATTAAGTTGTGAATGTCTTGTAAAAAGTGTTTATCATGTGTTGTATTGTGTTGTCCATAACCCTTAAAAATGTATTTTTTTATGGTGGTGGTAAATGACTAAGGTGTCAACTATTTATAGATTATCAAAATTTTGGTTTACAAACACAGAAACCGTACAATCTCCTACGTGCCTTCTCCAATTAACGTGACGCTGGCGAAATTGTGTGTGCCTTATCACACCTGAAAGCCAATTATTAAAAGAAGAAGAAGAAGTTTTACGACTTCATGAAATCAACCTTAAATATTGTATTTTAAAGCGAAATGAAAACAGTACGTAGAACAACGAAACAACAATAAACAGTACATTCTACTTAAAGACTAAAATTTTACATGAATTAAACTATTGATAACTTAAATGTTCTATACTGTCCATTAAAACTGTGCATCACCGTGGTTATTCTTAGAAAGATAACATGTCAATCATCTCATTATTGTTCTTGACTTAACTGTACTGATTTCCACAAACATTTTCCTTACGTTGGATTTCGCTTTCGTATGTGCTCATATACTCACTTTTGTAAAACCCGCTCAAAATAGAATGTACTTTTATAATAAGAATCACATTTAACTCCAAACAAATTTTATACTATTTTAAATTGTCTATTCATTTTTCCTCAAAATTATTGTGATTCACAAGATCAGAGATAGATCTATGAATAAGACAATCGAAGTCTATTACGTATTATGCAATAAAATTGATTGTTACAAGTATTCGTATAAAAAACTGACAATACCGCAAATTAGACTCCAAATCATAGAGTATCATTTCCTGTTAATTGGAGTTGCGTTTAAAATAATGATAACATTATCACTATTCTTGCATTATGTACGTAGTATTAGGAAACCTGTATTTGTTACTTCGTAAATGCTCAATACAAGGGGGACAATTTTACGTTATTCTGATATAAGAATTTGGTTTCCCAACGCATCCATACAAAATCTGTTTCAATATTTTGAATTAGCTGTTTCTTGAGGTTTCAACTATGTAGTTTCCGATCCCGTGGGTATATGAAAATCCATAAATAGCGACCGTTTTCGATGAGAAACGAGGCACTTCGCTGAGTTTTAAGTGATTCGGGAACAGTTTTAAAGGTAGGTAGCGTATATAGGTAGCGATATTTTCGTATGTTTATTTAAATTGTACTAATAAATAAAAGGTTTGTCACATTGACAGCAATATTAAAAGCTATACCATAACCTTTTGTGGGTCTGTTGGTATGAGTAACCTCGAAACTAGCTGGAACAACGTTGTTGGGTATTAAAGGCCAGTTAATGTTTCATCATGGGTTATCCAAAGTGTATTAGAAATATCCCCGAATAATTCTTACCAAGATAATTGGGGAGGTGGGGGGTCGAATCTTTTGGGGGGCACCTCTAAGTTTTTCTTGTACAAAATTCGTATTGTTATTCGCTTGTAATTTTGCTTTTTGGTGAGTAACTTTAAATAATCAGCACTTAAGTTTTTTTTTAATATTTTAACGATGCTTGCACAGGATTATATAATTATCTAAGACAATTAAATATTATCTCAACGTATCATTCTTAGTCATTAATAACACTCGTCTTTTAATGACTGAGAATAACATATATGTATATCACGAGATAATGTGTTGCACCTGATAGTATAATATACTTTTACGTAGCAATGTGCCTAACAAAAAAAATGACATTGGTGTATACGAGAGTTTGTGACTTGTTTCCGCAAGGAAAACCTTCTGCTGTCGCTTTACGTATAAACGTATCACACGTTTGCGCATAAAGGTTATTGTATTTTAAATAGATTTACTGTCGATTGTTATTTAATTCGATATATGTATTATACATTCTTAATTGTTAATATATCCTATTTATTAGGAACTACGACATTTTTCCGTGTTGTTAGATTGTTTATAATATTCTTTTTTGATCTAGAGGTTACCTTTCTTGCAGCAAATTATGTCTCAGAGTTATTTATCCCTTAGGTCAGCGACCCTGGTTGATTTTAGACTAGATGCAATAGAAAAGTTATAAACTATAACTTTAAATTGTAATGATTTTAATTCCTAACAGGTAAAACCATCCGCCAGTACCAATTAAAATAGTTTTAGAACGATCCCTACATTTTCTTGTCAATGAAACTATCTATGAATTTTAAAATTTACTAAACGTAACATTGATGATATAACTTGCGTTGAAGTAATCTTAGTTATAGGTGCATTTAGTTACAAATAAAAATATATCCGTAGGTAATTAGCAACCTCTATAAATCCCTATTTTCTAAATCATTCTCCTAACAGTAATGAAGCTTTGTACAACTGTTCTTCTTCAGATACACAATTTTTGAAATAATTCTTTAACTATATACACCGGCATACTTAGCGGAACATAAAAAAATTTATATCAGTCTCATATAAGGTTATGATACTGATATCAAACCTTTATTTTGTTTATGTTCCGCTAAATATATTTTAATCTATTACAGCAGAATAAATTCTATGTTTATTTATGAGTATCAGCAATTATATAACATTAAAATAGTTTTTAATTAAATTTGGCGTATTATTTACGGCGTGTAGTATATCCGTGGAATTTAAATGACAGATATTATATCTCCATCTCGTCTTTCGCCGTATTCACCAATTTCAGAGACTATCCTAGATAAACGATCAAAATTTTAAATTTGTGCTAGTGATTTTTATAAACCATTTTAAAGTATAGAATATATGTATATATTTATATAATAACTTCATAAGTATAAAATACATCTGTACATGCAATAAGTAAATTGACATTCGTGATTTTCTATTGGCAATAAAATGATGATTGTTCGGGATGAATGAAATGAACTCTTGTGGCTTTAGATAAAGGGAGAAAGATATTCAAGATGAAACCTCGATGTAACGATAAAATAACTGTTTATTGTGATAAGATACAGACAATTGATATGATATGGTTGCATACTGCAAGATTTCTCTAAATCCCAGATAAGGGAATGCCGTGATATTTTCACGTAACAATAATATGCTGAGCAGTATCAAACTAATCTGTTAAAATTATAATATAAATACTATGAAAGAAATATTTTTAATTATATTTTAGCGCCAAATCTCTCCTTCTTAACCTTTAAAGTAAAAGCTTTTAGCTCATCTTATAATAATGGTACAATCTAAAAGAATGAACCCACCTTATTTCTAACTGCCAGATATTATTTAGCAGTGTAGAACATCGTATACATGTTCAAATATAAAAACAAACTTACAACGTAGCCAACACCTAACGCTAGTAGCTTGCCTGTATAATTTTGAGAACTCAATATGCACAGTCAGTTCAATTCCTCTTTTGGCCAACTGACTAACCACACAACTCATAAAAAACTTTATACTGTCGTGTTATATAGAACAACATATAGAAGCATTCTGAATTGACTACCATAAAAATATATCCTACCAACAAGAACGTACTGTCGAGCAAAAAATTTACATTTCGGTATGTATTTACTGGGCAGAAACCATTAAAGTGTAAATTACATCTTAATAGGCCAGCGTGCTACCATCTTTGACTGTATTACTTAACAAAAGATTAGATAACATTTAACAGATGTATCAATATAAGAACATTTCGTCAAACATATATAAACAATACAACAAGGCAATCGAAATATATACCAGTGACATCTATTGAAGCAGTTTAAGCTCTCTTTGGCTATCTTTTATGCTAGAACCTAGTAAAATTAACTACTGTAAAACTATACCCGTACTCCTACTTTACATCTGGTATAGATTCCCTCCAAGGAGACTTTGAAATACTCAGATTTGACCAATTTCAAATTTCATCTTCACTTTGTCAGTGTTGACTACTGTTTATCTAGAAGCAAACCTATCGTTATGAGATTAAGAAGGAAAAATATTTGTTACAATTAAAGCATCCAAATTACGACTTATAATTGTGTAAGTTTTTAAGGAAAATACATGATTGATGTAATTCGTATGACGCAGGTGACATACATATTTAAGATAGTCGCAATTTATAAAAACTGCAGTTTATCCTAGAACTAAAAGAAAAATATATTATTTATCCTTATAGTATTTACCATACATTTTACACTCGATTCATTGGCTTCTTTACCTGATTTATTATAATTTCAGTGATAAAATAAAAGAATTACTACACTGAGTTACTGCAAATAATTGTACTTTAAAAAAAATCAACATTGAATGCTTAAATCCATTGGCATCTACGTACATAAATTATTATTGGTTACATAGCGAAATTCCTGATTTTTCCAATTATACGGTTGCCACTTTGCCCACTTTTTTTTGGAACTTTTAATATCGAATCCTAGTTTCTCATATCATATTTTTCCAGTTTCAATTACAAATAAAATATATAATTAATTCGATTGATTAGAATCAATAGAATTAATAGACAAGTTACTTGTAGTTATTAGATTTTAATTTTGACAACTACGCATGTGTGTCTCCTTACAATGGAGAATAAGAGGTTCTTATTTACCAATTACCAGTAGCAATTTCATATGACAATGTTTCAGGTGAAACCAAAGTCGATGTTAGTTTTTAGCTTAACATAACTTCAAAAACGTTGGAGTTAGGTCCATCTTTTAATCGGATTGAAGTTGGTGCCGTAGAATGAACGTAATATGTACTTATTTGGATTGGCACTGAATAATATATTTATGTATGATAGTGCACTTTCTGTATTTCTCTATAAGGTACTTTGCATTTTATAAAGTCACATGAACTATTTTTTAAAATGCTAACAGCTGCCAGTAGTAATAGGAATATTTATGAGCTAACGTAATTACTTCATCAATATCAACAAGATGATTGGTCTTGACATAGATGTTCAGTTTACGTAAAACATAAAAAAATTTGAAATGCTCTTCTATAGACTTCTAAAAATCGCTGTCAACAGAACAATGCAATGCAATTAAGTGTTTTATGGTATAACTATTTATTTATAAAAAAATATCTTATAATTATATTCTTAAGCATATAGCAAGTATTCAATTTCAAAACATTATTTATTCAAGTCCAATAGTTTCTTTTTCAACTTGTTATTTCCGATGTTCGATTGATGACGATATTAGGGAATGACTTATAATCTAGGTACTCTAGGTAATCTAGTTACCAGGATTCCCTCACGCCTGGGAAAAATCCACAATAAACTCGGTCGAGTCCAGTCATCCTCTTTTTTCTCATCATCATTGCAATATAATATTTACTTTTATTGTGATTAAAGCTATTCAACCCACGCTTTTTATCGTCTAAATAATTAAATAAATGAATCATTTATTCAGCCAATAGAAAAAAAAGAAAGTAGCGTAATTACTGAATTAGATAACACGGAATTTAAAAAATAAACGAAACAAAATTAAACATCTATATCCTACATACATCTTGGTACTTCTTCAAATTACAATACGATTTCTCGATTAGCTACATTAGGAAAAATTGGCTGCATCTGACATACACATTCAAGGGTTACATAGCGTTAGTTTAAGTATGATTACTCCAGTATAATTACTAGTAATACAAGAATTTCAAGCTTGTTCACTATAGATTGGCGTGCTTTTTATAAATATTATGTATCGATCAGTGCAATAATTTTATAAAAAACTATAACACTAAACTACAGATCGAAATTGAGTTGCCAAATATGTTTTAACAAGTGCACCTTTTTTATCTTAACATTTTACATAAAAGTTTAAAAAAAAGATTGTAACCAACAGATATTTTTTTTATCTTTTTGACTAAAAGATAACCATATGTAAGAAATCGATAAGTTTTTACTTACATCTAGCGAATGTAATTGTGTATCTAGAATTATTTACCCCGCCTCATTAATTGCATTCGATTGAGCTTAAATTGATAACTAAAGAAGGAAGGGTGGTAAAAAATTAACAGACTATTCCTAAAAAATATATAAATCCGACACTAATTGTAACCACAAAGAAAGACCATGTGTATTTGGTATCTGTACCGTGGCCTTACAATAGCTGACGCAGAAAAGAATTTTCATTTATACAAGTAAACAGAAACGAGTTAATTAATAAGTAATTGCCCATAAAAAGAGTCAAGTGAACTGCCAATGCATAGGTTTTTGGTATTTAGTGTATCTATCCCTGAAATAGCTTTGATCATAAAAGGTTAATGCCTACCTGGTGGAAAAACTTTTCCATATCTTGGGTGTATTTAAAAAAAAATCATATGGAATTATTTAAAAATATCCAAAAGCTTGCTTTTGAGTATATCTTACTACGTAATACACCTATATACTTTCTCTGGTCATAATAAACCATACCGAATCAAATTTAATCAGTATCAATAAATCATTTCTCTGGCTGGTATATGAGGTTTAAAAGGATGAAAAGGACAAGCGCACAATCTTTTTTAAAACTGGTAAGGCAACTAATTTTGTTTGTACTTTTAACCTATACACTAAAGACAAGCCTATCCAAATATCCATTGGTTAATATCGTTGCACTATTCTTACTTTAAATTATTAAATTAAATTAGGAGGAAATTTGAATGTTTCAACTGATACAATAAAGGTAATTTCCTTGGGTGCATTTTTCTTATAAGTACTTCCATTTATTTGTGAATATTAATCCTAAACAACATAAACTAGACAAATATGAAGTTTTTTCGGGGTGTCTTTTGCTATTAATCCTAATTGGCAGTTACACCGTCACTGAAGGGTGGTAAGCGCGGAAACTTGGTCGAAGATATGAGATTATCTCAAAAACCCGATAACGTCATAACGCACTTTTTAACATGTCTCATTTAAAGGCATACCTTAACATACAGCAACCTTACTGTCAAAATAAAACTGTGAACAGAAAAGTTGCTCTCAAAAAAAAACCTACTTCGGGAATCCCCAAGCTTTGTACTGGGCTAGAGCTAAATCCGGGCATTCTCGTAACGTTGGTATATGTAACTTATCATTGAAATAAGACTTTTATGAAAAAAGATGATTGCACCATGTCATATATATTTACATGCAGTTAGTTAATATATACTTCATAGTTTTACATTCAGCGATTTAATAAATTGCTTATAAAAGTTATCGGTCGGTCTGACAATATTTTAACTTCAGCATATTAATTGTTTCGTTATTTTCAAAAATATCAATTTTGTAGTATTTGAAGACACTACAAGAATTTTATATTCAATAAATTACATCTACGTACTAGCTGCCCAGGGTGGTGTTACCCGCGGGGTCCCCGACCTCGTGGAAACCTGGGTAAATCCGTCACTTATCAAATCAAATTATCAATTTAAGCCATTCTTGACTTCACCTGAAAGATCTCCATAAAATCGGTTCAGCTCTTTAAAAGGAGTTTAGTCACCTGTACACGGTGAAAATTATTATAAAGGTAACCTAATTTAAATTTAATTGAACAAGCTTTTATTGAAATATACATGAACTTGTGAAATATAACAATAACAAGTAAAACTTACCCATAGCAAATAAAAACGGCGAAACAAAGTATATATTTGTACATTTTGTTTTAATTACACTATCTATTCTATTATTAAATAAATATATCACTTGAAATATCACTTTGTTTTAAACAGACAAGAATGAATGCATCGCTTCGTATATAGAGTTGCTTATTGTGTCGTTCTTTCGATATTTTAGTGTATACAAGTAAATGGCTTGACGTGCAATGCCCGCGCCAAACGTGCGCGCACTGTAGGCTACGTTCAGATGAACTATAGTTAGTTGTGTTTTTATCTCAAGAAGTAAAGTGTCTGAGAAATAGATACCATTCAGAAATTGCTGCAAATTATGCAAACACATCATGATTCCCATATCCTTCGATTTCCTTTACGTGGGATTATGTTTATCCCCTTTTCAGAATGTAATACAAAATATTGTATTTCGTTTCAGAACATAATATTTCTGTTTATAATACGAATATGATATTTAAAATATATCGCAAGAAATTAACGGCGATCAAATCTATTAATTAAACGAAACCTCTACAAATGAGGATATGTATACAAGAAGCGAGGACTCGCAAAACTTTGAGGGCGAGATTTTCTGCTGATTTGTTTCCTATATATGAAGACATTCAATTCTTACAATAGTTACGTACACGAAGTCAACTTTCCTAAAGGAAAATTTTTATCTCACGAAGACATGATTGTTGTTGGACAACAAAATCCAAATTACAAAGAACTCACCTTTCTAGAAAGCCAATATCTATTAGTACTCCAAACACGAGCCTTCTAAAAATATGGCGACCTTATCACCAGATCCGCAAAATCGATTCAAATTGCATCAATTGGAACTCACCTTGATATAAGGAAAATGTTTGAACATTGTCATTCATTGGTTCTACGAAACTGCATTTCCAGTAAATTCTTAATTATAGCCTCTTTAATTAATTCATAGCTAGTTAGTACAGCAATGAGCTTGGTTGACAGATGGTAAGGTACAGCAATAAGTAGCGCATTTAACCAAAATATTTGGTACAGTTAGAAAAATAATAACACCAAACGTACAGAGATTTTATACTGATATTCGGTTTTTCTGTAAAATACTTCTAAGATCAGCATTTATTTCGCTTTGCACTTTCACCACCACAATGTTTTAAGGAGTGACTCAAATACGAAGAAAATCATTATTATTACTATGTTATTATTACGCTAAATGTTAACGAATAATTTAAATAACCTATCTATTTACAAAAAAATATACACAAGAAGTTCTATCCTGTCTCTAAACACAATGATAACCTTGATTTATTGTTCAAAGGACTACTAATGTCAAATAGTTTTATTATATAACATAAGATATGTATCTTGGTTAGCCACTATGTCGGAAATTACAAGAAGTTAATAAATGAATTCTTCACTGGAAAATGTATATATTCATATGCTAGTAACGGGCAGCATTTGCAGGTTTACAGAAACCAATACAGTTTTGCCGACAGCACCATAATTTTCTAAGGATATCTGGCATAAAATTCGTAAAATGCTTGGGACACATAATGTTCAAACTTATCAAAGATCTCTACAGGGTCGGTACCCTGTAGAGATCTTGCTGTTCTTATATACCGATATAAGAACAGCAACATATCTGTACACTCACGGATACAGACGATTTTGTAGTATCATTTTAAACGTTTTAAATAATTCAGTCCTTACGTACAAGTGCTTCGCGGAGCTATACTACAGTGTCCCATTCGGTCATTCTCAAAGGCCGAAAGGAAGAACACTTCCAACACAAATTAAGAGAGATGGCACTTCAGACACAAACAGAACTTATGAGTTTGAACCGAAGAAGCCGAAATCGACGAAGTTTTGATAATAGTTTCCTGATAATATACGTATGTCCGCTAAAACTATATCTACTTTTTTAAAATAGCAAAGAGAAACATCTTTTATTAAATACAAAAAGCAGAACTAAGATTAGGATTAAGGTTAGTACACTATACAAGACTCTGGTGCATATAATGTAATAACGTGAACAACCTTGATAATAAGAAAAACCGGTCAAGTGCATGAATACTTGCGATACAATTAAGTACTTCTGATTTTCTGATAATGTTATTACGTTCTTAATATATTAATGTTACTCTGTGAATTTCATGTACTAACTTATTGTGATACGATAAAGTGCACTATTAATACACGTTAACGAATTTAAAAACACATAAAATATATTCACCTCATGAATTCATCGCTGCTTCCCCTCGTTACAAATGTGGTCAAAATAAAAAACAATTTTCTAATTTTAGTCATTTTTATAGTTACATATGATTGGAGACTAGCGGACTGGATAGGACCATTGCCGGAGAACTATCAAGGCCATATTATAAGACTTCGCTGAATTTTTGAAGGTTTTTATATCCATAAACTTCTTTAAAAAGATTAAGGACGAATTGCATTAACTTTAAAATGCAAAGATCGTTTCAGCGAGTTTTCTTCAAGTTATACCTTAGAATACACAGTCATTTTATTTGTTTTTTCTTTAATTATTACTTTTGTACACCACAATATTACAAAATAAAAACAGATATACAGCTAATACAATACAGAGTACAATAGGCGGTCTTATCGCTTGGCAGCAAAAATATATATAATAAAAAATAATCTCTTAAAAATGTGTAGTGATCTTGATTGCCTTATTTTATGCCCTAAGGTATTGTATATACAATATATTGAACTTTTTAATTGAAATGTTCAATATATTGTATGTATTATGCCTCTAAATATGCACCCATTATAGTCCTGGTTTATCGGACATCTAATAGGGTGTCGATAAAACGTCATATAAAATCAATCGTTTATCTTATTTCACCATTTATGTAAAAAAAACCCCCGCCTCAATTGTAACAACATAGAAATACATCAAAATTACAAAAGGTTAATGTTGGTACTGACTACAATTTTTTTTAATTATCCCAAGGCTATAAATCTCGCATGAGACAGATAAAGAGTAAACCACCACCAAGATATATTTTATCGTGTATGAGCTTACAAAAATCATACAAGATATTACAAGTTACCACCGCTTCGGTATGTTGATTCTACCGAAAACAATCAAATTATTCAATTCACTGCATGACTGAGTACAACGTTGATTTTTCTTCTTTCCAAATTCAGCGTCACGTAAACATACTCCCACACAGTTCAGGTTTAACAAATAATTTTCCAGCTACCGAAAAATACTTCTATAAAATAAGGAATAGCTCATGGTAAGACGTTGCCGCAGAAAATACCATATTTACTACTTTGTATTTAAAATGTCTGCAGAGTTTATTGCCAAGTTATTTTTATATTTTACGACTAAATTTACTCTGAAATCACAACAGTTATTGAAGAACTAAAATATATTAAAATTTTTATTTATGTAAATAGAAAAATCGCATCAGTAAAATAAACTAGAACTGTTCTTTGATTGCATGTTTAACAATTGTCAGAGTACGGATGTCATACAGGAAGGGATTATCGTAAGAATTACATTGAATTGGCGTTCTGTCCAGTGAACCGCATTCAAATTATGAAATATAGTGAGACTTAGAATTAACAGCCTGAAAACTCATCTGTGACAGAGAATTACAAATAAGTTGTCAAGATAAATCCAGAAAAACTTATCGATAGAAAAAGTTAAATGAACTCTATTTTGGATCTTTTTATTGGTGACCAATCACTGACCGCTATTAGCAATTCACAGCTGGAGTATCACACTCTCGTTAAGTACCAACGTGATTATTTATTATTATTTAATCATAAAGGTACATCAACAGCATAAATTACACATTCATAAAGGTTATTGAAATAATATATGCTTTTGATATATGTTTTAAACCTCTGTAACATTAAGGCTCTGCTAATGTGTACATGTCCCGTTTGACGGTTTATTTCTGTAAAAAAAATAGTCACTTAAGCTTAAAGATATATTTTTAGTTTATAAGGCTAGATCGCAGATTCGTGTTATGAAGCAAGGTTGTTTTAAATCTATATGTGTATAAAAAAAGGTCTTAAAAAGGTATCCCAATTGCAATATTTTTGGAGTTCCAGCTTATTGAGAAACAAGCTAGAAAACTGTAAATAAAAGGTTGATACTCGATTCGATGTTCGATTGTATAAATTTATTTTTAAATACAAGTAAAGCCGGCCTCCCTTCGGCATGGCATATCTACTTAAAGGGACGGTTATTCGCCTTTCCCGTATTCATTCACTCATTGACTCTGCCCCCACGCCGATACATAGATGGCGCCAGCGTTCCACAGACTATTACTATTACACACCGACCAGCGATCAACAGACTCTTGTACTCCGACATATATATATACTCCGACGTATATATATATATATGCGTGTGTGCGTCGAAGTGCAGTGGTCTGTGGAACGCTGGCGCCATCTATCTATCGGCGTGGGAGAGAGTCAATAGTGACAATCCAGCGCGCGTCTCTCGAGTTCTCGAGTGACGGTCCGCCAGAGCAGTCGCCTATTGAAACTGTCGCGTTCCTAGCTATTATTATGTATGAGTATGTGTAAATAGATATCGGAAACATTAAGAGATTGAGCATTATAATCTGAGTTAATTAATAAAGTGTTTCATTGCACCAACATTACCCACCAACACCCACATTATGGAAATTAAATTATGGATGCCACTAACGATGATGTCGGCGGAGAACCCTGCGCTTCTTCACCTGAACATCCATAACTAATACATTTTTAAATTCGTTTCATCCTTTACGTAGAAAATGCAACATTAATAAATAAAAAAATACGCTAAATGTATAGAAAGTATTTTTAAATCAGTCCAGTAACTTTTAGCTTGATTTTTATAAATTGTGAAAAAAAAACAATAACTCAAAATGCAAAACTTTCGTCTATAATATTAGACACATTATAAAGAGACAGTTAATCTCACCTACAACATTAACACATAGCCAAGAACATAAATGTTGAATGGGTGTAAACATAACCTAGTACCAGCAACATATGCAATAATAGATATAACTACGTGCAACATAATAAAATTATAGAAGTAATAAATATTCAATTTGCGTTATTAAATCAGATAAATAAATGCTAGCAATCCTTCTCAACAATTTTAATGGTACAATAGTAACAAGTATAACAAACGACCTCAAACGTATATTCCAATGGCACGTATAATATCTGCTGATACATATTAGATAAATAATTGTGTCTATACTATGTTTTAAACAATTCTATCGTGAGTTCCGGATTTTAAATAGATACAGGACGTGAAATACAATGTTGTACATAAAACGAAGTACAAATATTTAATTGTTTCACGTCTAGCTAAGCATATTAGATACATAGTTCTTTCTCTGATATCTATTGTTATCTATATCATCTATACTGATAACAATTTGGTCAGGTTATAGTTGCTCATCTAGTACATACACCATTATGTTTCTTTATAAAACAATAACATTTATGGAACGAGTATTATGAATCGAGTTACCTCTGAGTATAAGAGAATCTAAATCATTGCACATATTCAAGAAACAAGTAAAGAATCATTTTCATCACCTTTCTTTATATTTTTAGTGACGACCACCATTTGTATTAAGTTTTATTCATTTATTATTTATATTGTGTATCGATTTATAAGATAGGTATATATTTGACGGATTTATGTATGTAAACGTTTATGTATTAGTATGTAGGGATATTTGTATGTAAGTGTACATTTTTTGCAAACACTACCTACCCTTCTTACTTTAAATAATCTCCCTAACCTTAACGTTTCCTGGCAGAAATCGCTAATAAGTTATTAGGTCGCCTATATGTACTGCTCGCTAAGTTTTGTTTTTCTGTATTACTTATTAAAATATATCGATCTATCTATTTTTAAAATGCATGTCTAAAATAATCAGACCTAATGCATTAGGATGGTGTGCCTATGTGACATAGTGCATTTGCAATAGCAAGGCCTCGTATTAGTTCATATTATTAGTACACTGTATTACGAGAAATCCTGAAAAAAGAGGACGCTAGAGGACTTCCTACTGATGACTTCTGATGTTAAGTCAAACGTAACATTAAATAACATGAGTAAAGTATGACAAAATGACATAATGATAGTAATACAAGGAGAAATTTACAATATAATATATTTTATTTTTATTAAGTACGGGACCGTCTCTGACCTCCTTGCGTAAGGTCGTAATTGTTGTAAACCGACTTGACGTTATTAAATATAAAACAGGTATAAGTTATTTGAATATATAAACAGATATAATACTATCTTGTAATTGTCTAAAATCTGTGATAACGAAATTTTTTTTTAATAATAAAATAATATCGCTTTCCTTCACAGGGCTCAGGCACGTAATTTTACGGTATATAGGATTTTTTACAATGCAACGATATTTTATTAGACGAAAACTTTATTATCGGATGCTGGTAGATATCTGATGTTATATTTTTTTTTTATCGCTGACAGATTAGCGCTTGACTGTGATCTCACCTGATGGTAAGTGAAGATACAGTCTAAGATGGAAGCGCGCTAATCTGTTAAGAGGCGATATACCCCTTACGGATTCTACACAGCATCGTACCGGAACACAAATCTCTGTTTGGCGGTACGTTTTTGCTGGTAGGGTGGTAACTAGCCACGGCCGAAGCCTCCCACCAGTCCAGACTCAGACAAATTAGAAAATACAAATTCCTAAATTCGTCCTACCGGGGACCTCCGCTAGCAAAGCAAATACTCGCACTACTGCGCCAGCGAGGCCGTCAAAATATTTGTATTAATGTTTTACGAACATGACAGTCTAAGTACGATAACGTTGCGACGAACAACAATTACACTACAATTTGTTCATGTGACCACGTCACATGTCATTATGATACCTTGTTCCCATACATTTTTTAAGAGCATACTTAGAATGTCGTAAGAATGGCGTAAGCATACTTAGAATGTCATCTTGTCTAGGCCCGAAACGCTATTGTTGAAATAAATGTCATATTGCCATTTAGTAGTGCTACCGCGTCATTTTGCAGATTCGAATACGACTTTTTTACTCAAGAAAATATCGAGTATTCTAAATTCTGTTGACTTCGCATCAAAAATTAAAAATAAATTTGGATAGAAAGATTATCTAAAGTGTTGTGTAATTCTAAAATTACCTTTATATGCTTTACCTTTGGATACCTTTGGCTTCTTAACCTTAATTTGTAATTATAATTTGTATATATATATAAAACATATATAAATATCATTTATATAGTTTTTATCAGTTAGTTTAAATGTTGAAATTTTTTTGCAAATGACAATATCACACTTTTTATTTTACACGGTTTTAATTTTATAGATCACTATCGATCACGCCATTGATTAATAAATTAATTTTACAATATAAACGACAAATATCGAAAGTTTGTTGGAGGCCATTTATGTCTAAATATTTAAGAGATTAGTTTCATGTTATTTTTTTACATCTGTGTTATACAATAATAATAAAAAATAATGTGTATTTGTAATGTCAACATAACAACTTTGATAATTGATATTGTTAATAAATATTTATTTTCTTATAAAGTTAGGCGCAACTGCCCGTAACAGGCGATTGTATAACAAAGTTTAGATAGCTAATTAATTTATATACGAACTTCGATAGACTAGTTACGTTGAATACTGTGATAATCATATATCTATAATTTTCAAGTAATGAGCTGAAGTGATCTCTTACCCGTGTTTACACAATATAATACAATCAAAGGTAAATGACAAAAATATTTTTTGAATTAAAAATTTTATAGTTATTGCCTTTCTTTGAACTTAATTGCTGACCAACCTTCACCAATGTCAACTTCCGCCCTTCACTGGGGAGTGGTCCAATATTATACGCTAAAATTATTATAAATTAATTTGCAAAATAATCTACTTTAAAATATTGTCCAACATTTTAAAAGGCTTATTTTATCCTTATACAATTCTTAAAAAATACCTAATTTAATAAATGGTTAAACGCACGTCTCACTGACTTCACAGAAATTCGCATATCTTATAAGTTAAACAAATTTAACTTCGATTTGTATGTGTGAAAGTCATAATATCAAATACGTATTTAGTACGTAATAATTAGCAACAATTTACACTATTTATTTTCGAATCACTCAAAAAACATTGAGCTAGATATCCAAAGCGTATCGTAGAAAGACAGATCTTCAAATAATGGAAAAAGGTGTGAGTGTTAAAAACTAAGTAAGCACCATATTTTATTTTGTAGTTAACTATTTTTAACTACTCTTGTTACTGAATGTGATGATAACGATGAATAAAATGGTAGCAAGTTTATCAGCAATTTACCTCTTAATAGTTTCGGTATCGTACCGGCACACGGACTTTTCACTTATTGGCACTTCTTTGCTGGTACTGTGAAACTAGCTACGACCGAAGCCTCGCATCAATCCGGACCTTTTTTTTGCTGGGAAATGCATTTTGGCATGAACCCGGACCTATATAGGTCAGGAGTGTGGGAGTCTGCGAGGGAGGAGACCTCGCAATATCTACTAAAACCCATCCATAAATGAGTCACCAGGTGTTCAACTTTCGCATTAGTCTCTGGTACTTCAGATGAGTCCAACTGAGGAATCAAGGAGGCGGGAGGAGGCGCGCAAACACGCGCCGCCTTTTTTTATGATTGATAGGCATGCGCTTGGCTGTTATCACGCCTGATGTTAAGTGTAGATGGAGCCTAAGGTGGACCGCGCTTGCCTAAGAGGTGCCTATTCACTTTGATTTTGAAAATAAAAGTGGTACCCTGCCTCCTACGGCGGTGAGAGGGAGCATCCGCTGCATTCTCCCTCTCTCGCTCCTGGGCTTCCTTAAACGAGACTACGGTGTCGCAAAAGTAGGTCCAGACCTAGACAAATTAAAACAATACAATTTTCTAAATTTGCTTTGCAGGAAATTAAACCCAAGGCTTCTCGAAGCTAATGAAGCGCATACGCATACGAGATACTCGCTCATGTAATAACATCAACGAGTATCTAAGTAATCTCGTATATTCTAGTGTATTGTCATTATTGCAGCTCAATCTTCAACTGTTCAATCATCAAAACTGCAGAGCAAAATTTGACAGTTACAAACATTCATCTTAACTAAATTTTTAAGTGGACCAGAAAGATATCCGACATCGAATTTTAAAAAATATTCAAATTTACCTAGTTATCGCCATATAATCACCACGCCATCTAGCCTAACGCTTAAGAAATACTATGTATTACAATACCTGATGTATTGTTTAATTTAAAAATATTTCTGTAATATTGCCTTTTACTCAGACTAATATTAGTTTAATTTTACAGTACTTTATCTCACTTTATTATAAATTTTAAAACATTTCTAAATGTCTTTCAAGTATATTTTATAATTTATATATTTAAATTTATTGCTTAGCCATATATTTTAATATCAGCTATCTTATTGCAAAAATTTGTAAAATTGCGTAATTCATATTTTGAATTAATAAATTAAAAAGATATGCAACGTTAAACTAACGATAAAACATTACTTATTTTATTGCTTTACATATTAATATGGCATCTTTCATTCTTTACGCCACTGCAACTTGACCATTACCAAGTTATTTCTTTGAACTTGGTAATTTTTTCTGTTTTTCTAATTCCCATAAGCTGTATGGTCTTAAATCTTTACCTTCCATATTAAATAAATAAACAACATTCAAAAGTTGTTAGTTGTCACTTGTCAATTGCTAGTGTCAGTTTGACTTCGATTGAATCTATTCTGAAAGAAATTTCGTATTAGTGAGTCCAACGACTACATAGTAAAAACGTTGTGAAAATCATTCATGTTAGCATTAACTGCTTTACGCTATTAGTACATTAATGAGTCATATTTATTTATTTCCAAGAGCTTACGTGAAAAGTGGACAGAAAATCGATTTTTTCCGGTAATGTGATACGTTTATTGGAATTGTGAAGAAATGAATCCTATTGTCGGTTCTGCCTCTTTATTATTGTGTTTGATTACATTATGCCAAGGATCAGGGACAGACATAGCCCTCGATGCGAAGGCTACTCTACTTCATCGTATAGATAGTTTAAATCTTTTAATCTATACATGCCTTTTAACATTAACCGTCTTGACTATTTGGGTATTTAAGCATCGACGTGTTAGCTGGCTCCACGAAACTGGACTGGCAGTAATATATGGTGAGTTGCTATATTAGTACTGATATTATGGTACACTATGATTTGAATAGTTTAACATGGAATTAACATTTGATGTCTGCTTGTGGCCTCAAGCTAATGTACATTTTTTAAAAATTTGTAATGGAACAAAAAAATATATATATACATAAAGTTTTCTTACTAGCATCACTTACTATTATGAATAAGTGGTACTTAATAGAGATTCAAATATGAGGCACTTACTTGTATATCTGTTTTAATTCCATTTAGATTGTTGCTAATTCTACATTTTCATTTTAAAATCTATTTGTACATTACCACAGAAATCATTAACATAATGTTCAAATTCATGTCAATTGATTAAAGGTCATTATGGGTCAACTAATTTGAAAAAGCTGATTGGATGTTTAATATGACATCAATGCTAATATCAGAGATACTTATAGTTCCCTCAAATATCATACCTAACGTATCATATCATATCATATCAAGCATAACAGTATGCTTTAAAGGCTTATTGATAATATGATTTAATAGAAAAAAAATTACTATTTAAGTATATGACAAAAAAATATATTGAGTCAGTACATGATGCAAAAGTTTAGTATTTGAAGTTGTATGTATAAATCTTGTGATATAAGTAACAAATATATACTTATAAGTACTATGAGTGTTTGTTTGATTTTGTAAGTATAAGTATTGTGGTGCATTAAATAAATTATACAACAATATTTTCCTTATTGCCTATTAATGGCAGTGTCTTGGAGTTGCTACTACCATTAGTAATTTTTAAATAATGTTGAATAAGCAGTAAAATATGTCTCCCATAAGCAAAAACTGGTTAATTCCAGTTATGGCTTATGGGAGACAGACAGACAGACAGGGCCCAAATTACCTTCAGGCTTGCTAAAGAATTTTGTGCCCAATGTTAGAATATTCTATTAAAAATGGGAGCTATAAGAGGTCTAAGAGTTCCTATGTATTAAATGTAAAAATTTTGCAAGTTTATGGTAGACAGCATAGGAATTGACTATAATTTGTATTTAAATTATGAGTTAATTATACATTTGTTCATTGATTTCGAGTCCTAAAACCTAAGTTTTTGGTTAAATAATCCTATCAATGGGATAAAATTTTCATATATATTAATTTTTCAGGTCTCATTGTTGGTGCAATTATTAGGTATGCAGGCACAACAAATCAAGTGACCTATATTGATGCTCATCCTGATGCCAGCACCAAGTATAATGAATCAGTACCACCTGACATTGTGCGATTTCATTTTCCAGATAAAATACAAATTTCCTCTGGTGGTGAGTTTTTCACATTTAATATGTGAATATTAAAAGCCAATATGCACTACATTTATATGTGTGCAAATGCTTATAAAAAATTATTCAATCTTTTATTAATGAGTAGCCAAAGATATTTCATGAAACAAACTAGCAGTGCTAGTTATGTGGAAAGAAACTATATTAACATTTAGCAATAAAAAAAACAGCAATTATAAATTACTGACCCCCAAATAAATGACTTACAATCCTATAATTTCAATAGCAACATTGTTAAATGTTACATGTATATGTATATGTACAAATGTAACATTGTTAAATTACTGTTATAACTTCACACACTCCCTAGTTATGTGTCATGTTCAAATTTTCAATTGTTATTAAAATATTTTATTATTCATCTATTCTGTGTTTTATGACACTTGATGTTAATACAGTTTTTTCAAAAATTTATTCTATAATTGAAATTGTTTTATAAAAAGTATTTTGCAGCACCATTTTTAAAGATCATATAAAATACTGTGGGTATGGACTTTATATTTTTAATATATTACTTGTTTTAGATATGCCTGTACCAAACAAAACTTATGCCTACAGCTTCAGGGGTGAGATAGTGAATCTTGAGCAAAATGAGATTGATCTAAAAGCAACTTTTGATCCAGAGATATTTTTCAATATCATTTTACCTCCAATTATATTCCATGCTGGCTACTGTCTAAAAAGAGTAAGTCTTTAGTTTAAATATTTAACCTTTAAGTGGTTATGGTAAAAAATTATAAAGAAGAATAGGTTCAATATGTAATACAGTTACACATTTTAATGTGAAAAGTCTACAGCAGTTTGTGAGGTCGACTCATGCCATGGCGAAGTATCACCACATTGTCATTCTTCCAACTCGGTTCGATTATTCGCCGTCTCTCTCGCCGTATCTATCAATATAGTATACAGTGATTTATTTACTACACGTTACCTGTGTCTTATTTAAGAAATTTCGATGTTGCATATCTGTCACGTGACAGATAGGGTTTATATTTTTGTTGCTAGTTCATATTACTGACTACCATGAACCTGAAATCATTTACTTATTATAATCGCATTTCAATCATGTATAAATTTTTAAGACTTAATTTAAACGATATATTGCAACCTCGGTGTTACAGTGTGACTGTGCTTTAGCATGCTTATTTTTTTTTTTTGTCGCTGGGATGTGATTTTACGTACCCCTGGACGAGAGTGGTGACTCACTGACAAGTCCGAAAACCCACTAAAACTCAGCAAAAATCCCTCAACATCTCTACGTGGAGAACCAGAGTTTCGCCTAAACAATCTAATTTGGCAAATATAATTTATTACGGGGGATTTGAACGCACTACCATC
Organism: Elymnias hypermnestra; assembly: GCA_015832385.1. Taxonomy (NCBI): domain Eukaryota; kingdom Metazoa; phylum Arthropoda; class Insecta; order Lepidoptera; family Nymphalidae; genus Elymnias; species Elymnias hypermnestra. The sequence goes on from JACTOM010000929.1 coordinate 5,390,713, forward strand.
GCACCACTAGTTCAAGTTTTTGCACGTTTCACCGATAAAAATGGGTGTCCCACAAGGGTCAATACTTGGCCCTTTTTATTTTTAATAGATATAAACGATTTAGCTTACCATGTGAAAGCCAAATGTGTTATAGTGCTATTTGCTGATGACACGTCTTTATTTAAAATCGATAGAAATAAGGAAAATTTTGACGATGTAAATAGCTAGCTACCTATCACTTGTCTCACAATGGTTTTTAGTTAATAATTTAGTATTAAGCTCGGCAAATGCTAAGTATGTTGAATTCACTTTACGAAATGCAAGAGAAATTTGTACAAATATTCAAATAAATGATACTCCTCTAAAGAAAGTTCAAGAAGACTCGGGGATTCAGTGGGGTGCCCATATTAAGACTCTAGCGAGTAAACTTAGTTCCGCTGCATTCGCTTAATCCGCGAAATAAAAACAAACTTGTAATTCCTTATTTTAAAGAATATTTTCCTGACCAAAACCTGCTACAATGCGTGCTTATGTGTGCGTTTGTCCGTAGATCTTTAAAAAAAATATTATGGCATCTTTAATATTGCAAAATTCTTACTTTCTTTTTCAATTTACTTATTATTTAATTTAGAAGGGTAACTGGTGTATTATAAATCAGTTAAAACCGCAAATGCAACGGAGAATCTTCAATTAAAGTCTTTTCAATCGTCTACTCTGCCGACAAGTAATATTTCCGCTTGAATGATCAATCTGACAATTAATCTCTGTATTGTGTTGTGTCCATGTCAATGTTTTTATCGAGTTTTGCATCGTCAATGATTTCAATGTTATTTAATCACTAATTTTCATTTCATAATTATAAAGTAACTTGCATATCGATCTAATTACAGTATGACTAACAGTCGTCCGCGATTTCGTGTATATTGTTCATTCGAATCATCTTTGTACGTATTTATAAGAATGTATATTAGTTAATATGTACTGATTCTAAGCGTACAAACCGGTGAATAGCATGAAACACGGCTGATTCGTGTAATATCATTGGTCTTTACTCTGTTTCTTACTTTCATAACAGTCTCATTGATTTTTCATTGATCTTTGATTGATTGATCATTGGTAAACTTGTTTAGCCACAGATCATGAGGTTTTGGGTTCGAGTACCAGGTTGAGCTATTTCAAGATTGGTGTTGGATTTTCAGTAAAAAATTTCGCAGTATTTGCATGAAGTCGGGATGTGTGGTACACCCAAGTACCTCTTCGGTTGTGTTAGAGTCGCCGTCCTATAATAAAAAAATCAAAATCAAGTATATAGTAATATGAGTGAAGGAATAGAAAGTGAGCACGCATTTGCTCATACACGTGTGCATTATAATGTAGGTTAATACTTGACTGTGTTCTCATCTAATAGAGAGTGATGATACAGTCTAAGATGGAAACGATAAGAGGTATTTTACCCCTTATTGTTTCTACATCGTACCGAAAGTCAAAACCTTTAAAAGGAGATAACTAACCACGACTAAAGTCTTCCACTATTGGCCGCAATTTGTTTAAAATATTTATTTCGTATTGCTTCTATTGAATCTATTGGAGTAGTCGAATGTGAATTATGTGTTTTATTACAGAAATATTTCTTCCGCAATCTCGGTGCAATACTGACATTCGCCATGGTGGGCACAGCTCTCTCCGCCCTAGTCATTGGTTCGTTGATGTATGGCTGTGTTCAACTGATGCCTGCGTCTCTAGCCGCTAGTTTTACATTTCTAGATACCTTATACTTTGGTGCTTTGATCTCACCGACTGATCCTTTAACCGTACTTGCTATTTTCTCACAATTGAAGGTAAGTGTAACCGTTTCTTTAAACATAACAGTTTGTATAAAATCACCAGTGAAATGTATTTTAACATTATGTTTTCACAGGTGGATGTCAACTTGTACGCTATGATATTCGGCGAGAGTGTCCTCAACGACGCAGTGGCTTTAGTACTCAGCGGGTAATGTTCATATATGTATAGTGTATGAAGTGTATATGTCACAGGTCCTAAACGTCTGGATTAATTTTAATGGCATTTTCAACGTGTTCATATAGATTCAAGGGTTGTTTATATTGATAAATCGATCTGGATTTTCTCATCTTTACTCGGGATCGGGAACAAGACGATACTGCCGGGAACATGTAATTACAATATAAATAGTAAAAAGTTTCCTTTGGAAGGAGGAAAAATATTTCCTTGTATAATATCGTTATTCAGTCCTATATTAAAATCGTACTACATGATACCAACTCTGCTGCTACAACGTCGACATACCACTTTAAGCCAGGTTAAACTATAAGCTAAATCTATTAACATGGCATAATTCAAATTTCCCTATTCAAGTAGCTTTTTTGCAGCGCTTTTGAATTGTCAAATATATTTTTCCATATATTTCCCATATACGGTGGATGATGATATTAAAAAACGATTTACAATGTAAAGCTACGGGTTCCTTCGCGCCCTTTTCTGAAAAGAGCCCACAATAAATTCAGCCTGGCAACGGCGCGAGTATTCGCTTCTCTGAGAGACGTCGTGTATTGACTCCCGATAGGGCAAATTTAAGAGATTGGGCTAACGGAGAAGGCTTCGGTTGTGGCAAGCTACTACCCTGCCAGAAACGTTATTATTTCGTTTATATAAATAGTTTTCGAAAGAGAACACTATAGTTTTATCGCTTATAAAGACGATACTCTTTATAACACCAAATTAGTTACTTAAATATTTACTAGGCTACGGAAAAGATAAAAACTGGTTTAATAAAAGTGTATTATACTTTACTTGATATGTTTATGCTACTCAATGTCATTTACATACATTCAACGTAATCTGCCAAAAACATCTGTATTCGTATTTTGTTAAGAAGCATCTGTTAAATATGATGAAATTTTGTTCGCGTTATATATTGAATAATCCTCATTTTGTCATTACTAACTTTAAAAATATATTCAAAGGGCTCGCTTGCTCGATATTTCCGTGCCAAAGGTTCCTAGTTCAATTCACAGTTGGACAGTTTTACAAAATTGGATTTTCCAAATGGTTCATTTAAGGCCTAATATTAGTTTATACTCGATTTACATATATTGTTCAACTTTTCAATTATCTAACCAAGATTTTTTAGATAATAGATGATACTTTACCATAATCCTACTTGAGGTAGAAAACGATTTAATTTTTTAAAGGTATCTTGTTTACAGCGTCTTAAATTTTTTCGATTATCTATCGTATTTGTCGCATTACAGTACACCACGAAGTAGTGGTACAATCAAAAGGGCTCGGCAGAGCCAATATAGCAGTGCCCAAGTCTCTCATCAACTGTTTCACTTGCATTCTGGTTAACGTTAGAGCATACCATACAATCAAGTTTTTCGTTCATGTAGAAGCCGTTAAGAAACAAACATTTGTAACCGACTTCAAAAAAAGGAGGAGGTTATCAATTTGCCTGTATTTTTTATGTTTGTTACCTCATAACTTTCGACTGGGTTCATCCTGACACCGATTCCAAATATAATAAATCAAATCAAATCAAATCAAAAATATCTTTATTCAAGTAGGCATATTACAGCACTTTTGAATCGTCAAATTATATTTTTTTTCCACACTCTGATTCTAATATACATCTGATGACGGTACTCAAGATCGGCTTAAAATCTAAAGTTACGAGGGTTCCTTCGCGCCCTGATCCGAGAAGAACCCACAACAAACTCAGTCGGGTATTTTTTTTTTCCCATCATCATTACAATAACAAATTAGTTTACTATATTTTAATTAAAATTAGAGCAATTTGTTCACTCCCAAGCGTTTCTATCGTCTAGGTAATCTTGCAACTTATAATACGATTTTTCTATCAACTTTCTTTTAACAAAGACTTTGAATTTATTAATTGACATCTTTAGAACGTCTTGTGGGAGTTTATTATAGAAACGTATACAGTTACCCTTAAATGAGTTGTTAATCTTATGCAGCCTACTAGAATTTATAACAAGTTTGTTTTGGTTTCGTAAGTTATATGATGTACATTCACTCTTTTTATTAAAAGAGTCAATGTTTTTATGTACATACAACAAGTTTTCTAATATATATACGCAGTGAACTGTCATTATGTTAACTGCCTTGAATTTGTTTCTTAGCGACTCTCTTGGACCCATATTGTAAATCGCACGAACGGCCCTTTTCTGCAGCACAAATATTGCATCTATATCAGCAGCATTACCCCAAAGTAGAATACCGTATGACATAATGCTGTGAAAATAGCTGAAATATACCAGTCTGGCAGTATCAACATCTGTCAGACGACGAATTCTTTTAACTGCGTAAGCCGCAGAGCTGAGCCTGTTCGATAGACCACTTATATGGGGCCCCCACTGTAATCTGTTATCTAACGTAATGCCTAAGAAAACGGTACTGTCTACAAGGTCTAGTTCCTCATTATTAAGTTTAACAATGGTTTGCATTTGTTTAACATTAGGCAGACTAAATTTAATACATTTTGTTTTATTTGCGTTGAGCAATAAATTATTAGCTTCAAACCATTGTACCACTTTATTGAGAGAGCTGTTTACGTCGTCATAATTTGTTTGTCGCCTATTAATCTTAAACAACAGCGAAGTATCATCAGCAAACAGAACAATCTCATGATCACCCTTAACAAAGTAAGGAAGGTCATTGATATAAATGAGGAAAAGAAATGGTCCTAGTATGGAACCCTGTGGGACTCCCATTTTTGTCACAGACCCCGCAGAAAGCTTGCCATTGACACAGACCTTTTGCGTTCTATTGGTTAAATATGAACTCATCAGGTCTAATGCTGTGCCCGCGAGGCCATAGTGTCGCAATTTCCCGATCAGGGTTTCATACTGAACACAATCGAAGGCCTTAGACAGATCACAGAAAAGGCCAAGCGCGTCACGTGAATCCTCCCAGGCTTCGTAGATATTGAGTATTGAGATATATCGTAATAATATTTGTAACTACGTTATGTCATCGTAATAATTTGATACACTACTAAGGAGTCCAATATTTTTCATTGCATTCTATTTAGAAGAACTCTAAAAAAGAATACTCAATTATTTTTCACTTATATATTCTTTTGTTACAAATTTTAGTTTTCTAATATAGGCGTTTTTCATGCCTGTAGTTATTTTGTTTAATATAAAGTCAAATTGTTAGTCATCTCCTAAAATAACGCTATACACTACTAAGCTAAAAGTATTTAGAAAAATCATGCACATTGTCACGATAAGCGTTATGAAAAATGAATCAGTCACGATGATGATGCGTCGATTATTACATGCACACAACATGTAATAAATACTGTAAGGAAAAGTAGCAACCGTTAGTTACTTTTAAATAACAAACGACTAAAACGTTTAACATTAATACGCACTCAACATTTACCTCAATAGATAACATTGCTATGTTTTATTATATCAAGAATATATACTAATAAGTGAATGCTAATGTGTGGAAAAAGATATATTAAAATAGGTTCCAGCAAAGACATACCGCCAAGCAAAAAAAGATTTCATTGTAGAAAGCATAAGATAAAAAAGTACGGATGTGGGTCCCATGGAACAGTGTACTTTTATAAACATGTCGGTATGGTTTCTAAATTTGTTAATATGATGTACTAACTTGCTTTCAACAATAGCATCATGAGTTTTAATATGTTTTATTACGGTTTGTTGACGTGATATACTTGAAAAACGAGAATTGATGAACGTTTACAAACGTTACACCGCTGATAAAAAAGATATACACTCTTCCGTAATTATTTATTTTACGACTCCATGCTTCACAAGGGATTTCCCTGAACACCTACAAAAATTGACAGACATAGATATGAATTAATCCAACGTGCTGCCTCATCTAGTGGTTAGCATGTTCGACTAAATGTACAAACATGAGGTCCTGGATTCGAGTCCCGGGTCTCTCCAATTCAAAAATCGATATTGAGATTTCTAGAATTATAAGATTTTCTCGAATTTGTCTTTGTCAGAGGTGGGAAAGTTGGCGGCGTACCTCACCCCCGTGCCTCGAAGAGCACCTTAAGTCGTCTGTCCTGCTCCTGATCTCTCTCCGGTCGTATCGATTCCCCGTCACATCAGTATTTAGTGAAAGAATAGAGAGTACACTTGTATACTATGCCTGCGAGTCCGCAGTAGAACAGCGTAGTGGGTCTATGCTCTAAAAACCCTCTCTCTTATGAATGTGGAGGTTAGTGCTCATCAGTGGGACTTTATTGAGCTGCCACTTATCTTACCTTTTAAACATTCTTTGTTCAAGTTAGGCCTTTACAATAATTTTGCATCATGTATGCAGTCTTTTCCTGAAGATCTTTAATTTGCGACTGATAATGATATTAAAGAAAGAGAAGGTGCTGTAGTGTCAGTTGTTTATTATTTATTATCATCAGAGCTGTTATATCACTGCTACGCTTTTTTATTCAGCCATATATTTTTCTTATAGTATGAGCTTCCTTTACCAAATATTTTAATTTTGTTAAGTGACAACTTTAAAAGTCTTCTGGCATTTTATTATAGAAACCATATATTCACCAGTTCTATTGTTATACGTGAATATCATTATTGTTCAAAAAAAAACTTGAGTTCGAGCAATAACCCATTGACTCAAGTCTATCAACTTATCTAGTACTTAATTTTTTACACACTAAGTGTGGAACCCACAGACAAGTCTGAATACCCACGAAAATCCACTACATCCTTTGGTGGAGAACCAGAGGTTCTCTTACACAATCACCTCTGGCAAACTTATCTAGTACGTGAAAATGAAAAGAATATATTTCTTAAACATTGATGAACTACTGTAGCAATCAGTATAAGTGACAAGGACTTTGATATTTTAATTAGTACGGAGTAATGTGAAGCCTATTAAGTAAAACGCTCGTTGTTAAAAGCTCTACTTAAATCTAATTTGTAATTACACACCGACTTAGCCCCTATTATTTCTACCCCTCGTTTTAAACGCGTTCAAAGTTAACTAAATTCGGTGACTAAAATTCAAACTTTATACTTTCGGTGTCTGATATATTTTATTCTCTAGGGAAATGTATATGAAATGTGTTATTTTTATGATTCGTTTCTTTTTCGGTTGAAGATATACATATCAAAAATAAAATAGTCATTATACTTTGAAACGCAAATATAGAGAATTATTGAGTTAATCGTGGAGAAAATTATGCTATTTTTCCTGACCTTCTATTGATAACGTTTTGTACTACACTTAATACAAACTGAAATAATATTTTAACTATACAAAATTTTCCTCGAGATGTCAATAATTCTCGTAATTCAAATTGATGACGAAGAGTTTAGTGCTGTAAAACCATCTTCACCTTATTGCCGGTTTTAGACACACCGATTAGTTACTTTCAAAGTCTATATCAGACAAAGAAACAATTTTTGTGTAATTTAAAATAATATTATAAAGAGGAAACACTTGTGTTGTGGTATGTATGTATGTTTGTAACGTTTTCACACAAAAACTACTGAACCGATTTCAAAATAAAAATTCACCTTAGAAAGCTGCATTTTCACTGAGTGGTATGGGCTATATGTTACTTTATATATATATTTACTTTCTAAAAAAATACGGTTCCCTAAGAAATATGCGTTAATGTAACCCAATGTATGAAACATTAAATCTGTTATCACGTGCGCTGCGAAAACTATTGAAGGTAAAACAAAAAAATTCTACAATATTATAAAACGTATTAATATTTATTAAAAGCCCGTGATACTATATATCCAACTGGTGTAGTACTTTTTATATTTAAAAATATTAATAAAAGTGCCGACACTAATCAAACCATATTATTCACACCTATGTATAATTTTAATCCTATTAAATAAATTTTATTAAAGGCAATTTCAAAAACTGTCACATACTTTTTTATTTATTAAAATCGGACATTCCATTCAAAAGATATAACGAATTGAAAATGTCAATCTAAGAAAATAAGTCCGCCTTAGCAGATTTTCCACTGCCTCGAAATCGGTATCTACGTAGGACATTGCTAGCATGTATATAAGATTATTACCATACATAAGCTGAGATTAAAAACAATATAATTTTGTTTGCTTACATTAAAATTGAATTGAATATTGAATTTATAGATAGCGTAAATTAAATCTTATCATGGAATGAAAGGAAAATGTTGTAATAAACATTCATTAAAAAGTAATTAATGATTACACCGTGTTTGAACTCTTTAATATTATAATATATAAGTCAATGGTAAAACCGCATTTTTGTACTAAGAATTACATTTGATAACTGTCGAAGTATGAATGATGAATCAGTGAATGAAATATTTTGCCAAATTAACGTGGACCAACACATCGCAGTTACGAATTAAAGGTGACAACTAAAAAAAGTCATTTTACAGGAAAGACATTTGAAAACTATACAAAATTTTGAAATTGACCAATGGTGACATTATTTGTAAATGTATCAGACATTTTGGTACCAGAACATAATTTTTACCACCTAGTGTATAAGTTATAGACACTAGAAAATTATATTATTCTCATTTTTGAGGTGTCCTTAAATAAAATACATATTAACATGACATATTAACTAGCAACAACGTTTGCTATTCAATAACACTACGATTAGCGACACGATAAAAATAATGACGGGCGATCATTGAAAACATTTTCTCATAAAACTAGTTTGAGTGATTATATATTCCGGCTGGAGCAATATCTACATATTTTACTTATTTATAAGCAGAACTCTTATTAAAAACACATTAAAGACTAACGTGTCAGACTTTTTGAATTTTATTTATGAAGTTAGTTCCAATTTAAATTTTAGGCAGTGGCATTTCCTTATCTATTTTAGCAATCTAACTTATATCTCCAATTTTATTACATATTATTCTGCTTGGCTTTATATCCATGCAATATAAGTAATACATTTTAGTATGTCTATTTCCAAATGCTGGTTGAGAGATCTCACCTACTGGTAAATGTTAATACAGTCTAAAATTGTAATGTGCTAACCTGGAAACACGTAAATTTATTTTAATGGTTGCTTCACATTACAGGTAAACTCAAATTATTAGATAGGGTGATAACTAACCACGACCAAATCCATACACCAGTTTAAACCTCACCATCACCAAAATAGATATTTCTCTATACTTGTCCAATTAGTATTCGAACCCATTACGCGTTTAACGAGTACTTACACCATGGCAAAGAATATTTAGTTTTACATAATTAATGAAATATTTAGTTACAGAATCTTGAGTAGAAAAGCACCTATGGAATCTAGTTTACATCCAAAAAATATAATTAAAATATTCGTTGTAACAGCTGTATTGAAAAAAACAGGTATTTTAAATTTATTTTCTGTCAGAATTAAGTTCTGCAAAAGCTACAAGTATTTTAACGGGACGTTAAGTATGTTATTCCGACTCTTCGAAACTAAAATTTTATCGTACTGACTGGAATAGCATTGAAGTACATTTCGTTAACGTTATTGTATTGAGAATTAAAAGTAATAAATTGAGAAAATAGCGTCTTTTCAACTAATGAGACGACAACTCGCCCATTGCGAAACTATTTGAATTACCTGCACATAGATGTTTATTATATCGTATTTATTTCTAAGTTAAATATGGCATGATAACTAACTTTGGATACAGTTTGAAAAGGGTATTCAGCTTCGTCGTCTTTTAAAGATAGAGACATTTAACTCATTAAAGGTATATCAAATTTAACTCATTAAAATGGCAAATGCCTCAATGGTAATAAAAATTCTGTCTTTAAGACTAACTGTATGCTAAAATATTTCAGAGCTATACAAAACTACGAAAAGAGGTACTCGGTGGATGGTGGATTTGAAATAACGGCTTTCCTCGCGGCGATTGGCGATTTCATTGGAATTTTCAGTCTTTCATTGCTGGTTGGTGCCTTAATGGGCTGTTTGACTGCATTGATATCCTTTTCATTGAATAACTTCTGATTTTGCAGGTTCCTTATGAAACAAAATAGTATATTTTGCATTATTATTTCGCCAAAATGGACTTGCAATAAGAATAACTTTCTTAAATAGAAGGAAATATGTGTTAGTACGAAAATATGATAAAACTCCTTTTTTTTAATATTCAATAATATCATAGTTTAATTTTTTACCACGATACCATCTTGTACTTTATTCTCACTGACCATCACTTAAGAGCATAGTCAAGCGCTAAATTGTCGGCTTTGGCAAAAATGCCAGTATCCGCTTTGTTTTTAGAGGCCCTGGATTCTATTATCGTCAAAGCAAATTTAAGACATTGCATTTTCTGATTTATCTGAATCTGGACTGGTGGAAGGATTTGGCCGTGGCTAATTATCACCCTACCGACAAAGACGTGCCGCCAAACACAAAATCTGCTTTCCGCTACGATGCTGGACGGAAAGCATAAGAGCTAAATTACCTCTTACTAGGTTATCGCGCTTCCATCTTGTCTGTATAATCACTTACCATCAAGTAGTACAGCAATAAAAATATTATAAGCAAAATGTGTATGACAGAGTGACTGTTCTACCCCTATTAAATAATCTTGTGTTTTGAACTATTATGAATGAATGATTTTTCCCTTAAGTAAGACATACATGACCAAATTCACTCATGTTCGTGATTGGCCGTTGCTGGAGTCAGCACTGTTTGTGCTTATGTCTTATGCTGCTTTCCTCATAGCTGAAGTGTTTGAACTGACTGGTAAACTATTCTTTTATATCATTAGATTCACACTAATTTCTAAAGGCGATCGCTGAACTTCTGTTGATGGTCAGATGTTTGAACTATTGAACTAGTACTATTTACATACTTTTTCTTATACATTTGCTTATTGGTTAGTTTAATAAGTATTGCTTTGCAAACTGTGGATGTATTATGATGCAGTGAAAAAACCCATAAGTAGTTAATTGCCCTTTGCCAGGCTAGTTTTTTTTACATTAGACTGTATTTCACCATCAAGTGAGATTACAGTGAAAATGCTCATTTTTCCACAAAAAGAATGTGCAAGGATACCGACTTACCTGTACTTCGAACATATGGATAGGCTGCATATGTGTTAAAATTATAGTTACACAGTATTTAAAAAATGAAACGTTGTTGTCTGTTAAATTGTTTTGATTATCGAAACCAAGCCGAACAATGTTTATTTATGAAATCGCTTAGTTATTTATTGTCACTTATGACTAATTATAGTTATAAATAGAACCAACCGATCGATTTCGAGACATCAGTTCTTAAACGATTTTGATCCATTCAGAAGACTCTGTTTGATTTAAAGATAGATAAACACTTTATCGCATACTTTTTACATTACTAAACTAACGATAAACATGACAAAGATTAAAAGTCATAAAAAGTATGTAACGGGCAGCCTTATCACTAGTGATAGCTTCCAGACATTCTCTCTGAAATATCCTGACTGAACCATTCGTTAATCTGTTGCTCTGATTAGGAAAACTAAATCACTAGTTATATTCTGTGACTTAATTTAAAAAAAATATTTTTTACAACCACCCGATGATCGCTCCTCTGTTATATATGTATAATTAAAATATTTTTACAGGTGTCGTAGCTGTTTTATTCTGCGGTATATGTCAAGCACACTACACATATAACAACTTGTCAGCTGATTCTAGGAACAGGACAAAACAGCTATTTGAGCTGCTCAACTTTTTGGCGGAAAACTTTATCTTTACTTACATCGGCGTGTCAATGTTTACTTTCCCTAAACACCATTTTGACCCTTGGTTCATCATCGCTGGCTTTGTATCCTTTGAAAATCAGTCTCCAAAGTATCTATCAACTGAACTCTTAACGTCAAAATATAAAAATCAATGCACGTGATGCTAGCTGGGGCGCTCGCGATTTCGTGTACATAGCACTCATGCCTGACATTCTTATATACCTACATATATGATGAGAGCTCTCTATAATATAGATAAAGTCACGGATATAAGCTAATAATGCTGTGCAGAAATTTTTGTCAATATCGATAAAGCCTTTCTTGATTTATTAACAGACTATGAATAGATGACCTATAATTGGATAAATCACGTGTTCTACCAATTTGCAGTACATCAGTCAAGCCGGTCTTGGGGGTATAACGACACATAAAAAAATTGCACCAATGCAATCAAACTGAATATTTCTCAAAAATTTTACCAGAAATTGGACTATACTGCACATTTATTTTGTAATATATATTATACGTACCAACGTTGAACGATATTTGCAAATTAATAACGGTGAAATTTATTTGACTTATAAATTAAAACAAAGCATCTCAAAACATATGGCTCGAAAGTTATTAAGGTTAAAGCGACATTTTCAAGTTAAAGCAGGTGTGCATTAATATAACTGTACAAATTTTATGGTTAATTTACTCTTTGATTCAATAATTTAAAATTTCTGTATACTTCGACTTTCGTTGATCTTCATACATATATGGATATAAAATAAAAGTATCTATTTGTAATATCAGAATATAGGTTTTTAACTGAATGCATTTAAATGTTTACCCGATACTTTACACGAAAAGAAATTTTTATTTATTTGTTAATCTTTTTTATTTCTTCGATTTCATTTTTGTAATGAATTTAAGAAATTGGTGGGAGATGGGGTAGGAGGATTTACTTTCAAAAATTATATTACAAGAAGTTTGGTTACTGTTACTGTAAATTGTAAGCAATTTCTTTAACATTACTTATACAGCTGACTTCCACGCTGGGACGAGCTGTGAACATCTATCCTCTGTCATTTCTATTAAATCTAGGTCGAAAACCACCAATACCAATGAACTTTCAACACATGCTATTCTTCTCAGGTAAGTAGTTAATATTTAAACTACTTGTGTATCCTATGTTACTATGCACTATTAAATTTATATGTAACTTTTCTGACGTAGCGCAACATAAGACAATTGAGCTAATATCTCGCTGGTCGTTATTAAGAACTCGGATCTACTACAGCCAAAACAGGTTGAGCAGAGCGGTTTGATGGCAGTTTCACTGATAAAAATGTTAAAATCTGATGTCTAAAAAGAATCTTACTCAAATTGTTCGACTACTACACTCAATCGAATGACGTGTCGTAGCATGTGCCTCATTTCATACCCCTTACACTCTGTATTCTTTAATACCTATAGTTTACTGAAGCAGAATACCAAGACATAAAATGTCAACGCTGATGTGAAACGTTACCTCTCGCAGTATACATTGTTGAATTTTTATCTAAAATGCGCAATAAAATATTACATTTTCCTATGTATAAGATTCATTTTGTAGTCCGAAAAATACAGTAGATACATACACGTACATATAAACGTGTAAAATTACAGGCCTCCGTGGTGCTATGTCTTTTGCATTGGCGATTCGTAACACTGTCTCCGAGGCAAGGCAAGCTATGTTGACAACCACCTCGCTCATCGTCATTGCAACTGTAGTACTACAGGGCGGTGCTGCTACACACGCTCTCGCATACTTGCGAATACCTACTGGGTAACTGTTGGTTTCATATTTATAAATTTTGATTCATGCATTTGCGCTTGAGAAAACTATATATATATATGAAAAACTTATAACTCAGATATCAGTATATGTAATGTTCACAAATGTTGTTTATTTGATTAAGGTTAAATTTTGTTAATTTTACAGACAAGGTCAAAATGATGAAAACGAGGCCCTGCCTTATCGTGACGTGAGAAGTGTAAGTAAAATGTCATTACAATTAATTTTCAAGCTATTATATTTACACCGGGCTACACTTTGCACCAAATTGTAGATGTTATAATAATGCTGTAGTGGTCAGTAGTAGATAGATGAAAAATGGTGATACAATAATACATCTTGTATTATTGTACATTTTTTGGTATGAAAAATCATTATTAAATCATCATTTTAGATCTATGATTAAGGGGGCATTCAATTGAAGTCATTTATAATAATAATAATTTATACTATAAATTTTCGTCATTTAATAACATCTTTAAACTGTATTAACGGGTACATGCGACGGCGACAATTATAAATATTTTGTCTATACAGTTTGAATATGTTATTAAACCACGAAAATTTCAGTATAAAAGGTATTGTTATTCTAATTTGTTCAGGGTAATGGAATAATTTAAATTAACCAACAATGACTCTTATGTTAATTATCATTAATTTTGTATTTGTTTCAATTTAGACATAGTGTAATAAGATTAAATTTGCATTTTTTTTACTCACTACGCTAGAAGCTAGAATTTCGATAAGTGTTGATATGATACAATTGTGAGCAAATCGATAAAGAATAAACAACATATTTCAATAGGGCAGATAGTTTATTGAATTTTTAAAAAATCCTTTATATTTTTAATCCCTTAACATTTCTGACTAACATTTCTACGTCTATTCAGTAGGTGTTGGAAGATCTAACAATCCTACACTCTTGTTGTACTGCTTCAACTTTAAAGAGAAAAAACGGCAGGCTACAAAATTGCCTAATTAAATATTTATCGTGTATCCTATGTTTTTAATATGATGTGTTGTTTCTCAAATTTACAAAAACCATTGACATTTATTTATTACATGAACTATGTTACAAACATGCACTTTCAAACAAGTTGTGAACACGTGTGTAGTGATTATTACATACAACACATATTCCATAGCTTTCGACAGCTGATTGTTTTGTAATAGTTATGAGCTAATTTTGCATGTCTTAATTTAATAGACTGTAATTTAATCCCGTATGTAGTGCTTGCCACTGTTTGTGACTTTTGAATAAAATGAGTAACACATAAATAATAGACAAACGAAGGCATATAATATTTGAAAGTGTATGTCGCAAACTCATCTGCTATAATATTACATTCTACAAATATTAAATTTAACATTAAATAACTGAAAATTTCTCCATTTTGATTCAAAATTATTATTTTTTAATACATGATATATTTTTCTGCAACATCTTGAATATACGGTTTATATTGTAAACTTCTTCTGTTGAAATAATGAAGTTTTGACGTGATAACGCTTTATAAATCAATGAACATCGTCTGCGCGCACTAAAAAACAAACTCAGTGTCACGTTCCGCCTGAGCCGAGCGTACTTCCATTAGAGAGGCACGATCGGACTAACCGTTCGGCTTTCACTTCGGAGAAATAGTTACATTTTCCATTTCTCTTCCACTTCATCGGCCGACGCGTTTGAATAGAAGAGAGACAGGGGCAGCACAAACCGTGCACAATTTCAATTGTTTGTTTCATTGTTTTCTAAAATAAAATGAAACATTAATTGTACATTATAACAAAAAAATATCATCAATGTTTTGTTATGACGATAACGTCTCGTAAAATTAGCATCTGTAAATCGCCTTTACAGACAACCAACTTTTTTTACGGATAGGTATTTAAAATTTGTAAATTTAGTATTGGAAAGAGATATCTAAAGATTTCCATGGATTAGATATTATGGCAGATGTTTACCATATCGCCAAGTAAAGAGTACGCTTCGACGGTACCGCGCATGTGATTAATCAGAACTTATTCTGGCAGCTCTACCAGTCCACGGAAGCAAGCAGACCGGTATGTATATTCGTGTACAAAAATTGGCTTTAAATGTCCCCATTAATGCTTTCATTTTCACGAACATGTCTCGAATGTAATAAAATTATTATCATTTGAGATATTTTCGAGTTTACCATTCCATGTCCATTTCAAATTTACTTAACTGTACTAACTATCAAATACATCACGCCATATAATGAGATTGAAGTATTTTGTTAAAACTCTTTCTTTCACTGTAATTTGACTAATATTGGAAAAAGAAAGGTTATAAAGTGCTAAATATACATCGACGTACGATTTCCATCTACATACTACAATATAACGAAGCTCACAAAGATGAAGGAATTTTTAGCTACAAAATCTTCTAAGAAAATCGTCGCTATCTATGCACCTTGTGGTAAATAAGTAAATTGATGAGTCAATATTTGTTATTCAGCCTGCTGATATAAGTTTCGGCCTCCGAAATTTGGACTCCACTCAATCGCCCACTAGCGACAGGGCATCAGTAAGCAGCCTTATATGCATTTGATATACTTTTCATGTATTGCTACATGGACTTGGCACTAACCTTCCCGCAAATTACTAATCACTGCATGTCCTATTATTATAACAATCAAACTATTTAGCACGGATGTAATAAGAGGTTTGAAATCTCAGGGCAATCTTAAAACAAATTTGCACGGCATATTAGGTAAAACGAATAACCATGAACTTCAGCTTGTGTAATCATTACTGTAATGAAAAGTGTCTTTTTTGTTATGTGAAGATATTGGCTTACTTTAAAGGTATTCCTATAAAGAACTGAAAAGGCAATTTCATCACAGTTTTAACATCCAATATGCATTGCAGGTTTTGCATGTAATTTTATTTTATTTTTTTATTTGGTTTCAATGTCTAGAACGGCCGCATGGTAGTAAAATGGGGCAAAGGCGAAAACGGAGTGATTATGCCTTGGCAACTAAACTCTTTCGAAGTATGTAATTTCTTATTTCTTGCAAATATTTTTTATACATTTGGCATGATCATGGGGGGCGCACATGAATGCATGCCACAATTTTAATGTAGCAACATATCGCTTCAACAAACTCACGTAATAATTTTTCAAACTAATTAATTACTATACTAATTTACCTTATTTAACTTATGACTTTAAATCATGTGTTGCTACATGCACAATGTCTTAAATATATTTGGTGTAATAAGTTCCTTTTTAAAAATATACTTAAATAAATGTGTGTCAAATTTGGTAATTAAAATCCTTATCTTCAAAAGATAATGTAGTATTTTTTTTGTTTTGTTCATATATAGAAATTTTTATTAATTATTTGACACATTTTTACTAATTAATTATGTACATTTATCTATAGAACCTGAGTTCTATAGTATCATGACAGTCTGATGCTGATCAGACTGTCATGTTTCTTTTCACAGGGATTCTTAAACTCTAAATGTCCATTTATTTATATTTTCATTTATAATAATGTAACTGTAATGAAAATCTAATATTTTACATACGTGAGATGACTTTTACTTAGCTGTTTAATAAGCATTTAATGACATACTCATAACATTTAACGACACTCTAGTATCAACTATATTTACAATAAAAATTAGGAGATTTTCATTTTCTTTCTTCTTTCTCATAATGTAATATTACTTCAGTTCAAAGGTATAAGTATTTTTTTTAATATCACACAAATTTATATATTTTGGGAAATGGTGTTTTTATATTTTAATATAAACTTTATTACTGTAAAATGTTTCTAATTTTCTTATATATAACAGAAAATATTGCCAATTTAATATGAAAATTCTTTATCAGGACACTCCTCATGGCAGCGGCGAAAATAGTGGTGAAAAAGCTCGGCTGGCTCGGCTCTGGAGTGCTGTAGATTCAAGGCTCCTTAAACCGTTGTTAACCCATGCGAGACCGCCTTTAACCGAGACACTACCCTCTTTCCTGAGGCCTTTAGGCAGGATATTGACCACGACTCGACAGTACACGCAATCGGTAAGTATATTTTTGTAGGAAAGTGGACGTGTAAGTTCAGTACTACATTATACAAACACTAGCTGACCCGCGCAACTGCATCTGCGCATACTTAAATGTGGGTTTCAAAGTACGGCGACATCTATTTGATACCTACGTAACTTTTCCATACCCGCGCCCGCCAACCACTGTGCAATTTTAATCTCAGATATCTTCTAACAAATCAATTGTAATCAAATGCTGTTAAGGGCAGTTTTTATCTACGTGAAATATAAAACGTATGTAACATATTGAATTGGTTAATGAATAATATTGTATTTTATAAAATAGCTTGGTAAATAACACATTTCTGCACAATAAAAGTACCTGTAATTTCAATAATAGTAATGTACCTCTAACTTTAGCTCGGTGTTCCATAAAGCATATTATCCATATATATATATCTACTTTTGTTATTCGTAAAACTCCTTTCGAGATAAACAAATATCATCGCGGATATTATTAAGATATACTATTCCATATCACTTTAATTTGATCTATCTGGTGAAGTTTAGCCAGCGTTTTTTATTTACTTTCAAAATAATAAGTTCATTACGATTTCACATTACAATTCTTTGAATTTTTTCTTCTTTTTAATCACTCCATCTAATCCTCAAAACTGCGTTCAAATCCTTTGAATAATTTGAAAGATCTAATGGAAATCAGCGAAAGAAATTTCATTTTATACTACGTAAAGATTACCTGTAACTTTGATGGTTTGACGTGGTTGAACTTGTCACGTTGTTTGTCCACGATGGACTCCTAAACTACTTAAATGATTTTAATCAAACCTGCACACAGTGTGTAGTTTGATCCAATTTGAAAGATAGGATAGCTTACATCTTAATTTATAGTCGCAATATTATTTTATTGCAAATTATTTGTCTATTAAAATCCTTAAACAAAAACCTTAGCCACAGCAACGAGTGCCCAGATCTGCTAGTGTATATATATAAGTGTCTACGCTAAATATGTAATTATAAAAGATATTGGTTTTACAATTTTAGTTTTGATGATTGATAGGACTTTGGTTTTACCTATGGGACAGTTTTAATACACATATTCTGCCTCATTGGTCTAGTGACATGTTCGGCTTCAGACATGAGGTCCTGGGTTCGAGGACCAGGTCAGGCTAATTCATAATGAGTGTTCTTTTAAGATTTTCAAAATTTGCCAGAATGTTTGGTTTTGAGGTTAGGAATGTGCTCCACTCCCGTCCCGGCCCGGATAACACGTTAAGTCGTCGGTCCTGTGCCTAGTATCTATCCCGTTGCATCGGGTGTCGGATTACCGTTACATTGGACTATGACAGTGAAGGAATAGAGAGTGCACTGGTAGGTCTATGCTCTAAAAACCCCATGTCTTATAAGTGAGGAGGCCTATACCCAGCAGCGACACGTTTATGGGCTGCTACTTAACCTTAATATATTTTTTTTAATTTCAGGACAATAGCTTCAGAAGGACAGATTCTGATTCTGACTTATGTATTGATGAACCGCAATCTGTCCCAACTACAATTGACCCACAGGTATATTTGTAATTACTTTTAGTTCTATTGATAAATTTTTATTTTGCTTTAAATGTATCTTATGTTAACGTATATGTTTCAATTACAATTATTATCTTAAGAATCATACATCATCATATCATAATAGTTTATGACAAATAACTGATTCTATTATGATTTTGAGAGTTGCTTAACGAATTGTAGAGACGTTTTAAAGTGATCGTTCGTTATATTTGAATTTAATAAGTTGTACAAAACTTAGCAAAAAAATATAGTAGCCTAGGATTCCGCTTCATGTTCTGTCCAAATTGTACTCAAGTCTTCTTTGAATTAAAACAGACTAACAAAAATAACAAACAAACTTGTAATTCCACATTTTACGATAAAGAAGGTTCAGAAATCATTTATTGGGTTGAGTATACGCATTTTTTATAAGATACCACAATCATAAAAGCAATACATTTACCTCTACATCATTTTAAGAAATATGTCATAAATATTATTTTACTACATTGAAAATGATTTAGGTGATACAAATATTTCGACTCGATTCAAGTTGCTCATGGAAGCAAAATATTACACATTGTTACCTAAAAAAACTATATTTAGAATAATTTCTGAGTTTCTTCTCAGTGGAAATAACTTCCCGAACTGTTGGTCGATTTGTTACCAATGGACAATAAAAAATATTTTAATAACGAATAGAAAAATCTTAGGTAATGGTTTTGTAGGGTTGCGTTATCGATGCTTTCAAATATTAATAGCATTACCATTTCATAAAGGAAGTATGTCTGACATAATAGATTTTTGAGGATAAGAGGTAACCATGCGTTTATTAGGTTGATAAGTTTGTTTAACCATTTCAATCTTCTGTATTTAAAAAATCCGCGTAATCCGAACGAGGGTACCAAACAACCCCAGTTCATTTATATAGAAATTTGAAAAAAGCCATCGGAACATCATGTGCATAACTTTGCGGTTGCATGGCGACAACAATATACGCGGCCGTACCATTCGCCAAAAACGAATACAGTACATTTGTCTCGCTTCTTCTTTACGGTGATGCGGCGTGAGTGAGAGAAATAACATGTAATCAATAGACTAATACAATACATGCTAATAGTAGGAATGTAGATGTTGATATTTTTAAACGAATTACGCTTTCGACGAAGCAAAAAAACGGGAAATAGTTTCTTTATAATGCTTCTTTTAATACAAAAAATAATAATTAAATTATTAAATAAAATCTCGTACCCGGGGTATTTCAATTCCCCCACTTTGGGGTGGCTAGGTGAAGTATGTAATTGAGAAAGAATAAGTTTGCTGCAGTATTAACAGGCTCAAAATAAAATCCCCACACTATGCCTGATTAGAGTTCAATAAAATAATATAGACTCGATCAAACCTGGTATTTGAGTTCAATTGTTATTTTAAAACAGCAAATAATTATGAGGTTGATTAATAAAAAAATATCAATAAATTCTTCAAACAATAACAAATAATTGCAAAATATGCTGATATCACTAACTCAGCAGAAATACTCTGTTAAATAATAACTATTGTTATTGTACCCACTTACAAACAAAATGCCTTGACACTAAATTACTTAGAGCTTTGTAAGCCTGTGTGAAGAAAGAATATTTATATTTTGCTTGACGTTTATTTTTATATCACGCTTTGTTTCCGCTTTCACATTATCCTTTGCTATAATTTTTTTTTTTTTTCAAAATAGACCCAGCAACGTTACAGGCTGCATTAATTTGTACTATGTATAAAGTATAATTATAATTTCCGAATTTTTACTTTGGTGGTTTACGTCCACTTCTTTACTTTGATAAAGTAAAGAAGTGGAACTTTGATAAAGGTTTTAATATATTGTAGAATTGTAACTCTAGAACGGACAAATAACCGTTTCATAATTTCTACTGATAAGATTTTGTACTTTGACCCTTAGGTATACATATTATCTATCGATACAGAAATTAAACTGCAATATAAGAAAGTATATCAATTTTATGGATAACTCTTGTAATACGGAAAACTTTTGACAATATTTGCTTACTTTATATGAAGGACATGAAAAGATTACAACAGTCCATTTACTATTTTTTTTTCGCAAAACGATAATCTTTCAATACAGATTTATTAAATCAAATTATCAAAGTCATCATTTGTGATGTGCCCGCTTAAGGTTCTTCGCATATATATGGTCACTTCATTTTAATTAAATATTGTTACATTTATTTCTAGATTGATTTTAACAATTAATGATTGATCAATTTTGCATGTTAGTTGTAATTCTTTTCACAATTCCTTTGACATTATTTAAAAAAAACGGTATGGCTTTTTGAGTAATGTCTGTTTTGCATTAATAACCAGAGATAGGTGAAATTCAAACTATTTCCAGGCTTATATACCCTTAATTTTATTTTTAAATGTTTTAATTTGCTTGTGTTCTTTATTTTGGTTCATAACTGTTTTTATTTCGTTGCAGCTACCATATAATATACGGAATGGATATGGAAATGTCTAAGCTTTGTAGCATTAGTGATCCTCGGCTGTGATACCAGGTCTAGAATTCTAGATGTACATAGAATATTGTTTTTTAATAGGCAAATTATTTCTTGATCATTGCACGCAGCAACTCTGGCCCGGACTCGTGGACACGAGAATCTCAGTAGAAGGTATCACCGGGAGTAATATATAGATATAAGTAGAAAAATAAAATACTGCGCTCTTTGTGCCACGACGGGAAGAATTCGAATGTATAATGCTATTTTTTGATGTAGCTAGCAGCTACGACCATTTAGGGTGTTTTTAAGACTAGTATATGCAAGTAGTGCCGCGGCGTTATCCTCTAGTATTCGTTGCTTCAATGTTCTTTTAGTTGTTGTATTATTGCTTTTGTAGCTGGTAACAATCGCACGTTTGAATATCGTAATTGCCTCTATATCCACGTATAAGTGTATCGTTATCTGTGGTATACTTCATTTTCAATCTAACATGTCGACACGCGCGCGTTTTTATATCGTAATGCCTCGTGTACAAGTATCGATGTATCCTTGTTTATGGTATACTTCCATTTTCAAAATTATCGACATGTCATTATTACAGATTATAACGAATTTTATTATGCGATCCCATTTTATTACTATAGAGAAATGTGTTGTAATATTCAAGATAATATTGCAGGTTATCATAAACTGACTGCAAATACAGTACAAAATTAAAACCTTACATATTTTTCATATACACACGTACCGTGCACTACAGACGGTGTAATTTTGCTAAAACAAAGATTTTTGGGCCCTTAGTTTTTGCTGACATATACTACGTCAATATATAAATATACGAACTGTCAAAAGATATGTTTATTATAGGTACAAACGCAGCTGAAAACTTTCATAAAAAAAAGCTTATTTATTACGTTTAAATGTAACTAGTTTCCTTCCTATATAATATACTCGATCCGAACAATATCGTAATGATTATGGTAGGTAGGTATAGTATTGATTAAATAATATTCGAGCTATCGAACCGAGACTTCTCCAAACATTTATTTCCTCTTTATAATTTCAATATTAGACAACAAACAGATCACATCTCTATTCTGTCGTATCAGAATTAAAATTATTACGTGTTTTCTGTACAAAACGTAAATGATTTCGTTTTTATAATAATGTTATCATAGATATTACAATTTTGTCTATACTTATTACGGCACGCCGAAATCGAAATAATAATCGATATAATGTAACATACCTTATAGTAATAATAACTTTTCTATCTTCAATATTTTTGTATGTACTGTTTATTTATATTTTTAATACTAAATTGCTATTTATAACTTCAAATGATTATATTTTATCTAGTCCACTATTTCTTTTTAAATGTTACAAACATGATAATAAAATTTGAAATTAGCTCTCATTAAATGGGCATTTAAAATAAGTTGCTGGTTAAAGGTTGTATTTTATGTGGTACATAATTTTGCTGTTAGTTAATTAAAATTGTTTATAATTTGTAAATAATACATTTATCTCTATATGGTTATGTTTGGTTTTTTGAAAACATATTTTGTGTCCATTTTTCACATATTTGACTTTGTAGTTGTATTTACTTGTAAACCACATATTTTTAATTAAGTTAAAGCGCTTATTTGCCTTTGTATGTCCTTCAGGTGATATATAGAGGACGAATGTTTATCACGAATTTTAAATGACAAAAATCTGATATATTATGTGTAATAAATATTTGACTCGGCAAAAAAGTTTTATTTGCTTCCTTTATTTTAAATAAAAATACGAATAGGCGTCAATAAAATGTGTGTTGTGTGAGACATTTTGTAGAAGTATACATAACCACAAGAGAAAACCTTTTAAATAATTTGATTGACATAACTTTATTTAACTAAAATAGTAAACTGAGCAAATAACTTAAGAAAAGCTTTTTGTCTTCTATAGTGATATACCACTAGGTTTTAATTAAAATTCAAAATATATTTATTCAAGTAGGATTTTACAGCACTCTTGAATCGTCAAATATGGTTTTTTTTGCATATATTATTTCAATGAAATCGTGATGATAATAAGAACGACATACAATCTATTTACGAGGGTTACTTCGCGTCCTGTTCTAAGAAGAACCCGCAATAAACTCATTATCGTCTGCATTTTTTCCATCAACATGACATACGTAGTCTTTAAAATTATAAAATGGTTCCTCAATCAGGTTTCTTTTAATAATATTTTGTTAAGTGACATTATGGTAACTTCTTTTGGGATTGTATTATAGAAAAGTATGCAGTTGAATATTTGTCAATGAATGATTTGTCAATTTTATGAAGCCTAATACAATTTATAACAATTTTATTTTTATTTCTTAAATTATATGAGGTACATTTTTATTTGTAAAAAGATACAAGTTAAATTTTTATTTTTAAATGAAATACTTACTAAACCTTAAACAGGATAACAAACCTGGATGAATTAATAAATGAAAACAATGATATAACCCAAAACTTTTATTTGATTTTAAAATTGTATGTAACATTCTTAACATATTCCAGAATTTCTTTTAAGTAGCTTCTTTATCAAGTTGTACTTTAAGTTGCCACCTAATTTCATCAGTAACTTTAAACTTTGGCCCATGTCCTGGTACAATCCAATCTGCTAACTGGGCTACCTTTGACCTATTATATTTTTGCTGTGTTGGATCCTCACTTCCAGCTTCTAACCATATACTGGGATCCTCTATATCTTCATATTTTTCAAATAAATCACCTGTATAAACAAAAAAAGTTCCAAATAATTAACTATTTATTTATGCATTATGTTTGTTATAAAATTTATATGTAAACTTATTTTTCTTACATACAAGTCCAAAGCTAAAATATTTATTCAAATTGGTTTTTTTTATTATTGACAGTGCTTGACTAATCTCACCTGGTGGTAAATGATGATAGTCTAAGATGGGAGCATGCTAACTTGGTAAGAGACATATTACCTGTTATGTTTTCTACACAGGATGGTATCTGAATAAATAATTTTGTTTAAGGGCATCTCTTTATAGGTAGGGTGATAACTAGTCATGGCCGACCCATCCACTAGTCCAGACTCAGACAAATCCAATTTCTTAAATTTGCCTTGGCAGGAATCAAACCTAATAAGCACCAGAGGACTTCAAATTCTAATGGAACAAACGGTAGAAAGACTGCCGATATAAGGAAGTATCCAACAAATTTAATTTAAATTATAATTAGATCTTTCTCTTTTTTACCATATAGGACTCATTTTAAAAAGAATTTTACAAATATCTCTAATGTAAAACCTTAGTTTTGAGCGCAAATTACCTGTTATAGCAACTGTTTCATTATTACATGAAAGTGCCAGAACTGTCACATCTGAATGAGTGTGTCCTGGTGTTGGAATGACCTTAACATTTTCTTCTATCAAAAATTCTTCACCTAAAATATATATAAGTGTAATTTTATCAGAACACAGTTGTTTTAAATAACAACTTTACAATCTTACTTATATAGACTCTGCTGTACACTTGCTATGTAATGTTTGCAGTTGAGTAGGTAACTCTAATCATTTAAGGAAACAAGGCAGTTAAATGTCACTATATTTTAATTTAGTATATACATGTTACATTATGAATATAGAATAAATAAAATAATTCATATTTTTACCCTTGCTTTGTAGAAGTTGTCAAATGAAAAATTTGGTGTGTGGTCTAAACACACACCAAATTTTTTTAATAAAAATATTTATTTATTCTTATTGCACACATACATATAAAATTTAAAGAAAGAGAATTACAAAGGCGATCTTATCGCTCTGAGCGATCTCACGATCTCCTCGTGACAACCTTGGAGTAAAAATATATTTACAATAATCTAAGGGCTTTGTTAGATAAAAAGCAACTTAATCACATTCCACTGAATATGCTGGTATGTATAGAAAAGCAATGATTTATCATTGGGATCCATTTAGTACAATATATTTCTTTTTAAGTCACAAATTACTATTTACATAAAAGGGCAATGAATGGCAGTGCAGGTCCATCAGGTGCTATTGTAAAGTAGATATAGTATGTACTACTAGTGAATTGTAATAAATACATAATTTCTGAAATTAATTCAATCTATAATGACATACTATTCAAATTTAAAATACCTTTATCAAATGCATGTATGTAATAAGTATCCATATATGACACACCAAATCCAACAATATGTTTAGCCTTCAAGAAAAGGTTATTGTTCCCCATGTGATCTGAATGACCATGTGTAGAGACAACATAATTTATATCTTCTACACTAAAATTGTGCTTTTTCAATGCTACAATTTAAGAAAAAACGAGATTAGTAATGCTTTACTATTCTTATCAAGATGACTAACAAAATATAAGGCTTGTGTTACAATGAAGACAATTTAAACACTCGAAAAGTTAATATTATTTTTTCATTTTACTAACACAGTATTACACTAGTTAACACTTTAGCAGATAACAATAGACAAGACCCCGTCTGGCTACATATCCATTTTTAACTACCCACCACCCCTCTTCTTTCCTCATCAAAATGCGGCAAACATCTCTACACAAGCGCCTCTTGTCGGCAGCCATCGCCTTCCGCCGGGAGTCTGCGCGCCTTAATGGAAGACAGTAAACTCACCAGACTCACCTGTTACACTTGTTACGAAATGTTTTTAACAAAGGCCAGGCCAATTTCATGTTACTCTACAATATTAATAAAAAAGTGACTTTAATGATTACAGGTCAACCAGTTTGTATCTTAGTTAATTCTATACACGCCAGAATATTGAGCGGAACATAAAAAAAATAAACCTTTATATTTTTAAAAGTTATTAAAAGTAATTAAAATAAGATGTAGTAAAAAATTGTATTCCCTTAAAATGATTTTTGTAGTATAATGTGCTAAAATTTACTAACCACTTACAATTTTATCGGCATCCCATGCAGTCATTGTATCTATTATTATATTGTTCTTGCTTTTTATCAACGAACAACTGCAATTTGCTTTCATTTCTTGCCTATTTATCAATTTAGAATAACCATCGTAAAGTACTACAATTTCACACATTTTTGAAATTCTTCTTTAATATTATTTAAATATTAATTACCAATACAAAATGACAATTGTAATGATATCCAAATTAAGTATAAAACAGATTGAATTATTTAAATATTATATTATAAATTTAAATGCGTTTACTGGTTGACGTATGTTTGACATTTGACACTCGCAAGATGTAACAAATGTTGCAATCATAAAGTGAGGGTTTCGGACAACTACAAAAATCTCTATAAATAGATAAAGGTAACTGGTATTACAATTATGGATGAAATTGCCCTTAAACCAACAATAAAAAAATATTAAGTTAATGTCTTTGCCCAATAACACAAACTCAATCAATAATTTAAACAAAACTTAATTGTTAAATTTGTATTTAAAAAACTGTATAACAATAAGTGCCATCCGCTACAAATCAACGAAAATGCATTTTAATGGAAATTTAAAGGGACTCTTGTTGTAGAACAGTGCCACGTACCAGCAAAGACGTACCGCCAAACAAAGAGATATGTGTTCCGATACGATGCTGTGTAGAAACCATAAGGGGTATATCGCCTCTTACCAGATTAGCGCGCTTCCATCTTGGACTGTTTCATCACTTACCATCAGGTGAGATCACAGTCAAGCGTTAAACTGTCAGTAAAAAAAAACAGTGACTGTGATAGAATGAACTGTAAAATAACAATGTAGGCCAGTTATTAATTCATAATTGCTTAAAAATTTGTGTCTTTAATCTAATTATGCAAATATAAACATAGAATACTTGATAGTGCATGCTTAAGAGAATTTTAATTACTCTGTGAATTACCTCTCTATTTTAATTACACCTGTCTCTTTTCCCAGCTGTCTTCGCCGGTTATTTTTAGGTTAAATTCTAAAATAAATTCAAGAAACGAGCAGTGATACGTACTATAAGTAGGTTATTTTAATATTCCAACGTGCGCCAATACATCTCTATGTATTCATGAAAATTGCGCATTTGGTCTATTGTACATTCCGCACCTAACTTGAAAGTTCATTGTACTTCCATTGTTTACACAGTGTTATGAACCATTAGGATCTATTGCCTGCCGCTTTAATAGCGTCAGAACTTAGAAAATCATGTCAGGCGATGTTCAACCTAGAAAACGGAAAGATAAAAAGAAAAAGAAAGGTAAGAAATTACACACAAGAATGCTTTCTAAGCTACGCATTATTCAATATTATAATAATTGTAATTTCAGATGATTTAGGAATTGAAGATCCTCGTGGTACAGCAGCAGTTCTAGGGGAGGGTGACGTTTTCATTCACTCTCAACATGACCATGGTACAGGAGGACATTGGTGTGCAAAAATTATATTCTTCTCACTTTTGGCCATTCTGATTACTCTTATTGGATTGATAATATTAGAAAACAGAGGACTGTCTGAATGTGAGTATATGTAAATTCGATCTAGATATTTTTGCAATTATAACTTTGTTAATCTGATATTTATTAGATAAATGTCTATATTATGAACATTATGAACATTTACTGCGCTATGTATGAAGAGTCAAATATATAAACTTTTTGTCAAACAGTGTTTTAAATTATTTATTAATTTATTAGCTCTTGTATTAACGATATATTTTTAAGCATTATGTTTTATAGCCATATGATTGAAAAAATTATCTAGGTAGATAAATGGGATGGTGTATTATCAAAAATAACAAAAACGTCACTTATCTCTGGAAGCTGTCCTTATTTAACTTATATTTCTTTAATAGTAAAATATTTTTTAGATTTTGGTATTTATTAAAACTATTTATGACTTTATAACATGAATGCTTAGTGCCTTCAACATATAACAATGTCCTTTGATGTGGTAGACTTCTGAGGCCCCACTGCTAGGTACAGGCCTCATTACTTATAGTAGAATGAGATATATAAGTTACCTTACAATGTTTTCCAGCATCAAAAACATAAAGTTCAATTTTATAAAACAAAGGACTGGAACCTACTGTCCTCGGACAATTTATAAATTAAACAATTTATGTATGTCGTTAATAACAAACATACTTACTATACAGATTGTATATCAAATTTATATAAATTGTTGATTGCTGAATTTTGATTAACATTTCTGATTATTATTTATTACTGACAGGTTAGCCCTTTACTGTAGCCTCAAATGTTGGTAAGTGATTATACAGTCTAAGAATTAACTGTGGTAACCAGGCAAGAGGTAGCTTACCTCTTACTCTACCTCATACCAGAATGCAAACTTCTTGCTTGGTGCTGGTAGGGAGGTAACTAGCCATGACTGAACTCTCCCAATCCCTAATCTAAACTCAGACAATTTAGAAGGTGCTATTTTCTAAATTTGCCCTGCCCAGAGTTGAAGCCTGGCCCTCTTCTAGTGAAGCAAGTACTTGCATGATTGCTTTGTTAATTACTTAATGAATTATTGTGACTTAGTTACAAAGTTAATATAAAATTAGCATTTAAAAAGTCTAAATAAGTTTGCAATATGAAAGTTTTAAATTAAAGTATTGCTGTTTTAGTGGAAGCCAATTCTGTTGAAACTAAATATTCAGGAGTTTTGGAAGGTTGGATAGAAGATGCACCTGAGGATGATCATCATGATGAGCATACATTGGAATTAAAACATCACGTAAGTTTCATATTGAAGTTTTGTACAATTCTTTAATACTCGGTTTTTGTAATTTAAAAATAAATACTTTTTTTATTTAAAAATCTTTGTACTTTATACATACATACATACATACATAGCATCACCCCTCATTCTCATAGGGGTTGGTAGAGACCACATCCTTCCAGTTGCCACAATCCTTGCATATCTCCTTCACTTCTTTCATTCTTATTAAACCTTTCATACAATTTGGTTTAGAGTACTTTTGACCTGGCCCGTATTTAAAATGTCCTGGATTTGGTCCATGAACGTTCGCCTTGGTCTTCCCCTTCCAACTTTCGAATTCACTCATGACTCATAAATCCTTTTTGTCAGTCTCCTTTCACTCACTCTCTCTACATGCCCAAACCATCTAAGCATACCTTTCTCGATTTTAGTCACTACATCTTCTTTTATACCACAACATCTCTTATCACACTATTTCTTACTCTATTTTAATCCACACATACTTCTCAACGCTCTGATCTCTAACTCATTTATTTTACTTATGTGATTCTTCTGCCATACCCAACTTTCACTACCATACATAAGTGTTGGCACCAACACTCCAGCATGCACTGCCAGTCTAGCCCTTTGAGACACCATCTGGCTATTCATAAAAGCATGCAGAGCACCATTTACCATATTCCCTGCATTCACTCTCCTTTCGATATCACTTTCACATGTTCCATCTTTTGTAAATTTAGATCCCAAGTATACAAATTCTTTCACCTCTTCCACTTGTTCCCCATCTATCAAAATATTGCCATTCATCATAGATTCATCTCGTTCAAAAAGCATAACTTTCGTTTTGTTTACATTCACTTTCATTCCTTTCCCTTTCAAAGCTTCATTCATAATATTTAGCATCTCCTGAAGCTCGTTAGCGGATGACGCAAGTATTACTTGATCATCAGCGTAGAGTAAACATTTGATGACTAATTCATTCATTCTTAACCCATACATACATTCTTTTAAATCTGTCAAACATTTATCCATGAAAAGGTTGAACAGCCATGGTGACGCAACACATCCCTGTCGAACACCTCTTTCGACAGGAAACCACTCCGTGTACGCTCCGTTTATTCTGACACAAGCACTAGAACCCTCATAGAGAGACTTCATTGCTTGAATCAGACAACCGCTCACCCCATACGTCGATAACGTTGACCACAGCTCATTCCTCACCACTCGATCATAGGCCTTTTCTAAATCTACGAACGCGCAATAAACTTTTTGGGGTTTACCCAAATATTTTTCGATTATGCAGCGTAAAGAAAAGACCTGATCCGTACATCCCATTTCTCTTCTGAATCCCGGGAATATTGTACTTTATAAAATAAAAGGGAAATCATTCTGCATAACATCTATCTATCTACCCCGTCACAACAATTTCCATATTCTGAATCAGATTTAAACCATCTGCCTGAGATTATTATGTGTACTAGAAATATTGAAATCTATAAAAAAATATGCTACCTCTCAAGTTGATTGGACGAGAAAAATGTTTGGTCAAAATTTTCATTTAATGTTGTTTCAAAATCTTTTCAGGGTAAATGAGGCTTTAACTGTAAGTTGATTATGTAGATCTGTAATTTTGAAATTATAAACTCTATTTAAACTTTAATTTTTTATTATATGTATACTATGTCTGTATTTATATCCAATGAATCTAGGATGAAGACGATGAAGACCACAATGATGAACAAGACCATGAAGATGACGAATCATATGATGCACATGACGAGGAAAATGAGGGTGATGAAAATGAAAGTAATGAAGACGATGGTGATGAGGACGAAGAGCAAGATGACAATGACGATGATGATGACAGTGAGGAAAATTTAGCAGATGATCGCGATGAAGAGGTGCGGTGTTCAAAGTCTAATGAAATATTATAGCCTTACTTTATACTTTCATAATAAAAAATTAAGCATTTACAATTTTTCAACATTTTATGGTTATAAGTTCTAAATTAAATAGAAATTATTTCTTAAAAAAAATTGGCAGGAACAAGAAGATAAAGTGTCTTATAGTCGATATAGATACAATAAAGCTGATGACGATGATGATAATGATGCCGATGATGAGGAAGATTATCAGAATGAAGATAATGATGAGGACGAGGATAACGAAGAATCTATTGAAGGTGACGATGATGATAAAAATGACGATGATGATAACAGTCAAGAAATACAAACTGATTATACATACTTAAATCAAATCGAAGATGATGATGAAAAGGATGATGTTCGGTATGATGTTTATGGTAATAGCAAAGAACAAATCCACCAAATAGAAGAAAACCAGGGCGAGGATGAAGATGATAATGAAGAAAGCAACGAAGAAGACAATTATAGCATCGAGCAGGATAATGAGGTGCAAATAACTAATTAAGAAACCAGAGTAATAATGAAACCGTTAACCAGATAACCAATTAATGTTTTAATTTGATTGGCTGACTAACTTCTAAAAGCTTATTTGAAATGTAATTAAATTTTTAGTATCCTGTGACACTTTTACTGCATCGTTTGTCATGTTGTTTTATGATATATGTAATATGGATGTGAAATAATACATAAAATATCTATATATTTATATATCTATATTCTATATACTACAATGATTACTTCTCTAAATAAGTAATGACTTTTCGTGTGTGAAATTTATATGCTTCGATTTATATACGAATATTGATATAAATGTCTTTGTACTAATACAATAAAAACTAATTTACTATTCACCATGTCGCAAATACAACTGTGTTGCAATAGGTCACCCCAAATTAATTGTATATTATTTCTTTATATAGTGTAATTTCATTTATTTTTTTAAGAAATGTATACTTATTAATAAATAATTACTCGGATCCTACTGATCTAACTTTTCCCATACAACATTCAGACACATAAGGTCAATCATTACATTGGTTGGTCCTCTTCATAAACTTCTTCTGTATAGTGGGTAGTGCACTTTAGATGTGCGCCATATATATTTATCACATTAAATTATCTACATAAATAATCAGTAGGATGTGTGAGAGCGATCATTACATAATTTCATTTTGTATTGTTTTAGATTTCTTAAAAGCTGTGAATTTAACTTATAGGCATATAGGAAAAGAATTGTATTGTACTTTTTGTTATAATATGTTTGCTGAGATCCATTTTTTTGGAAATAAGTAGAGAGTAATGTGTGTAGTTAAAATGAAAGACTATTTATTTCTTGTAACACGATCACGGTATAATATGTTACGTCTATAATCAATCGTACAAAAAGCGATATGACAATCGCGAACAAATAAGGTTAACTAAGTGTGCCCATTTTTACAGAATGAAGATCAAGAAGATGACACTCTAGAGGATGATAATGATGATGAAATTGAAAAAATAGAACGAGAGATCCTTAACGACAATGATGATTCTGCAGAAAAAAATATTCAAGACAGCCAAGAACAAGGTAAATTTCAGCATTTTTATTTGTATTTTCAACATATTATTGTTACATGTGTCTTTATGTGTTGTTTATTATAACTGGCTTTATTTGTGGTTTGTATGTTCTTCCACACGTTAACCAAAACTAACGAGAATCTTAAGCAATCTGACTACTAAAATTTGGTAATGCAATTTGAATAAAATTTATTGCGTCAAAAAATTATTATCTTTGCAAATTTAGACGAAGAAGATTTTGAAAAAGAATTAAGTAAAGAAGCTGGTGATGGTATCGTAAACCAAATCGAGGAACAATGGGATGATGATGATGAAACTCCATTGGAAAAGATCACCATATCACCTGCCGGGAAACCCTATGTGGAAGTAAGTGGCTTGAAATTAATTTCAATCAATCACTTTCTTCTGATATATTAACAGTTTTAATTTGCAATTTATTATTACATTAACAAATTAATGTTAGAATGCATATTTTAACGACACAGATAGAAGAAGAAACAACCGAAAAACCTGTTAATTCATTAGCTGATGAAGAGGCGTATGAAAAACAACAAGAACAGCTCCGCAAAGAAGAAGAAGCCCAAGGGTCGCAAGGTGAGTCAATTTATATTGTTATTTACAGCTTGTATGTGTTTCGCATTAACCTGAGCAAAAAAATTACGTCAGCTAGAAACGTAAAAAAATTTATAAGTCCGAAAATCGCTGTATTGCTGATAAAGATATTAAGCCGAAAATTCCTTAGTGCTTTGGTCTTAACCTTTTTCAAATGGTGACATTGTAAACTCCCCAGTAACTCGAATGGCGACCATTTGTCGACATGGTATATTCCCCACTATCTCGAATGTCGACCATTTGTCGAGTTGGTAAATTCTCTAATAACTCGAATGGCGACTTTTTGTCGACATGGAAAATTCCATAGTAACTCATACATACATACATAGCATCACGCCTTATTCCCATAGGGGTAGGCAGAGACAACATCCTTCCACTTGCCACGATCCTTGCATATCTCCTTCGCTTCTCTCAATCTCATTAAATCTTTCATACAAGTTCGTCGGTTTAGAGTACTCTTGACCTGGCCGTTATTTAAAATGTCCTGGATTTGGTCCAGGAACGTTCGCCTCGGTCTTCCCCTTCCAACTTTCGCATTCACTCTTGACTCATAAATCCTTTTTGTCAGTCTCCTTTCATTCATTCTCTCTA
>JACTOM010000929.1:5426303-5448284 GCA_015832385.1 Elymnias hypermnestra
AGGTAAATTCGCCAGTAACTCGAATGGCGACTATTTGTCGACATGGAAAATTCCATAGTAACTCGAGTGGCAATAATATGTTGAAAAGTTAAATTCGCCAGTAACTCGAATGGCGACTATTTGTCGACATGGAAAATTCCATAGTAACTGGAGTGGCAATAATATGTTGAAAAGGTAAATTCCCCAGTAACTCGAATGGCAAGCATTTGCCGAGGTGATACATTTCCTAGAAACTGCAATCTCTTCAAGTCTTTATTTTTCTCACATAAACCATTTTATACACTTATTTTAATATTTTTGTGTAAACTTGGAAAAAGTTCACTCGAATCACTGTTATATTATACAAAAAAGCCCGAATATGAAGGGTTAAATGTTTTAAACTATTACCCTGTAATATTAAGCATGTTTAAAAATATATTTATTTACGATTCTAACATTTTTATTCGTTAATTAACAAGGTATCTTATTTCTTGAGGAAGTCGTTGTTATTGCGGCTGTTTTTTAACTCGCTTTGGCCTTTGTGCTTGCTGTATCTACAAAGTGAAACGTTGTACTTACAATTTTCTTTATAAAATATACTCGATTAAGATTATACAAGTCAAAAGTGTCTCGCCTGTAATAAAAGTTATTAAAACTGTGCCCTTTTTATTTCCAAATTCCTTTATTTTTTAAACATTTTAAGAGGTTTTTTAAAAGCATTTGTGCTTATCATTTCATTTAAAACGAATAACGATAGTTTTAGTAATGTCGTTAATAAGGTTTTAAGTAAAAAAAATGAAACACACTATACTTTACAAATTAAAAATCACACAGACGACGCAGAATACAATTTTTTTCTATTGTCAATATTTTAATAAACGTCTATAGAGCATGCCTACAAAGACTAACTTTGTTTTATCACAAAATTGTTGAAATTTAAAAAAAAAAAAAAAACTAATTTAATTTTTACGTATTATTTTCTCGTTTATTGATGTTAAATTATATGATATTGGATAAACATTCCACGTTCTGTGGACAAGTTTTTGTTAATTTTTCACCGATCACAATAACTTAAATGACATTACAATAATTGACGACATTTGAAACAAATTCATGTTTGCATTTTATCAATAACAAATGCAGTAAATCTTTATAACTACTCGATGCCTCAAAAGTTTATTGATAAAAAATATATAAGTCAATCCGTAAAATGAACGTCTTCGTTTGTCTTTAAAAAGCCATACTTCCGAAAAAAATATTGCAACTAATCTATCTGAAATCGGTTCAGGTAGTAAAAATGAACAAGCAGAATTTCGTATTTCTTATATGAATTATTTATTTGCTGTTCCCGGCAATTTAACCGCCTTGTTCGTAATCCCGTGAAATTATATTAGAATATTTTTAAATACACTATTCTTGAATTCACCAGAATACACACAAAAAAATTCGTCAAAATCGGTCTAACCGTTTGGAGGAATTCAGTTACGGTCACGTTTTACTCTGTGTAGATATGTTGATCGCACAAACATCAGTCATCTACAATAGATGTATTAACAAAAAAAAACTAGTTAAAATTACTATTTGATTCGTTACGTGTACAGAGGCAAAAATATCGTGTGGTTCGTTGTCGTAATTTCTGGACGCCCACGCCCCTTACTCATTAAACACGCTTATTTGTGTCCACTGCAGCTTCAGCGGTGCACGTATGAATTATTTATAATATTTACTCCGCGTACTCGCAAACATGAACTCTATCATTAATATTGGATTAGATATATTGCGTGGCTTCGATCGTTTAGAAGGTAACAATGTACAGTATTTTTACGTAATATACTCCCGTCTATATATAAATTTTATAAATTTTTGGCACATCAACGGCATTTACACGTTTAAAATAATTATCATTTGGTCTTTTCGTACAAAATTTAGATAACTGTTAATTCCTATACGAATTCTTAAAATCAAAACGATGTATCTTTTCTTACAATAAAATACACAAATAGCACTATAATAAAATGTATAATAAAGTTTATGCGTACATGATTGCTTACAGAAACCTGAATTGTTTTTGGTAATAACAAAATCGATCTATGAACATTTAGTCATAAAAGTGAGTGTTTTGTTTTAAATCATTAATTATGAATTATAATATATATATATGGTCTAGGCCACAATCGCACTACCCAACCCAACCGCAGTATATCTATCCATCTATGTATCTACATTCAACGATCACTTACTTTTCATTACTATGGCTATATGTTGGCTTTGTCAATATTATTGAAATAGTTTTACTTTAGAAGTAAAAGTTTGGGCTAAAAACCTGGGTCTAACAAATGTTTGAGATGTTTGACAATTTTTGCTTTACAACATTAATAAGAACACAAGTGCTCGAAATAAAAATTGTAATGAAATCTAATATAAAAAACTATGCATTATTTGATGGTGATGACGTGCGACGATCCACATTAGATAAATAATAAAGACAAGGATTTTTTTAACTCGACGTAATTCTAATACAGGACCTAAAATGAGGCTCTGGAAACCATATCTAAACTAATATTATAAAGAGGAAACATTTTTGTTTTTGAATGCATGTATGTTTGCTTTTTTTTAAGTTTGTAACGTTTTCACACAAAAACGATTGGACCGCTTTAAAAATTTTTTTCACCATGAAGAAGCTGCATTTTCACTGAGCGACATAGGCTATATTACTTTCTCAAAAAAATAGGGATCCCTAATAATGCATTAATGAAACCCAAGATGTGAAAATAATAGTCACAAAAATCTGTCATCGCGTGCGCTGCGTAAACTATTGGTGATAGAACAAGAAAATGTTCTACAATATTATAGAAGGTATAAATATCTACAACTACTGTATTTATTCCACTATAATTAATAAAACGTGCCGACAATAATCAAACCCAATTATCATAATACCGTTATTTTATTACTGACCGTTTAAATATCTGTAAAATACTTTTTAAAATACTAAAATCGTACATTGCATCCTAAATAATTAAAAAATGACAATTTGAAGAAAATAATGTATCCCGAGTCAAACTACAGAGCATCAACAAACAAAACTACGTCAATTATTGTGTACAGGGATGTTCCGAGACAATGCATAAATTTTTTCCTTAACGAGAATGGATAGGATATAATTCTAAAATTTGTTGAAATCGACTTGACGACAATAATGCATAGCTAATAAACGAAAATGGTAAAATATTTCAAAATCATGCATCTACTGGCGTATGCAAAATGATATAGTATGGGCTAGTTAGTATTTAAGGTCCGATAAGATGGTTTTTACTTAGCGTTATGGTTAAAGCGTGCGGCGCGTGTGTTGCAGTATGGCTGAAACTGGCGGTGGGTGGAGCGTTGCTCGTCGCTACGCATGCGGTCTTGCGCCGCGCCACTGCCCCGAGGGGTGCGTATACCATAATACTAAGTAATAACCACGTTTAAATAAAAAGGGAAATCCTTTTCTCTGAATTGATACTGGATCCTCTATTTCGATACAACCGTAAATTGACTCCAGTTTTACATACATATTTTCACCAAATATCCACTTAAAAAATTAATTACTTGTAGGTTAACAATTTATCAAAATTATTTTAATATCAAATTGTCGTAAAAAATATATAAAATGTGAACTTCATTACCCATGTAAATAACTCGAAATCTCGCGTTGTGTTTATTAGTAAATTCCTTATAACAGATGTACCTGAATCTGGAGAGTCCGATAGGGAAGAAACCCCTCCACTCGACCGTCGCATGACTCTAGTTCCTGAAGAAAGTCCTACAATTATGACAAAACAAATTCCTTTAAGTACGAAATCTAGTCAAATAGTTGAAGTATTTAAAAATCCTGCACCAGTAATACAATCTGTTCCTGTCTTTAAAAAAGAATTGGAAGAAGAAGTAAAAGTGAAAAAAATAGTAGAAGAAGAAGTGAGTATAATACTTTGTCTTAATTTCACATACACTAAATTTTTTTTCATTATAATTTTTGAATTGTAATGTCTGATCAAGTATACTGTTATTTTTAAGAGTTACCAACCAGTATATACAATTTAATTTTGTGGTGATTGTGTGTTTAGAAAGCACCAGAAGTATACACAAAAGATGACGAAGAAAAAGAGTTATACAGTGACGAAGAAGAAGTTGAAGACGAGGAAGAAGAAGAAGACGTCGAAGAGCCGATAAAAGAAAAAATCGAAAAGAAAATAGTCACGCCACCTGAACAAAAACCCACAGAAGAATCTGAACCAGAGGATGTTGAAATTATAGACGATGAACAAATTGAGGAAGAATTGGAGGAAGAGGAAGTTGAAGATGAGGAAGAAATATCAGATGTCGATGATACCGATCTCTTGAGTCGGCTTGAAGCAAAATACGGTCGTTTACCAGAACCAGAGAGACCGGGACAAAGACACAGTAAACCAAACTTGTTGCAGTGTGTTTGTTCCTCACAGCGTATTTGTAACACACGCATGATGAATGAACTTAATCAACTACTAATAGCTGGCATGACTAACTGAGTGTGAGTGTTGAAGCTAACCTTCATTAAATGTGATAAGACAACGTTTATGGATATATATTTAGTTAAATTTTTTTCATTTTCTATTATTAGTTAACTTGTTCCAATTTTAAATCCTACATAACATTTTTTTCAATTTTTTTCCAAATACATAATATATACTCGACAGTGACACTTCATTTTTATACAGATTATTGTAAATAATAATTACGTATTCTTAAAAATTGTTCCTTGTTTCACCTATAGAAAGCTAGCGTAATACTGTATATGTTAAAAGCTCACACTATATGTCTTTAATTTTTATTTTTTTTAAATATTACTTTATTATTATTTTGATTTTTTTATGTTTCTTCGAAGTTTTGAATACTACAGTTTTCCAGATAAATATCCATTAAAGGTTGTTTTATTATGCGATATTCGGGATAATCTAAGAAAACACTTTTTAAAATACTTTTCAATTGATTCACTTACACACGTTATATTCGACAATTATTTCTACTTAATAAAACAAATCATTTTTCCATCAGTAAATTCTCTTTAAGGATTACTTCCAAAATTTATTCTGTATCATGTAAATTTATTTGTTCATAAAGTTCCCTCAGTGTACCCTGTTACACTGTTTTTCAATGTTGAATCTAATATTTTTTTTTTTCAAGTTGCAATATTTTTTAGAATATCCTTTGAAAGTATATTCTAGAAATGTACTACATCTCTATAAGTACTAATGTTATATAAAATTAAAAATTCTGTTTTACTTTTATTTCACCCTAGAAGATGGTGGAAACAGCATAGAAGATGACTGGCCCGGAGAACCAAGTGACCCCTATTGGCGTGAGCAACTTGATATCGCCGAAGAGGAACTCCGCCAGGTAATTTACTTAAATATCAATTTAACTTGAACACAACACATTATTAAATATTTTTAAGCTAATAAAAAAAAATTGTAGTTAAAAAAGCGAAAAATTCAAGTTGCTGAAAATTTTACAAGCATGACAAGTGTCCTGAAAAAAGCCCAGAAATCATTTGTCGGGCTAAGATATGATACATATATATGATATATATAATATAAAATTCTAACTCTATAATTTACAAATTACTTGTAAAGAGCACTTATTGCAATGATAGAAACCTTTGGATTTCTATCCAGTTTCATAGATAGGTAATCTCAATGTACGTCAAATTACGTTAAATTAATTTCCTCATCTCTAGACTCAATCCTCCGAACCGTTAGAAGAGGCATTACCAACGGAAAGATGTGATGTTTTTAATTTTAAAATAATGTTATAATAATATTTATTCCACGGCCGCACTGGCGTAATAATGTGATTAATCCTGCTTTGATTCCCGGCACGAAAATTTTAGGAAAATGGTATTTTCTAATTTGGCCTGCTTTAGCCTCCTGGGCTAGTTACCACCCTACCTGCGAAAACATACCGCCATGGAAAAAAATTAGTTTCCCGGTACTAAACTTTATAGATATGATTTAGAAAATAAAATCTTAATGCGATTAAAAAGGGTATTTTACACGGGATAGAGATTTTGGTGTAGCAAAATTATTCTTGACTCACTGTCATATATATGTGCACAAAAAATTAAATATAATTTCGAGCCATAACAAACCGTGGTCAGTTATATTCAATTTATATACTTTCTTACTGTTTCTGATATATGTAATATTTTTACAATTTTTTAATTATTCCAGGATTGGCTGGACTAACTTTAAACTAACTTAGTGTCTTTGCTCGTTGTGCCATTTTTATTTTTCCTTTCATAACTTATCGACAGAGCCATCAGGTAGAGTTTTACGCCCGCACCCCGCGTGAGCCTCCCCTGACGGTTTTTCGACGACTTACATTCACTTGGCCCCTTTCCCGAATACTAGTAGTACTTAGTATTAACTATACAGCCCTTTTAATTTATGCGAGTTGCTTAACTTTTCCGGCCCTAAGCACCAAACAAT
Organism: Elymnias hypermnestra; assembly: GCA_015832385.1. Lineage (NCBI taxonomy): Eukaryota > Metazoa > Arthropoda > Insecta > Lepidoptera > Nymphalidae > Elymnias > Elymnias hypermnestra. Next base: position 5,432,789 of record JACTOM010000929.1, read on the forward strand.
ACGCGTGATCCGAACAGGGGTACCAATAGACCCCGTTAATTTGTATCGAAGTCTGAAACATTTATCGGAACATCACGTGCGTATCGTTTCGCTGCCACGCGGGCATTGAGCGACACGCGACCGTGACGCACATTTGACACGTACCACATTTGTCTCAGTGAGAGAAATAATACGTATCAACTATTAGGATTTTTTGTTATCGAAAACAATATTTTTAAACGACTTGCGCTTTCGACAATCAAAAATACCTATTTTTTGCTTTGGGCCGGCTAGGTTAATAATAGGAATGTTTACTTTTGCCATGGAATGTCTGTGTGTATTTTTGTGTGATTGTTACTTACTAACTTACTGAGGGCGCTTGGACTTCGTGCGAGAAACGAGTCAACACTGCAGCTTTGGCGGATAGTGGACGAGCTCGATGGCTCGCTGCACGTGCCTTGGATTTACTTGCCGAGGCAAAAAGAGATAATCGTCTGTTATCACAGGCCATTGCCGCATATATACATCTGCTCAAAATAAATGAGCGCCTATCAGAAAAAAAACTAAAAGAAGTTGCCCAAAGAACACTTGACAGAATTCAGTTCCGGGGTACGTATAATTAAATTTACGTATGTATAAAAGTACAAATATAGGGATGAAACAAATTTTAGAATCTAATGTTTCACATTAAAAATGTATAATACATTTTTAATTTAAAATATCTAAGAATTACGTGATTAAGTATGTCTTATGAAGATATTTTTATTATTCATAGTTCTTCTTAAAAAGTAGATAAAATTTTCAGGAACTTATCTAAATGCCGAACCAGTCTATAGACTATTAATAAGAAGATTTCCCAATGATGTCACATATCGTAATAATTTGACGATTTCTTTCCTTATGGCCAATAGGTGAGAGCAATACAATATGGAACAATAATTTCACTTTAATGTCTGTAATAATTACTGGGAACTTAATATTACAGGGCAGATTTAGCAGACAAAGTTTTAAGCGAGACGCTACGCCTTTGGCCAAACGACCGAGTAGCTTTGGCTCATCAAGGTTTCGTGTTAAAAACTGAATACAATAAATTGGAAGAAGCAGTTAAAGCCCTATACAAAGCTCTAGAAGGCGACACCGGGCCAGCAAATGAGCCTCGCTTCTATTATCATTTAGGAGACGCTCTGCTACTCCTCGGACGATTCGACGAAGCTCACGAAGTGCATAAAAGAGGAGCGAAACTCGGACACTTTTTATCACCGACTCAAAGATCCCTATACAACGTCAATCGGTTAAAAAGTCAACCGTGGTGGCCCGTAGAAGATACACCATACTCAAAACTTGTTCAAGCACTAGAACGTTCGTGGAGGGATATATTGAAAGAGGGAGAAGCGGCGAAAGCGCTCTACGAGAAAGAGAAAGAAGGTTTGAAGGAGCGCGGGGAGTGGTCCCAGTTGGATATATTCGTCCGGGGTACGGAGATACCTGGTAGATGCGATAGAGCGCCGGTGACTTGTTCTATAGTGCGGAGTGAGCCGGCAGCTGCGGGCTGTCGTCGCGGACAGATCAAATTCAGTTCTATGGAAGCCGGTACTCATGTCCGGCCACACGTAGGCCCTACCAACTGCCGCTTGCGAATGCACTTGGGCCTGAGCAATACTAAACAAACATTTATACGAGTGGACAAAGAGATTCGGTGAGTAACTATTTTTCTGGTTCTGGTACGACGCTGTGTAGAAACCATGAAAGGTAAATTACCTCTTACTAGATTAGTGGGTTTCCATCTTAGACTGTGTCATGACTTACCATCAGCAATATAATAATAAAGATAATCCACGCGGCTCGCCACTAGGCCACTTTTCAAATAATATAATTTGATTCGTATATAATTACAGGCAATGGCGAACAGGAAAGACATTCATATTTGATGACAGTTTCGAGCACGAGGTTTGGCACAATGGAACTGGTTCTAGACTAGTGCTTATCGTAGATTTATGGCATCCAGAACTGACTGTCGCTGAGAGACGTAGGTTACCAGCTATTTGATAGGTATTGTTATATACTTATTACACATTGTATGAGACTAAAGTTATTAAAAAGTTATATTTTGTAGTGAAACATGCGGTCTTATCATCTACAGCAATCTCTACCGGACAGCATTAACCCTTTCGCTGCGGCTGACGTATTATTCCGTCTTGACAAAGTCACACTCATATACGGAGAGCTCAGTGACAATGTAAAGCGTTACTATTGGGACATAACGCCATTTGTTCTAGAAACGATTAGCGTAAAAATTCGGCTGCACAAAGCGTCATTAGAACGTGGCTCCGCAGAGAAGGGGTTAATAAACGTCGCCGTACAAGTTTTTTGAAAAAAATTGTCTATATAATTAACGCATTCTTACCTTTGTCTGTACTAAACTCGACTAGTATATTTTTTAGATTTTTCGATATTTCTTCGACTAGTAAAGTAACATACAAAATAATCCTTTTTTAGATATTTTAAAATATTTCGTTATTGTTATAGTTTAGAAACTGTTATTTTGAATATTTCGTATTGAAGTTTGTAGATGATCTGATACTTTGCATTTCCTGTTTTTGACCCTATTAGGATTAAGAAATACTTTCAATATAATTAATTTTTGTTATATGAATTTATGTTAGTAATAAAATACAACGCTCGAACAATATGTTTTAATTTGACCGTTTTAATGCTTACATATCTTAATTTTTTTTATGTTAATACCAAAAAGACTTCTCAAGAATATGTGAAGCGATGGACAATTGTGCGTACCAAAATTAAAAACGAATTAAAATCAAAAATGCCTCCACATGTAAGAGTCAACTTGCATTTTTGTGATTTTGATTTATCCCATTTATCAATATAGTTCTTTATTTTTTAATGCTATCGATATTGAAACATAGTGGTAAAAACATAACATTAGTTCAAAAGGTGGTAGTATAGTAAAAACTAATTTACCTTTCAAACAGTTATAAAATTAGGATTTTATATTAAATTCGTGAAAATTGTAATCTCGAAGCCAAGAGAGATAACATATACTAAATTCGGTTTATGGACAAAAATTTTACGTGATAAGGTCATAAGAAAACATTGATAAAAAATGTTGTTATAGTGCAAAATGGAATTAGGCCGATCGCGCTTCTATATCGCTTGTACAGTCAGTTCAGGCGGAACGTGACATGAGAATAGAACTTAAACTGCATGTTATGTAATGCTTGGCAATATTCCTAGTACATGTACAGGCTTACAACTGTATTATCGTCAAATGTCATCCATTGCAAGTTAAAAAAATGAATTTCAACTTGAGGACGAAGAAAATAATATTTTACTAACGATAGGAAGATTTGAACAAGACAGGGTGAGTGCAAACTAACAGGAATTTAAAAAATAAAACGATAGTTTATTCGTTGTTGTGTATTTGGTATAATTTTCAAAAAAAAAAAAACTAAAATTAACCTTATATTCTAATAAAGCTCATTTTGTTCGATACTTAAAAATACGGGCGGGCTTTTTATCACTGAGATATTAAATCCATAATTTTTGTACGCGTCGCGCAATGGGATGCAATAGTTCGGAATGAAATGTATATATGCCAGTGGTCGACAACCCATGGTATGGGGGTATCTAGTGACCCATTTGTTACTTTCAAATGACACGGGTTAATTTAAAATATATCGACGCTGAAAATGAAATGCGTAGTAAACCGAAAATCTAAAATTGTTTATAAGAACAGTAAAACTTTTACGTTAAAAAAAATCGTTGTTTGTAAAGTTGGTTAACGAGCGATAATGTTACAAGATAACGTCTCATCACAAAAGTGAACAGAATTGAAGGTCTTATGCTGTCTCCCTTCTACCTGAATGCATCGGCCGATATAGTGGATGAGATATAGATTCATAACATGCCGATCGCGCCTCTCTATTACTTGTTCGGAGCCCTCACTGGCAAGTTCGGCTCAGGCGGAACTTGTAACAATGGTTCATGTTTTTTATAAGACGTTATCAGGTCAGAAATTTTTTACGTTTAATTTAAACTGGACGGGGACAGACACATGATCTTTAATTTGAGTTACGTATTTCTTATTCATAAATTTTTATAATATTTGCTTTTACGTGAAAATTTACGCGATTAAGGATCTTGCGATATGACTTATCTAAAATTTGTACGTTGCTTTGTAAATACGTGCTAAATATTAAGAGTTCATTTAAATTCTTAATACTACGTTAATATTACTCAAAAACTATGGACGGAGTTATTTACTATAGTCAAATTGAGATTTTAACGAACTTTAAACACGATCGATAACAAATCCTCGATGAAATAGTACTATCTAAAAGTGGCAAAATAGTCAAATTAATATTACTTAAAAACTATGTATCTACATCGATAAGTACACTTAAATTAAGACATTAATATAAACAAGTAGAAAAATAACAAAAATATTAAAGCTTAATCTAAACCCTCGAGAAGGAATGTATTTCATACAATAACAGCTCAGATTCTTAAGAACAAGTATAATATAGGTACTAAAAAAATTAAATCTGACTAATTATTTAAGCGTACAACTTAATTAAGAATAAAAATGATATTTTTCTATTCGATGTTACGAGAGATTTTGAACATTGAGCTACAAATTGAGCATCGTAAGGCACATAAGATTATGTTAACGAAGTTTCTATCGATTACTTAATCTTTATTATTTTAATAAAAAAACAATTCCTTTCATTCCATCAATCCCAAGACTACTAAAAGCAAATATAGTTCAAAACACAATAATCCCTATAAGGCTTTTTTAAGACCTCGTATAACGAGTTAAGCATAAATGATACAACATATTTAACTTTTCCCGCTGCAGGGGATTTAAATCGAATATTAAGATAAACATATATTTTGAACGGAATGTACGTTTTATAAAAATCAAAAAGCTTAAGCATGTGGCCTAAAAGAAAACCAGTTAATTTCAAATAAATTAACAGTTCCAATTACTTATTTATTCACTGATAGAATATCTAAAATAATGGTAGAGAAAAATATACGTGAGAAATCCTCGCGAATGCCCGGTTATATGGGGTATTGAAATCGCGTAATATAAAAACGCGTTATAGGCGGTATTACTGTATATGACTTCATGTTTGTTTTGTACAATTTAACGTACGTTAAAAAAACCATACTTTAAAATTCAATACAAAGTTTTTGCTAACAATAATGTTACCATTCGTATGTTTTAAAACTGTGCTAATGTTGAATTAAAATTTCTTTACTCACGCTTGTCTTTGGGAGTAAACCTGTGAATGCGTGACGAGAGGGTTACGAAAAAGATGATTGGGCGAGGCGTATTTGTAGATAGTTAATATATGTATATGTTAGGAATTTATACACATATAAATACATATGTTTTACTTCGGTCGAGAGGTCTATAGCACACTTGTTTTTTTTTTAATTTTGTAATAGCAAAAGATGTGCAAGTGATATAAATAAATTTTGAGTTTAAACTTTTGGCTCCTGAAACCAATCCTGAGACCAATTTTTCATTTCGCACAAAATTTTCTTAGATTTATCTCATGATAAAACACGTTTTGACTGTACATATGTAAAGTATTGTTTAAATTTATTTTATACTCTTCAACGTAAACTTTATACAGCCTTTAATATTAGGACCCATCAAATGGGTAACAGATTCCTATGGTATTAACTCAACAAAACAATTAATTTATCAATCAATATGTTACTTTATATTATATCATACCAGAGCATATTCTCTTCTCGTCTCGATACTAAATTTTAAATTCTATTACCATAAAAAAATACCCTATGAATTTGCATAAATTTGAGTCATATGTGAAAAATTAATACAAAAACCGAGCGTGTTAGAGATCACATGACTGAACCATTTTGTAATAATATTTAAATTGATTATGTTCACCATCCGTTCGCCTCGCCCGATCTCGCTTGTCGTAAGGCTTTTGTCACGCATTCAACTACTTAATTTATGTATTACAAAAGTTGTTTTATGTATCATTTGTGGGACATGAAACATAGACCCAGTTAAGGTAAGACGTTGAAATTGTCGCCGGCCGGTTGGTACGCAGGAGGACCGGGAGCCTGAGGGGTAGCGCGGGCGCATTGGGGAGGCTCCCAATCCGCGTACCCGCAACCCCCACCCGAGTAAGGAGACTCACACCCCATAACCGCCTCCCTGTTCTCATAATTAGGCCCGCTATCGTAACCCCGTCCAACATTGTCATAAGAAGGAGCTGCCTCGAATGTCTTTGGTGGATCGTATCTATTTGGCTCGTTATAAGGCCCGACGACATCTCGGCCGATCTTACTCCGCCTAACCGTATCAGATCTGTTTGTTATGATGGGAATGGAGTCTACCGGAGGAGGAGGGGGTTCGTAAACCTCCTGGGAACGAGACGCTTCCCTATCGGCCACGTGATAAGACGAAGGACGAGTTCCATGAAAATTGGAATAGGATGAGTGGGCAGACGTCGGTCTAGATGGCCTGGAATCACGAGGGAGGGAAGCGCTAGACGACAAATAGCCAGCGTTGCGGTAGGATCGCCGAGACCTACGCACAGAAGAACCGGCACCACGAGAACCGGAACGGCGTTTTACACGACGGGGAGTCATAGGCTTGAGCGAACTTTCACTTACATTGGTCTCGGCGGGGCTTAATTCTATAGTGTAAACTTGACGACGGGACAGCGTGCCTTTATCTGCAGAAGAAATATGTATCATTTATTATTATTACATGAGTGGTAAAAAGCGTGGATTCTCTGTTGCGAGAAAACGTAAAGTTCTTTTAATAAAAATGAAACTTGCACACTATATAAATATTAGATTGTTCTTTTCAATCCATCATTGTGCTTGTCGATGAAGTAAAACATCGTGAGGTACCAGCTTATCCTAAGAGTAATTATGGGGCGTAGATAATCAGCTAAGCCAGGATAGGTCTATGATTAATAAACCTCTCTCCTATGAGAGGCCTGTGCCCAGCAGTGGGACGCTAATATGTGACTTACTACAGGTAAAGAGAGTACTAACAGTCTATGTACAAAACTAATATTTTTTGACAAGTTAGTAATGCAATGTGATCGTACAGCTTCAAGATGATAGTGAATTGTAAAAACAAAACATTGTATTGAAATGCAAAATTTTGAGGAGTCTTACCTTAATATTATGCACTATACCAATATTTCAGAAGCAAATAAGATATATTCTAGACTATAATATTTAGTTTTATGATTTAATTTTACTATTTTTTTTTTGTTCAATATAGTTTTGATTTAAGTATGTTATGTTTTAAAGTGGAAGTTGGTTAATGTGTTGTCTATTTTGTTTCTTAATATATATAATAAGTTTCCAACATAAAATAGGTATTATATACAGTCTGTGTATGTGACTGTAAACTCTTCCAAAAAGGCTGGACTGATGGATATTTTAAAATAGAATTTTACAATGAGATTCGATAAAAATTAAGAATTTGCTCCACATCCACGGAATAGGAAATTACGCGAGTAACACCGCCAAAAATGTATTTAGAATATAATATATAAATATCCTGATCTGAGAAAAAGAAAAGCCATGTTTTCAAAAATATATTAGAGCACTACTATCTGACTATGAGTAACATAGTCAGGCCAGAAAAAGAGAAACAAATCTAGCACAAGACCGGCAATCTTTACATATTTCAGTTATGCAGCTTACATTATAGGTCCAATATACAATTTTCAAGGGATTTAATTATTATTTAGTTTACTATATACTATGTTATGCAATAAATATATTTAAATATCATACCTGATACTGTCTTGTCTTTCTTAAAAGACCTATATGCTAATAATACAGTCAGTGGCAAGGCTGTTGCTGTAAGAAGAGCTGCTACTGCAGACTGGCCTAACTCGACATATTGCCATTGAAAAAAGCAACCATCTACTCTGGCTGGCCGCCACGTCCCAGGGCCATCTACTTCTCCCCAAATTGGCTGGCAACCCCATCCATTTCCCTCCCACCAACTCACACTCCCAGTTCCTAGTGATAGGAGCCCACTTTCCTAAAATATACATATATGATATTACAGCATTGGATGAATAACACAATTCAAGAAATGTTTGGTAATTAAGTTTTTTTTTAGATTTTTTAGTTAATAAGGCATGAAAACTTTTGTGATATATGACTGCCTTATTGGTCTAGCGGTTCGCATGTTCGGCCACAGACATGAGATTTTCTATTAAGATTTTCTCAATATTTTCCTGAAGTTGGTGGTGTGATCCACTACCGCGCCTCGGAGAGTACGATAAGCCGTCGATCCTGGGTCTGATCTCACTCCGTTTATCAGATTCCCATGACATCAGACTATAAGAGTGAAGGAATAGAGTGCACTTGAGTACACCTGCCAAACCATAGTGCAGCAGTGTGATGGGTCTATACTCTAAAAATCCTATCTGAGCGAGGAGGATGGTAATGGGCTGTCACCTTACCTTATATGAGATAAATATACCCAATCACATTATTATACTCATTTGTATAATTATTGCCATTTCAAAAAAATTTATGTACTAAAGTAAAATTTTTCAGGCCATATATTTTTTAACTATTATCAAAATTTTTATATTTTTGTATCTATCATCTGAATTACAAAAAAAAATGTAGTTTAAATTTAAAGTCTAATTTTGTAATCACACAATCCGAATTAGTTAAATACAACAGTATAGTCTATATTTTTTTGTATTAAAGCCCCATGTTCAAAATTGACAAAAATGATGCTTTTTCCAGTTAGACACTTTGTTTCATTTTTAAATTGTTCTCCTTTGAGATAAGTTTTTTTGAAATGTGGCACTACTCCTATAAAGCAGTGCACGAGTATCTAGTGCCCAAAAGTATTTTTTAAAATAATATTGATCATAGAACAACAAATCATTTAAATGCAGTACCATTACAACATTATTTACAGATTTATTCTTGTTTTCTTTGCAATAGATTTCTTACAAATAAAGTTGCATTTTGTTTTTATAATAAAAAACTGGCTTGTAGACTAGAACATGTTCACTTCAGTACTGAAATAAATGGATACTTTTTTGTTCAAATGCTATAATAAAAGTGTTTTTATTTCAATAAGTATTTAGTACAGTTATTCACTCACTAATTTCTTAAAATATCTTATATTTCCTGACATATTAGAAAAGTAACAGACACTTTACTTACTCTATTAAGTATCCCAAGGTTAAGATAATAACAAATCAAAAATATATTCCATGTTAACCACATAACACTCCATATGGTATACTGCAAAAGCATAAGACAATGAAAGAAATGATTATTACATAAAAAAGGATATTTTTATATAAATGTTGAACCCGTAGTCAGTCACTATTTGATGCTGCAGGCTAACTTCATGCCAATTTAACCAAACATACAGTGGCCAGGAGACATTATAGAATATTTATACACTATCAGATAAATCTTTCAACTATTGCCTATTAGTATGCAATCGCAGAGATGCCATTCAGACATTTTATGTTAGGTAATAACTGCTTAAATCAATAGTCAGCCTAGGTTGTGGACAATAAGTCACCAAATATAACCTGAATCAAGATTGTTAGTTCATAGGACCCCAAAGAACTAAAATCATTAATATGACAAATATGTCTAGACTACTGGGCATAAACTTTCTCCCACATTTGAAAAGCAACATATAATATCTGTAAATATATTTAATTATAAATGAAAAGTAAAAAATATATAAGTACTCACTGCTAGAAGATATTTTGTAATATATTGTACAGCTCCAAAGGAGGCAAAAATAATTAAAATAATATTAATAAAATTTGCAATGATAGGTAACCACATGTACCCCAGGAAATCAAAAACTTGTCTCTGAACAGTTACTATCTGAAACAAAAAACAACTTATTATGTAACAAAAAATAACACTTTATCAAAGTGAAAGACAAGTATAAAAATAATTTTCATGGAGATAAATAGAATATGTTATTTTGATTTTTATTTCATAATAATTAATACATATTTAATTAGCTGCATTTTTTAGAACTTGGTAATAAGTATGATTTAATAACTTAAAATGAAAAAGCTCATGATGATCATTTCCAAATTTTGGTATTTACAAATGATTAGAGTGTAGAGTTTTTAGAAGTACACTTTTCAATATTAGGTCACCAAACAAGTGAAGTATGTTCATATCAATTTTTCCAAGACCACGAAGTCTAGAAAACTGTTAATAGTAGGCCACATTATGAAATGTAATAGTAGCAATAATATTTGGATATTATAAAAAACATTAACAATTTTGAAAATACAGAGAAACAATCTCTATTAAACAGAGTTAAGAGAAAATATGAATGATTTGTGACCAAGAATTTATTACTTTATGAATTAAAAGTAAGCAATATAGTATTTTTATATACACATATAATACAACATCAAGTGATAAAAATACAATTCTAAACTTCCTTCATCATCTGGCACAACCTTCTTAAATTCAATACATAGCTAGTAACTTTTAAACTTTTTACATTAATTTAGTGAAATTTAATGACAGCTCATTTTCATTAAATTTCACAAAATTAATGAATAAACTTTAGAAAAACTGTTTCAACATCAAGTGTCAGCCAATAAAATAGTCGATTTGAACTTAAGTGCATAAATAAAAAAGTATTTTATTAACGGTCGAAGCTTTAGTAGTATGAAATTTACAAAATGCATGCAAAAGTACAAGAGAAACTACAAACCAATTCTAGTATGCAAACTGCTAGGAGCAAGGTTCTCAAACCACAAACAGCCATTTTTTTAACGTTTCATTTAAAGCAAAACTTAAATATCCATTTAAAATAGGGCAAAAAGTTCATTGTTATCTAATTAAGAGAAACAAAAGCAACGCTACAACTTTAAAACTTACAACTCGATTACTAATCACTTATCATAGAATATAGATTAGAGATTATTTATCTGCAATTAGAGAAAGCTATTGACAGTCAACACTTGTCATGTGCAGCTGCGTTCAAATAAATATATAACTCTTTTTCACAAAAGACTTGTTTAATGAATACTTTCATTATGGAAGTTGATAAATATAGTTAAAAGGTAAGTTAGGATGATAGGAAGTTATAACAATATATTACACCCAAAACACGTTTAATATTTTCTTTCACTATTTTTGCTACCAGCGGTTGTCACACATTCCCATCATTTTTGTAAAACAAGTTATATTAATAGCATTTAAAATTTATCAGAAAATGGGTGTTTACATTATTTACATATCTTTAATAAACACTAACAACATTTATTAAAATTTCCTACGTGAAAACGATAAAAGCAACTAGTGATTTATGTTAGTAATTAGTATTCTGTAATTTTTGCTTTTCTTGACATATGTCCAGTAGTAACATGATATAACTAACATTTCCGTTATTTGCTACTTCACTCATACAATAGCAAGTAACGAAAATAACTAAACACCAAAAGAGGGTTATTACGTTACTGTCAATATTTTACTATAGAGGAAATGAGTATTTAAGTTTATATTGTATTTTATATATTCTTTAAATGGGAAAAACTAAGCTTTAAGAGCATTGCATTCTTGTCACATTGACAGATGAAGATTGTATAATCTTCTTTATAGTCAATGATAATCATTATTGCGCTTTCACAGACTTAGAAAAGGCCTATGATCGAATGGTGAGGAATGAGTTGTGGTCATCGTTATTTACGTATGGAGTGAGCGGTAATCTGATTCAAACATTGAAATCTCTCTATAAGGGTTCTATTGATTGTGTTAGAATAAACGGGGCGTACACGGAGTGGTTCCCTGTCGAAAGAGGTGTTCGACAGGGATGTGTTGCGTCACCATGGCTATTCAACCTATTCATGAATAACTGTATGACAGATTTAAAAAAAAGTATGTATGGGTTAAGAATGAAAGAATTATTCATCAAATGTTTATTCTACGCTGATGATCAAATAATACTTGCATCATCTGCTAATGAGCTACAGGAGAAGGCAAATATTATGAATGAATCTTTGGAAGGAAAAGGAATGAAAGTGAATGTAAAAAGGACGAAAGTTATGCTTTTTGAAACAGATGAATCTATGATGAATTGCAATATTTTGATTGATGCGGAACAAGTGCAAGAGGTGAAAGAATTTGTATACTTGGGATCTAAATTTACAAAAGATGGAACATGTGAAAGTGATATCGAAAGGAGAGTGAATGCAGGGAATATGGTAAATGGTGCTCTGCATGCTTTTATGAATAGCCAGATGGTGTCTCAAAGGGCTAGACTGGCAGTGCATGCTGGAGTGTTGGTGCCAACACTTATGTATGGTAGTGAAAGTTGGGTATGGCAGAAGAATCACAAAAGTAAAATAAATGCGGTAGAGATGAGAGCGTTGAGAAGCATGAGTGGATTAAAACTGAGTGACAGAGTGAGAAATAGTGTGATAAGAGAACGTTGTGGTATAAAAGAAGACGTAGTGACTAAAATTGAAAAAGGTATGCTTAGATGGTTTGGGCATGTAGAGAGAATGAATGAAAGGAGACTGACAAAAAGGATTTATGAGTCAAGAGTGAATGCGAAAGTTGGAAGGGGAAGACCGAGGCGAACGTTCCTGGACCAAATCCAGGACATTTTAAATAACGGCCAGGTCAAGAGTACTCTAAACCGACGAACTTGTATGAAAGGTTTAATGAGAATGAAAGAAGCGAAGGAGATATGCAAGGATCGTGGCAAGTGGAGGGACGTGGTCTCTGCCTAACCCTATGGGAATGCGGCGTAATGCTATGTATATATGATAATCATATAAGTTGTGTATCTCGATACACTACACCTATGATATAATACCTCGTACCTAATATATGGAATCCTTGGAAAAAAAACCTTCCAATAACAAACAACTTATTGAAATAACAGTTATTGGACCTATGATAATGTCAGAGTTACAATTATTGAAAAACAGCAATAACTCCCATGCTTAGATAGGTATTATCTATGATAAACTTTATAGTTCATAGAAGAAGAATAATATATTGTTATTGAATCAAATTGGAAATCGCGTGAGCTTCTAATTTCCGAAGTTCTATAAGTGACTTGTTGTTATATAGGATCACAAGAATGACACCAGGTTTGTTTTATGAGTAGTAACATAGATAATAAATACTTGTTTCTTTTAAAATACCGGTAACCTCTTTATTTTGTAGAAAAAATGGCAACTGAAGCTTTAGTTCCTTTGGAATCAAACCCTGATGTAATGAATAAATTTCTGCAAAAAGTTGGCGTTCCCACTAAATGGTGTATAGTAGATGTCATGGGGCTTGAACCTGAGATGCTCTTATGGGTGCCTAGGCCGGTTGTTGCATTAACACTCCTCTTTCCAATATCTGAAACATATAAACAACATAAGCAAAAAGAAGAGAATGAAATTGTTTCAAAGGGTCAAGAAGTATCAAGCAACCTTTTGTATATAAAGCAAATAATTAGTAACACTTGTGGTACAGTGGCACTTGTTCATGGTGTGGCAAATAATACTGACCAAATTGAGTTGTCAGAAGGTTATTTGAAAAACTTTCTGGACCAAGCCAAAGACTTAGATCCAGCTGCCAGAGGTAAATTGTTAGCAAATCATGAGGGCATTATTAATGCTCATAATGAATTGGCTCAAGAAGGTCAAACTGGCACACCCAGTGCAGAGGATCCTGTTATTCACCATTTCATCACTTTTGTACATAAAGATGGAACATTGTATGAATTAGATGGACGTAAAGCTTTCCCTATCAATCACGGACCAACTACACCAGATGCATTTTTAGAAGATGCGGCCAAAATTTGCAAGGAGTTCATGGCTCGTGACCCTGATGAGGTCCGTTTCACTGTAGTTGCGTTAGCTACTTCAGATTAAATAAATTTCTCTCCAATTTATAACTTATTATTAAAATAATTTTGCAGTAGCTTTAAACATGCAATGTGCTCATTTCAAAAATGTGTGATAAGTCTATCTATTTGTATCTAAGTATCTACCTTTTGTGATAATAAATTAATTATAATTTTAATTTTATACCTATACTTTTAAATATATAAAGCCAAATATATATATACTTTTAAATATATATTTTAAAAATATAAAGCCCAAAAAGAAATAGATGAGTATTGGGAAAGTGTGAGTGATACGTTGAATGAATGTGAACCGAATGAGCGAATAATTATGTTAGGAGATTTTAATGGATGGGTAGGTGTGAAACGTGATGGATATGAAAGGACTCTTGGTATGTTTGGTGACAAACGGGTGAATGAAAATGGACGAAGTTTGCTTGGAATATGTGTGGAACATAGTCTTTTTGTGGCAAACACTATGTTTGAGCACAAGGGGATTCATGTGTATACAAGGGAAGAAGGGAATGCTAGAAGTATGATTGATTTTGTAATTGTGGACGAAAAACTGAAGAAGAAAGTTCTAGATGCTCGAGTATACCGCGGGGTCGACATCGATACTGACCACTACCTGGTTGTTGCCCGAATCGGTGGTCTTTTTAATCGGTGGCGCCATAGAAAGAAGGAAACTTCGAGCATTCTTGAACGAATAAAAGTGGAGAGATTGCAAGAAGAGGATGTTAGAGAAGAATATCTGAAAAATTTGAGTGGGCGATTCAAGAGTGAAGACGAAGGAAATGAGATTGAAAGTTTATGGAATAAATTTAAAGATGGAGTGGTTGGTGCTGCTATTGATGTATGTGGCGTGTCTAAAAGGAGGAAAGGTAAGGAAGTGAAGAATTTGTGGATGGACAAAAATGTTCAAGCAGCTGTGTGTGAAAAGAAGAAAGCTTGGTCCGATTGGTTGGCTACAAAAGCGAACCAACGAATGCAAAAGGCAACGAATGATGACGTAAAAAAGGCAAGAATGGAATACAAAAGGGTGAAAGTAATCGTGAAAGAAGCTGTAAGAAAGAAAAAAGAAGAATACAGTGATATGTATGATAGGAGACTTTCTGATGATTTTCAGTCAAACAAAAAGTTTTTCTGGAAATCAATACAATTTGCCCGAGGGAGATCTACTTCCTCGGAGCTTTGTAAAATCAGAAGTTTAGATGGAAGTTTAATAAAAGGAGAAGAATGGATATTGAAGAGATGGAAGGATCATTTTGAAAGTTTGTTTGAAAGAAATGAAGCAGAGGTAAATATGGCCTCTGCGGATAGCAATGAATGTAAGACAAGTGATAGCGAGATTAGTATGGATGACATCATGAAAGCGATAAAAGGTATGAAATCAGGTAAGGCTGCTGGGTATGACAGAGTGTCAGTCGAGATGCTGAAGGCTGGCCGCGGGATTGTGGTAGCTCAGCTGTACTGCCTTTTCAATATATGCTGGGAGAAAGGTCAAGTCCCAAGAGATTGGAGCAAGGCCGTAATTGTCCCTCTATATAAAGGAAAAGGGTCACAGCAGGAGTGCAAAAATTACCGCGGTATCAGCCTTCTTAGTGTCGTCGG
>JACTOM010000929.1:5450899-5481295 GCA_015832385.1 Elymnias hypermnestra
GCTTTTACCTTTTGATATTTGCAAATGTTTGTTTTTGTGCTAGAATCTTTCTTGTGTGGCACATAATCCACCTCTATTTAGATGGCAATATTTGCCATCATGTATAATAAAAATTGTACACCGTATCTGCACTGTGGTTACAGATTGCAGAGGTGCCTGTTGACAAACAATGAGTAAATTAGGCCGCGAGGACGCTGCCATGTCAGGAGAGGCCGTGTTAGAAATATCACACCGATTTGTAGAGGGCCACCCCAGTTTGTAGCTGGCCACACTGGTTGCTAGCTGGTTACACTGGAGCAGTCGCAGAGACGCCGCGCACGCGAACAGTCATCTAAGTCACGTTCGACATTTCATACGTCATTGTCATGCCTATTTTAAATATTGCCGCCATTTTGAGTTGTTATGGATAAATAAACGTATTATGTACCTAGTCTTCTTTTAATTTATAAGAATACCATATTCGGTTTTTTTTTTCATAAATGACATGAATGTAATTTTGACGAGTAATGAGTATATCACTTCTTGAAATGTACTAACAGACATAAATTTTACAAGAGCAAACCAGAATTTGTGTTATATGCAGGTTGCTATGCTGAAAATTTGGAAACTAACACGATTGTAGAACAAATTTATGCTATAAAAATTAAAAATTACTCATTGTTTTTTTTAAATATCTTTATTGGAAAAAGTAAACGTTTTAGATATTTCTCATTTTTTGTTCTTTTATTCGATACCTTTAATGGGAAGGCAGAAATTTAAAACCATACAATCTAAATATTGATATCTGTGAAGTCAACTAATGGCAACTCTGGATGACTAGTGATTTTGAATTTCTCGTAGGTCTGTGACATTTCCACTGGTCGAATATTGATTTAATTTTTCACAATCGTCCTGTCAGCTTTCGAGTAAATCACTGTGATTAAAGTAACCAACGATACATAAAACTCGACAATTTTTTGTCAGGTATACAAAGGCGCCATTAAGCATTCATTAAAAGGTATAATCATATATATCTTATATTGTTATAATATACCGGTAACCTCCTTGTTTTGTTAAAGAAATGGCGACTGAAACTTTAATTCCCCTGGAGTCTAATCCTGAAGTAATGAACAAGTTTCTTCAAAAGATTGGTGTTCCTAATAACTGGGGTATCGTAGATGTTATGGGACTAGAGCCTGAAATGCTCTCTTGGGTACCGAAGCCGGTTCTTGCAGTGACTCTCCTGTTTCCAGTGTCTGAAGCATATGAGCAACATAAGCAGAAAGAAGAAACCGAGATACTCTCAAAAGGCCAGGAGATATCCAGTAACCTTTTTTATATGAAACAAAACATAAGTAATGCCTGTGGTACTGTAGCTCTTATTCATGGAGTTGCGAACAATACGGGCAAAATCGACCTATCGAATGGTCATTTGAAAGACTTCCTGGAGCTGGCCAAAGACTTAGATGCTGCTGCTAAAGGCAAATTGTTGGCAACTCATGAAGGGATTATTAATGCACACAAGGAATTGGCTCAAGAAGGCCAAACCAATACACCCAGTGCTGAGGATCCAGTAAATCACCACTTCATTACTTTTGTACATAAAGATGGTAACTTGTATGAATTAGACGGAAATAAAGCATTCCCAATCAATCATGGACCAACAACCTCGGACTCTCTGTTAGAAGCTGCTGCAAAAATTTGCAAAGAGTTCATGGCGCGTGATCCTGAGGAGGTCCGTTTCACTGTGGTTGCTTTGACTGCTGCAGAATAATTTTAAAAACATGCCACTTCTTAGTGAGTTATGGTACAAAGTATCTCATTGTAGCCATAACATGCTACATGCTTTCCAAGCGTAAAATGTATTTTCTATTTATTTGTATGCTGTGCAAGCTTTTGTGATAATAAATTATTTTAGATGTAATAAAACTTTGCTTTTAAATTAGTCTTTCATTTCAAAACTGAAATAGTGACTTTCGCTATCCCTTAAAACATGGACACAAGGGTTCAAGATAGATATACTAAATTTTATTTATGTGTAGAAGCAAAAATGATAGAGGTATAATATCAAATTTAGCAATTGGTTTATTGGTTGGTAAATATCAAAATTGTGTGGTAAACCTATGCTATTTCCAACCTTTGAATTATACTCTTCTTGTAACTTACTTACAGTCCGACAATTGCTCATCCTTCGTACTATTTTGCGTAAACATTCTCAACTTCCATTTCTTTCCGATACTTCTCACCACAAACGTAGACCACAGTCAGTCTGTATTACAAAAGTTCTTCGATGTGCAGTTGCAAGGCGTCACTACACGCAAATCAGTTGTGTACTTTATAATTACATAAATAAAATCCTTAATATTTACCCCTTACCGGCTAACAAGTGTAAAAGAGAATGTACGGAGTTTCTTTTAACACTCTCATACGAAAAAACTGAAGAACTCATAAAGTTAGTTACGTAAATCCCGATGATACCGAGCCAAATAAGCATGCACTCGCTCATTCATGTACCCATTCACCACATAAACACCGCGCATACACTGACATTCGTGCTCACACACACACATACACACACACATTTACATTCGCACACAGTCCCATAAAAATATATATTCATTCATATATGCCAAATATATTTATTAATATTGTTATTGTATTATGTACAACCTGTGTTATATATAAGACGTTGATCACTGCAACACAGTTTATACTACTGCAGGATCATCGTTCCTATGTATTTAAGATACCACTGTACTGTTCTTGAAAATAATAATAAATAAATAAATTCTCTTAACTTCAACTTTTTGTTTTGTATTGAGATTCTCGAAACACTGCTACAAAGTGAAACTTTCCTTCCTTATTAGATGGAATGCATAAAAGTGCAACTCGTGTGTAATAACTAGTAAGGTTTTATTCATATAATTTCAATGCTTTATGTACACACATATTAAAAGGTAGTTTTTTTACATTTATGACTTCACTAAATATATTAGCAAGAAAACAATCCCATGTTATAAAATCATTTATTATAATATACATATAAATAATATTGTAAATATAAAACTATAGAACCCCTTAAACTATTTTAATGCAGTCAGTTTTTTAGGCTGTTCTTAAACTTGCTCTCTGAATTATAGTAACAATAAAAAGCGAGTGTGCTTTAGACCACACAGCTGAAGTAAAAAATACACTTATTTTTTTTACAAATATTTGAATTCCTCCCCCGATCGCACATTTGCAAGCTTACTCCCCAAGTCACACGTGCGTAAAGAAGTTTAATTAAATAATTTATTGATAAATTATATGTTATACTTGATTATTAAATTTCTTTACAATTTGTCCCGATGCAAGTGGGGTATTATTTAGTCTTAACAGAAATGTGTGATATGCTAATAGATATTTAAGTATGGCAACACGTTGAAACGAATTGTTGGTATTTTGACGTGAATACGTCTTTAAAATCACATCTATAGGGATATAAAAAAACAAAATTGAAGAATATTTTGGTGTTGTATATATTAGTGCTGTACAATTTGACCGTAAGCCGCCCATAAAGTTTAGCCAGGTAAATTAGCGGTTAGAAAAGTCATTAAAATTTTTATAAAAAAGTTCTATATTTTTTGTAATTCTGATTAATTTATTGTAAATAAATTTAATATAATAATTGATTAACTAAATTATACTCATCTTTTTTAATGAACAAATTTTTTATTTGAAATGATTTCACCAGAATGCTTTTAAAAATGTTTTTACAATGAAAATAAATCTTATCAATTTTTACCACACTATTGAGGAAGTTTTAGTTATTTAACTGCTCAAAAATTTAACTGATTAATCAGTTAATCGTTCAATAAATTTAACCAGTTGGCTAGTTAATTGATTTAACAGTTTAATTAGTTGGCTTCTACAAGTAATTAACCTGGTTAAATTTTATGGTCGGTTTAAACGGCCAAATTGTAGAGCACTAATATCTATCTACCTCCATCCAAAATTCAATTACACTGCTGGATAGCTTAGACCATAGAATTTATTACGCTAAGTAATAACAACATTTTAATACAAACTATTTCCCCATCACGAAATGCATACACTTACAACAATAAGCCGTGACCAAAACAGAGCCACATCCCATTTTTTTAAGTGCATTGAATATTATATAAACATCAAGACATTATTAATACACCTAGGACACAAGTTTTGAAAATGATCATAATGACAGTTCACAGCGTACACATATTGGAAAACTTGTTCTACGTCCATAAAAATATTGACTCTTACGAAAAACAGTGAATGCACATCATACAACTTAAGAAATATAAATAAAATTGCTGTAAATTCTAGTAAGCTACATAAAATTGATAAATCATTCAGGGGTATACAGTTTATACGTTTCTATAACAAGCTCCCAGATGAGGTTACAAAGATGTCTCCTAGTAAATTTAAATCTGTTATTAAAAGAAAGCTAATTGAGAAATTGTTGTGTGTGATATTTAACGATTCAAAAGTGCTGTGAAGGCCTACTTGAATAAAGATATTTTGATTTGATTTTAATTGTATAATAAAATAAAATTTAACGATTAATTATTTATTTATCACAATCTATTTTGTATTGCCTAAGGCAGCAGCGATTCGATTATGTAATATAGAATGCAAAGAACGAACACTTTTAGGACAATAACACGCCAATCATGCTACGGAACAGTTTAACGTTAAGGTGCAAAGAGAGCGACCTTGAATAAAATGATATAACAAAACGCTTAATAATTCAATTAATTTATAAACAATTACAAACAAAAAATCATTGAATTTTTTCTTAATAGCTGATCTTAATATAGTTATTTAAATAGTATTATGCCAAAAATCAAAGTCTATTAAAACTGTCATAGGCTGTTTAATCAAAATGAGTCACAAAGGCTCGTGAGTTTAAAATGACTAATCTGTGACAATACATATGAATCATCCGATTTAAATGACCTTCCTTCATTATTTTGATAAGGTAAACATGAAATTGTAAAACATTGAAATACCACTATTACACCATGCAAATATAATTTTTCATTTTAATCATATATGAGTGTTGATCGAGTGGTGAGGAATGAGCTGTGGTCAACGTTATCTACGTATGGTGTGAGCGGTAGTCTGATCCAAGCATTGAAGTCTCTCTATGAGGGTTCTAGTGATTGTGTTAGAATAAACGGAGCGTACACGGAGTGGTTTCCTGTCGAAAGAGGTGTTCGACAGGGTTGTGTTGCGTCACCATGGCTGTTCAACCTATTCATGGATAAATGTTTGACAGATTTAAAAGAAAGTATGTATGGGTTAAGAACGAATGAATTACTCATCAAATGTTTACTCTACGCTGATGATCAAGTAATACTTGCGTCATCCGCTAATGAGCTACAGGAGATGCTAAATATTATGAATGAAGCTTTGAAAGGGAAAGGAATGAAAGTGAATGTAAACAAAACGAAAGTTATGCTTTTTGAACGAGATGAATCTATGATGAATGGCAATATTTTGATAGATGGGGAACAAGTGGAAGAGGTGAAAGAATTTGTATACTTGGGATCTAAATTTACAAAAGATGGAACATGTGAAAGTGATATCGAAAGGAGAGTGAATGCAGGGAATATGGTAAATGGTGCTCTGCATGCTTTTATGAATAGCCAGATGGTGTCTCAAAGGGCTAGACTGGCAGTGCATGCTGGAGTGTTGGTGCCAACACTTATGTATGGTAGTGAAAGTTGGGTATGGCAGAAGAATCACAAAAGTAAAATAAATGCGGTAGAGATGAGAGCGTTGAGAAGCATGAGTGGATTAAAACTGAGTGACAGAGTAAGAAATAGTGTGATAAGAGAACGTTGTGGTATAAAAGAAGACGTAGTGACTAACATTGAGAACGGTATGCTTAGATGGTTTGGGCATGTACAGAGAATGAATGAAAGAAGACTGACAAAAAGGATTTATGAGTCAAAAGTGAATGTGAAAGTTGTAAGGGGAAGACCAAGGCGAACATTCCTGGAATAAATCCAGGGCATTCTAATTAAGGGCCAAGTCAAGAGTACTCTGAACCGACGAACTTGTATGAAAGGTTTAATGAGAATAAAAGAAGCGAAGGAGATATGCAAGGATCGTGGCAAGTGGAAGGATGTTGTCTCTGCCTACCCCTATGGGAATGAGGCGTGATGCTATGTATGTATGTGTTGATGGATGTTCTAACGTATACAGGACCAACGAGCATTTTAGATATTTTGACGTTTTTTTTTTGTAACTACGATGATTATATAATCCCATTTATCAACGTAAGTCATCCATTTTTTAATGAGGCCCTGAAAACATCCCGTTTAAATAAAAATATTATTAGTACAACAGCATTAATATAGGTAGGACACTAATAAATAATTTGTCATTGAAAAATTGTCATTACAATTTTTTTCGTTGGTTATGAAAGTGGTTTTATAACCGGATAACAATCAGCTAAATAATTGGTCAGTGTTTTGATGGAGCATTCAAGTCCACTAATTAATAACGGTTATTAATTGAGTTGTTGACGGTTAACAATTTTTGTTATAATGTGAAAATAAAATTCACATCAAAATATGAACGACTTATACCAATGCAAACGCAATTTTACATACCAATGCAAACGTCATTGGTATGTAAAATTCATATTATTTAAATTATTTTCGTGTATGCACACAGTGTATGCATCGAATTTAAACTATTACCTAGAGCAGGGTTGGGCAAATATTTTGATAGTCGGGCCACATTGTAAATGAAAATTTGACTTCGGGCCAAATAGTTTTTTTTTTTCAATTATAAGTATAGATTTTCTAAGGATGTTGGATCATATCTACCCCCGGGGGTAATCTAAAACATATGTAATGAATAAATAAATAAAAAAAATATATAATTAAATAAATAAATAAATTATTATTAACTAAATGAACTTTATCGTAAAAATTGTAGATTTTGAGAAGATTAAATTTTAATTAAACTAAGAACTGGTTCAAAAAATCTTCTAGAAAAACTAATATTTGTGTTTTTAATAATAACATGCCCACACCTTCTCTAGAGCAATAGTTCCCAACCTTTTTAGGTCTGTTACTATTATGATCTAACTAGTATCAATGATTTTACCCCTTGTTATAAAGAGGAACTCAAAAAATACGTCTTAATACAAATACGTATACTTTATTAACAAAAATGATTGCACATGAAAAATTAACTCACTTCGGAGTGGTTTCACAAACGTCAGCTAAATGTTTAATAAACGCCAACATTCAGATCAATGTTACCCCCGCGAAAGTAATTACCTTCAGGTTAGGAATCCAGGCTCTAAAGTCATAGTCATTAAGTAATAAAATCACATTTTTATGTCTCAACAAGGTAGTTGTGACAGAGCGCACCGCACGTCCTTGCTGGTATGGTGGGTACTAGCCAGGACCGAAGCTTCTCAACAGTTGAAGGCTAGATATACAAGAATTTTGTAAATTTGCCATAGGATAATTTGAAGCCTGAACTACATTTGTCAGCAAAATCGCATTACTAATATACTCGTGAATATCATGAGGATGGCGATATAAAACGCAACAAGTGATATGTTCCCGACCTTATTGGCTAAACTAGGTTTTGAATATGAGACCACTTTACAAGCAGTAGAATAGGCTAGAGCTAGACCAACAAGATACTATTTTAATAATAGTTTTTTACGCACCTAGGGACGAACGTATGACACTGCCGCCCGGGCGAGGCTGATAAAAACGTGGATTGCAATGCTACAATTTTTTATCAGACCAGAAATGAAAATTCGATTAAAATGTGTATTTATAATAAAGTTAGTTCGATAAATGTAAAAAAAAATAAGTCAGGTATTGAATCAGGTTTGTAATTATTAACGTACATGCTACGATAACAAGTTATTTAGTCATTTATTTATGACAATTTTTAAACACAGACTGCGACATCTGCGTAACTAAATAAAATATTTTAAACAAAATAAATAAAATTAATTCTGATTGAGTCGCAAGAAATTACGCGTTTATTTAATCGGGAAGCAATGTGGTACTTTCGTCCCTCAAAATAGAGCCGAAAGTGCGAAATTTCGATGAAGGTATGATAAAAAAATATATTGAAATACAATATTTTCTTATTATATTTGCCATTACATTACGATCCCTTAGGAAAAAATTTCTTATCATAATAAAAGATAAATATTTACTATATATAGGAAAGAACATAATTTTATAAAATATACCAAACAAACAAATAAAGGAAAGTAAGAAAATACCGCTTAGAAAATATTATCACTTATGAGTCATTTTCTTAAAAGATAAATTTTTCTATAGTGAAAAATATATACCTTTACATATTATATCTCAATTGTCTTAGACAGGGTTTCCCAAAGTGGGCCAGTAACTTTTTAAACTACTATGAAGTATACGATTTCATTTGATTTGATTTGATATCGCCTTAGATCTTGGCACAAATACTCCTTAGGAGTTAACATTCTAAGTACTAGAAAATGATGTTTACTCTCTGATATATAAATACCAAAATTAAAAATATTTTTTCTTAAAAATGTTTAAAAATATGAACTTTATATAATTTGTCAAGGTATCGACAAGTTATATGCCATGCTGTTAAATCACGACAGTTTCAGTTAAGAAAATACTTTATTCAAGTAACCTCAGAAAGCTCTTTTGAATTGTCATTACTCTGCCCTTAGTAATAAAGCTACTAGCAGTTTGAAGTTGATTGTAATGAGAAGAAACGAGCAACTTAATGGTAACTCTTTTAAAGACAGTGTTTTTTTTTCTATCACATTATTTAACATTGAGCTTTCGTGTAGATCTTCAATCCAGTTCAAACATTTGTATCTCTTAAACAATCTCCAACATTGCAATATATAATATTTTGTACAAGAATAGCATATTTTTTAAAATCATATTAAGGCCAGTCCAAATAAAGAGTCTCGTTAAAAATGGGTATGCTCTAACGAAAAAACCATTTTTGAACATTTTTCATCCTAAAATATAGCGTAACAGGTTTGTTTTTATTTACTTGTACTGGACGAAATAACATTACGAAACACCGTAAATAAAGTAATAAATGTGCTTGTAAGAAAAATTTGGGAAACCCTGGTGTAAGAAAAATGGAATGCTTTAAATTGAGCTATACAAATAAAACTGTAGTTAACTCTCCGATACTATTCGGGGTGATGATGGAAACGTCTGGTCGTTGTTGATTGACGATTGATCACCTGAAAATAAGTGTGTATATATTACAGTAATAAATACCAGTAAATTTCTCTGCATAGAATATTAATGTCTCGAGATCCCAACCAAAATAATATAATGAACGATTGCTCTGTCTTTCTATATTACACGTAAGAAATGTTTATAGTTCAGATGAATAATGCATGTAAAAGTAACATTAAGTTAAAAATGCGTGGGTACAAAGTACACATGTCAGAAGTGAAACTTCTTTGGAAAACTAATTTTTAAGTCTTGTTTCTATTTATACAAATCTAAAACCTTAGATTTCCGAGGAAGGGAAAAAAGAAGATATGCTAGTAATTTAATTGTTATTAAAATATTTAAAGTGGCGAAAATTAATACAAATACTTTTTTGAAATCTCAAATGACGATTTGTAAACAAAATTGCCTCGTGTTTTTGTCAATATTTAAATTTAAAGAGAATTTATTTTATATTTTATGAAAAATAGTATATTAAATGATGAATAGCAAATTAAAGTGACACATTTTACTTATAAATATTAAAACTACCTAACCTTCAAAGGAATTTGCATAAAAAATGCTGCAAATCTTCGTGACGCTAATCACGCGTTTCACCCGTCAAAATTTTACCCTGAGGCAATAAAACAATCACACTGAAATGGATCGAAATAAGCAATACTTACTATTTAATATAACGGAATCGTGTGTCCTGCTCGGCAGTAAAAGCGTAAGTACCAGGCCCAGAACTGTTGCGGCTCCACAGACCCACGATAATACGTAGCGGTAGTAAGACACATCCGCATCATCAGCACTAATAAAAAAACGAATGTCGTTATGTTTAATAATATTATCATAAACGAATTCCAATAAATGTAAAAAGACTATCCATCTTTCATGTCATATATTATATGTCGGTTAACCTATCCCCTATCTACTCCATGTATGAATTTTAATTTAATAATTTGAGTATAAGAAGTTTCATATGTCATTAAATCATAAATGCATTATTAAACTACTTATTCTCGTTTTATATTTTTAAAGTGAAACTTTTTTACTTGTTAGTAAAATTTTTACGAATGAAACGCGTGATTAGCGTCACGAAGATGTGCAGTTTTTATGTTAACTTGTATGAAGGTTAGGTAGTGTTAAAGTTTACAAATAGCGTGAGGCATTTTAATTTGCTACTTGTCATTTAATATACTATTTTATATAAAATATAGTTAATATTTCATAAATTTTAAATTCCAATAACAACATTTTATTAATAATTTCTAATATTGACAAAAAACACGTAGAATTTTTTATTTACAATACATCATTTGGGATTTTAATAAATTATTTGTATTAATTTTCTACACTTTTAGTAATTTAATGACGATTAAACTCAATTAATTCCTAACACATTTCCCTCCCTCTAAGGCTTGGAGGACAAGACCTAAAATTAGTTTGCCAAAAAAGTTTCACTTCTGACATGTGTACTTTGTACGCCCACACTTTTAAGTTTTTTTAGGAATACCAGTCACCGGTGACGAAAATCATGGTAAATATGAAAAAATATTTGTTCAATTGAGTGTTAAACTAGACTTAACATTTCTAGCTGTTGGGTAAAAACTACCATTTTTATTTTTATAATTTTAACAGATAAAAAATTAAATCTGATAAATCATGTGAACGTTTGATAGCTTATCGAGGTTAAATGATTGTCAAATTATACGTTCTGGTTTTACAGTCACAACAGTTTTTCTTGCTGTTTACATTTAATGTGGCAATATAAAATACTACTAGTTATTCCCGACGGTATCACCAGGGTCGCTCTCCATCACCAAATCCATTATATATTGCGTCAAGTTGTGAATGTAAAACATTCTTGAGCCTCCCTGAACACACTTAAAAAAGTTCATCAAAATCGGCCCAAGCGATTAGGAGTGCAGTCACATACACACGTACAGAAAAAACAGTATAATAAGATTCATAAAAGGCTACATGTAATACATTCGTTGGTTTTCAATTAATATACACAAATCGCTCGTATCAATATTAATACAAATAGATTTGTTTGTTGCGGTAAAACTGTAGGCTACTCTTTATCCCGAAATGCTCACAAGAACGCGAACTGGAACGAGAGCTTTCAATATAGTCATGTATGTATTGACTGATTCACCTTGAGGTCGATGACATAATGAGTTTAAAATAAACACTTTAAAAATGAAATACCACGACAATAACTGCGGATTTTTAATTTCTTTGTTACAAGAATGGTAATTACAAAAGAGCCGTTGACATGTCAAAAGATAAGCATTTTTATTTATATTGTTTTAAAGTTTGAGTAATTTTAGAATATTAGGAGTAGCACGATCGAATCCTGTGCAGACACCACATAGTCACGGATTTCCTCATGATCCCATGGGATCGGGAGACACGCGTGTGACAACTCCAGAAAAAGCTAATACTTATAAGGTAAAAGGTAAGTAGCAGCCCATTAACGTCCCACTGCTGGACACAGGCCTCCTCACACATATGAGAGAGGGTTTTTAGAGCATAGCCCTACCACGCTGCTCCACTGCGGATTGGCAGGCATAGTACACAA
Source organism: Elymnias hypermnestra (assembly GCA_015832385.1). Classification (NCBI taxonomy): domain Eukaryota; kingdom Metazoa; phylum Arthropoda; class Insecta; order Lepidoptera; family Nymphalidae; genus Elymnias; species Elymnias hypermnestra. The sequence goes on from JACTOM010000929.1 coordinate 5,462,708, forward strand.
GTGCACTCTCTATTCCTTCACTCTCATAGTCCGATGTGACGGTAATCCGATACAACCGGAGAGAGATGGCTTAACGTGCGATCCGAGGCACGGGGGTGGATCACACCGCCAACTTCCCAACTTCGGGCAAATATTGAGAAAATCTTAATCTCTATTAAGATTTTCTCAATATTTGCCAATATCCTCAATATCCATTTTTGGATTGGCCCGACCCGGGACTCGAACCCAGGACCTCATGACTGTAGTCGAACATGCTAACCACTAGACCAATAAGGCTAATACATATAAATAAAAGAAAATACTCACTACATTTGTATCAGAGCAATAGCCGCCCCGCAAGACAACTTGTCGGTGAAGCTCATCAAGCCATACACAAATGCCGAAGCCTGTGTATTAGCACCAACGAGATCAGCCGTTAGAGATAGACTCGTTACTAGCATTTGTGCTCCTCCGAAACCTAGAGAATCGGTAACAAGGTTAATTCAACGCTAGTAATAATTTCCTTGTAGTAACTAAAGAGGGCCTGTTCTCTACAAATACGGTATGGGATTTTTTTTTACCTACGCGATGTAAACGGTCACTACGCGATTCATATCACCGCGAACATCTAGTTTTATATAAAATCGCCTTACTTTTTGTTATAAAGTGTATGTGTTGTTATAAGTTAACTATATATAAAAAAATAATTTAACATCTCTTCTTATTTAGTCTCAAGTGGTGATAATTGAAATTTTTTTAAGTTGTTTGTAGGTATATCACATTTTAATTCAATAAAACAAATTTGTATCAATTTTAATGCTCAAATATACCTATTATATAAATTCCAAGTGATAAGCTCTCATAAATATGCAGTCACCAGAAAACATTATTACATTTTATGAAATCAATATAAGAAACATATAGGTTATTTAAATAAAGATAGCACTATCTATTTCTACTTAAACATAATACAAGATGCAACAAAATAAACACCAATCAGTCACTAACCTATTAATACTGCAACCACATAGATAAAATTCACTTTATATGTATGGTCTGAGTCAAAATAAATCCAAAAGAATGCAGTTGTAGCACAAGCTGACCCTAGAAGATAACTGAGTTTCCTTGTGAAAGATCTTGGTGCCAACCTCTGTAATGCTGCAGCCACTAGGCTCCCCAAATACATAGCTAATGGTACTACAGCCAAAGCTTGAGCAGCTAGACCAAGGGTGCGGTGAAGATAAAGTGGTATGAGAACTTGGGATATATTAACAACAAGTCTTGTACTCATATATATACCAGCAACCTAAAATCAGAATTCAATATTTGAAAACTATGAACAGAGCTATAATGACCCAACAGGCAGATTGCTAACAATCAATTATTTGAATCACAACACTATTGAAATGTATTAAAAAAAATATATTTTAGAGATGTTAAATGGATTTTATTAGAAACTCTTCTTAAGCATTGTTAAATAATTCTTTTTAATTATTCCTAGTGACCATATCATTTACTGTAAAAATTTAATGCATTACTTACTTGATACAACATAGGTTTCCGGAGAATATTGCAATGCAAACTGTTATTTTCATTATTAGACAATAGTGACTGGTTCCTTTGCTGCTTTTCTGATACTGTAAAGTGGAATAGAACTGAAGCTAGTGTACCAACAGCAAGTACTATAACCATAATTTCTCTAAATTTCCATACATCAGCAGGTCCCACTTGCTGCAAAATTTTTCCATTAATCAAAGAAATATCAGAGGAAACAAATCTTGAACTTGCATTTTAAAAAAATTAAACAACATACCTCCTTGTCACATTGCCCAGTAAGGTGGAGTATTAGCCATGTGATCATATACACAAATAAATTTGAAAATACTGTAAATCCATATCTGTAATTTTTACATAACTTACATAATATCTATGACCATTTAAGAAAATATTATGCTTAATGCCTCTTTTCTAGAGTCATAGTAAATATATAATTTTCCAAATAATTACCTAATTGCAGTAAGATGAGTTCTAACATGAGGATCTTCTGCTAATTCTGGTATTAAGCTAAGATGAGATATTTGGACTGCTGCCCATCCTATTTGAAATATTGTTATGAAGGCAGCAAAATAAAACATTTGTGCCCATTTATGTGTTGTTGAGCATCCAATGCATTGCATAAAAATAAATGGAAAAGACCATAACACACATAGTGTACCTAAAAACCCATAAGTTTCAATACAGTTCACTAGAAGAAAAGTTACAATAACAATTTTTGGAACAATAGCTATTAGAAAATTGTTACTTTTTTAAATTAAGCTAATAAAGTCTTGATTTTTGTTACTTGGAAATATTACTTTTTTTTATCTACATTAGAATGAAGATAATTTTAAAGGAATCAACTCATATTCTGGCAGGTTGCAGACATGCTATTTATCTACTTACCAAAGAGATGCCAAAGCTTTCTTCTTCCATATTTTATACTTAGATAGCTATTTGTGTGATCAGAATAATATCCGATGAATGGTGTGAACAAAGCATCGACAATTTGCCCAATTAACATTAAATATCCCGCTTGAGATGCGGTAAATTCAAGCACTAAATGAAAGAAAACTAAAAAATAAGTAAACCACAAACTTGCACAAACATCGTTTAGTATATGACCTATACCATATCCTAATTGTAGTCTTAAATTTGTTGATATGTCAAGAAATTCATTATCCATTTCGGAAATTCAAATATCCTCCCACTTTCTTAAATCATTCGTCATAATAGCATAATGCAAATCAAAATAAACAGTTTCACAAGAACATCTATGTATGTAGGATTGACGTATGATTTCAATGGTAAATATAATGAACTTTGTGTAATGAGACTCAAAGATTGTTGGAATAAGGCAAAATAATATAATTTCAAGAGTTCCTTATACTACAGTAATTTAAAAAAAATGTAGTTTCTTCTTCTTTATAAATAAATACCTGCCTAGTGCCTTCCACAGTTCCACTAGACAGTTGACACAGCAATTTAAGTTTGACAACTTCAAGATAATAATTTGACTAATGTCAGTCAACAGCATAAATAAGTCAATAGTAATTACTATATTTTTAATTTTCATATATTTTATAAGAAAAAATTTAGACCATGCAGCCTTTGATATTATTATAAAAAATATATAGATATAGCTAATTGAGGATGGGTAATAGTTTTATTGTTTTAACGAATAAAATGTGCTGTTGTTATGCCAGCGGTTGTGGTCTTCAATAGATTATTATAACGACGCTTTTCGCATCTTGATGGGTTTGCCCAGATATTGCAGTGCGTCTGGCATGTTTGCTGAATCGGGAGTGCCCGATTTCTATGCTGTTATGAGGGCACGCATTGCCTCTTTTTGGGAGAGAATGAGGGCATCGCATAACAGCATTCTTAAAACGATTTGTGTGGGGATGCCTAGCCCTATATTCACATATTGGCTGTCTGTTCATCTGACGAGCAACAGAAAATGATGCCTAGGGACAACCCTCAGCTAGTATATAAGACGTCTTTATATTTACAGTATTTTCACATTTGTTTAATTGATAGTCGTTTGATTTTAATTTGATTTGATTTAATTTTATAATTTTGATTTTAAATTTAATTGTTTTTAATTTAATTTAGTTTAATTTCTTTCATTTATTTTCTGTATTATTATATTCTATTTGTCACTAACATAGTTATAAGTTATTTGTATTTTAACAATTTGGGCCAAATGTTGCCTTGAATAAAAACTTATTATTATTATTATTATAACAAAAACATTATAGTTTATTTAAATAAACGAGTTTTAAAGTATTTTAGTGTTTAACTGAAAATTTTAACACTTATGAATAACCTATATTGTTATCTATTTGGTCTCCTCTTTCTCGTGTCTTTGTTATTTTATTCTTTATTTGTAATAAAATTGCATATCTGTTATTTGTATTATATTTGTTTTTAATTTAAATAGTATTTTGATCGGATAGACAAAGATTTTAGAGTATACAGCCTCATCATTAAAGTTATACAATACACAATACACATGTCATTTACATAAAATTGCAATTTGAAGTATTTGCAACTATTTAATCCGTCATTTACAATTTACATGTTCCAATCAAGTTTCGATGCTTAATTGTCATTGAGATCGATTGTAGAATTGAAATAAATATTCGTTCTTTATACAAACGTCTGTAATCTGTATAAACGTTATAACATGCCTATTATTAAAAATGTAAAAGTTCTTAACAGTTGAAGAAGAAGAAGTGCGAATAGTTTTTTTAGAAAAAAATTAATCGGTTTTTACTAAAAATGTTACACACAAAGTTCATATGCATTATTGGTTTATTGTCGGTGACTCTTCCAATAAAGGGAGATGTTTTCAATGAAGAAATGTATATCAAACCAATGCCACCTTCTCATCTCTATGTTTATTTACATTTTATAACATTGATAAATGGAGAGGAATCCTGTAAGTAATCATACTACACAAACATCATGCTTCTTATAGTTGCTGTTTATAGATTTTCATTTATTAAAATTATTTACAGTAAACCTAAGATAGGCTAATTATTTTTATAGATGAACATTCTCATCTTGCACCACGCTCGTTAGGAGAAATTGTATCCAGATATCAAGTAGAAGAATTACATTTGACATTAACTGAAGGGCAATGGAAACACAATGAATGGGGTTATCCTGTGCTAGATGCGGCACCAGGTGCTGAACTATATGTTTGGTTTTCGCCTGAGGTGGAAGATGTTGACACACAATGGAAAAAGTTAAGTTCCACATTATCAGGACTTTTTTGTGCTTCCTTGAATTTCATTGAAAATTATAATACTATTACGCCAAAGATGGCTCTGTGGCCCTCAGGAATTCACAGTAAATTAAATCACAATGTCACTTCTCAATTGAGATATGCTTCATTGCCAAGAGAAATTGTGTGCACTGAAAACTTAACTCCATGGAAAAAATTACTGCCATGTCAATCTAGTAATGGTTTTGCATCCCTTCTAAACTCTAGAATGATACATAATACAAATTACCATTCCATTGGTATACATTTAAGAAAAATGTGTGCCAACAGTAACTGTCTAGAGACTAATTTAGAAATCAAACAGACAGTAGCACTTGTGTATGATTTTAAAATTATAAATACTATGGACTGGTCATTAAGAAAATTATTTGGACAAGGTTTACCTGGATCATGTCCCCTTTCATCATCAAGCAAAATATATGTTGATGTAAGCTCAAATAATTCTTATCCATTCAAGCTTAATCCTGAGCCAAAAAGTGTTGTATTATCACATAGAGGTGGCAGTGAAATTGAGTTGGCTGTCTATGAAATTAATAAGTCGAGTATGATTAACATTGGAGCAAAATATGAATTAAGAAACAAACTATTTGTTAACATTCCACCACCTTTAACTTTTAATAGATATGTCTTGGGATATGGTAAAGAGTTTGGAGGAATAGTTACAGAGTTGTGTAATAATTATTGGGCACCCATAGATATTGTAATATTAGAAAATGCTCCTTGGTGGTTGCCTATTCAACTCAGCTCTTTACGAATTAATGGTGAGGCAGAAAGTAAATTAATTATGTCACAATATTATTCACCTGGAAGAAGCAGACAAAAGCCTTATCATTTAGAGCTATTACTTAAATTGCCACCAAAATCTACCACTACAGTCACTGTAGATTTTGAATTTGTGTTCCTAAAATGGCAAGAATATCCCCCTGATGCAAATCATGGATTCTACATTGGATCTTCATTGATTTCTGCAAATTTACCAACTGCAAGGAATTATACTAGTCTACCAGTCACTGGTAGTACATTTGATTCCATTGTAAATGCATCAAAGCCATGTAAGTATATGTATGTATTATAATAATGTTTTTTACTGTAGTAGGCTCAAATAGCAGTCTTAAATCATGAGTAGTCTGTACATTTTAACAAATTTACCACCAATTTGGAAAGTTGATTCCACTAGAAGAAACTGGCGAGAAACTCCTTTTAATATAGTTTATGTAGGCTATAATTTATTTAACTTTCATGCACAACTAGAATGAAATCCCCACATTTATATATTTATGCCTTTTATGAAAGGATATTTTTGAAATATTTCTTTTACACAATAACTGTTTCTGCTTTAACAACATCAACATTCAAATTCATCTAATTTTTTTTTTTTTATTACTATTAACATGCCTGACTTTGCACACAGCTAGTGAAGCATATAACAGCAACCTGTTTTGTATGTTGTAAGATCTCAAGCTGGATAGGTTGAATGTATTTTCATGCATGATAATTGTTTATGTGATATCTCCTAAGATATTAATTTCAATAATATGGTGTAACATGAAGTCAGGATGTTAATGAAGTGCTTAAGGTACATAGGTACATAAGGATTGATACTGTATCTATCAAATACCTTTAGAAATTATTAATGACTATTTTAGAGATGTAGATTAGAGATCTAAATAATAGTTATATTTGGATGGATATTTTCGGTAGACTTTTAACAAATAGAATTATCCCAATATATAACGAAATGTTTCAAACCAGTATTAACTTTATAGAAAATATAATGGTGCATTTTTTCCAGGGTACCCTATTGTATTCCGGACGAATGGAGCAATGGTGTCCCTACCAACACCTGATTTCAGTATGCCTTACAATGTTATTTGTCTGGCATGTACTGTAGTAGCTTTGGCATTTGGACCTCTTAACAATATTTGTACCAAAGAAGTAGTCCTAAAAGTTATTGGAACTCCTGTGTCATTGAAACAGAAATTTTTTAATATGTTTAAGAAAAAGCAAGACTAAATATAACCTAAAATAAATGTTCATAAGTATTTTAAAACCTAAGCATTATACTTTGTTTGATTTGAAAATATTAACACTATAATATGGTAAGGTACAGGTAAGTAGTAGTCTATCAAAGTCCCACTGCTGAGCTCAGCCCCCCACCCCCCTCTATTTGTAGAAGACCGGGTTTATAGCGCATAGATCCACCATACTTCTTTACTGAAATGATGGATTAAAAGAACAATCAAGCACTAGAGATTCATTTTTATGAAGGAAAATGTAATAGTGCCAACCCAGGATTCAATCTTGTGAGTTCAGAGAATCCACTTGTCTCTACTAGGCTATCTTGGCTATGCACAACTATAATTCACTTATTTATTTAATATAATTGTATTGTGTTTACATATACATGATTTTAATTTCAAGAATTGTTCGTATGCCGTTATATTTATATAAAATAAAATTATTATATTCCCTTAATGTTGTATTAAAAATTGGTAATCTTTTTACAAAATAAAATTGGTCGTATGTGAAGTCGGTTTAGGGACGATAAATTTACGTGATAACGTCATAGGAAAACACTGATGAAAACTTTTTAATCACACTACTTTAAATAGCTACACACAGTAGTTGCGTGACAAGCCGAGCGCCTAGACCGACCGTGCTCCTATATCGCTTATTTCAGGTGAATTCCCTGGGTACAAGCAGTATAAGTCCAGAATCTGCATAAATAATAGTAGGCTCAGTAAATTTATTTCTTTTTTTATCAAATTATGTCAACACAAATTATATAAACAGGCGCTCAGCCACACACATTCTTAAATTTTTGTTTGTATTATAATCATGTTCTATTACTTAATAATATCTGATCGATTTTGATGAAATTTGCATATAACATCCCTTGAGACAGTACGAGTGATAGATAATAATATAATAACGGAAATTATGTCAAGCTGAAAATATGAATAAAAGAAATGTTCATGCGAATTTAGTAATTAAATAATCTACTTCACAATTTTTTTGCTCACAGCGTTAAATGTCAATTTGACATTATTGGGGATATTGTATTTTGCTGCCTTTTTGAATATAAGAATTTTATTATATTTTGCTATTACATTTGCTTTAGCTATTTTTTAACCGAATGGAGAACTCGTAAGTATTGAATATAATTTTTAAATTATTTATCACAATGACAGTATCATTGAAAAAATTTTATCAGGCAAAGCTGTCCATGCTGCAACAATTGTAAAGATTGTCCAGGTTTTCAGAAAGTTGTCAATGTAAAAAACGCTGGTTTGGTTATTTACCGTTACTCTACCTGTAGGCAAAATGTAAGTAAATAAATAATCAATTAAATCGCTTTAGAGTCAAATCGCCGAAAAGTATTTATCATGAATTTATTTAATGAAAACTTTTTGAAGTTGCATTGTCTTATTGATCGTGGTAATAAAACATTCCGTATAAACTAAAATCGTGCTCGTATTCTTTAATAGTGTTTAAGTTTTAAATAACCTACTATTAATTTATATTATATTATATTACAATTATTGAAGTGTACTATTAAGATTAACTCTAAGATATACGAATATTTTACAGGAAAACAGTAATGAAGGAGAAATGAAAAGTTCTAGAGATGTAATTATTCTACATAACACGAAAAACCACGATATCGCTTCGAATAATATTACTCCCGAATTTGGTAATGGTCTCTAGATAAGATAATTATTATCTACTAAATAATGTATTAATTCATCAAGTACAGCGGCTTATTCTTGACAACAAAGTTATTTACTCTGGGAGGCACCTACATCTTTCTTTAATCTACCTATAACGAAGAATATCACAGGCATATTCTTCATTTGACGCACTTCTGGATTATCATCATTATATAACTCCTCATATTATGTTCTATAAATTTTAGCTTAATATATTTAACTTTCAGGTCTATATAAAAAGTGCCCCAGATGTAAATACATCCTCGAAAATGCCGAAAAATTATTGTTTAAAGTATCTACAATTAATAAGCTAGCTGTTCTTGGTATTTGTGATAAGTGTCAATTAAAAGACCGTGTTGGCGTATCTTGTGAATGTAGCGGGGTTGTTAACAAGTTTATTGCCCTCCAAAATCATAAGAAGAGGAAATATGAAGACGAGAAGCAAAAGAAGTTCCATCTGCATAAATTAATAAAACATGTTATATTTAATGATGAACATTATAAAAAGCCAAGAGATCGTTCTAAATCAGAATCATATATAGATAACTTAGGCCGCGCAGATTTAAAACAGGTACGAGAACCAGAAGTGGGTCAATTATTTGAAAGAGAACTGCGGTATGGCTCCGACCAAATTGAGAAGCAACAAGGGAGAATACGATTTTCAAACAAAGCGGAGAAAATTGACTTTACTCGAAAACAGCACTCTGATAGTGAACTGGTAAATGTTGATTTTAAAATTATTCATTCTGACAGAAGTAGCATTCATCACTCCGCAGAGAATATAATATCAATAAAACATGATTTTGATACGACCTATATCAAGGATATTAAAAAAAAATCAACATATTATCCAGTTAGGCGAATCTCTTCTCAAGAATCGTTTGATGTAAAAACTTTACGATCATTTCATGAAATGTCTAAACAACGTGAAAAATATTTTGAGTCTTATGTGCAAAAACCTCATATTAGCACACAACGAGAAGAGAGATTCTTACAAATTGACAAAGATGAAAAATCATCCTGGGAACTTGAACCGAAACAAGATAGAAAACGTAAAAAATATTACATCAAGGAAGAAAGCTATGAATTTAATAAAAAGATCAGCGCTAAAATTCCTGTAAAATCTAGTTCAGAGATATTAAATTTCGGTGCTAGAATCTCAAACGCCAGACTAGATGCATTGCCGTCTCCCTTACCTACTCGAAAATATCATTCTGAAGAAAACATAATTCCTTCAGTTTTAGCTGAAAAACAAGATCCATTACGCAAAGATTTTAGTTATTTTTTTATAAAAGAATCTGAAATCAAAAAACCAGTACCTAAACGCAAGAGTTCCTCAGAATTAATAAAAGAGACTCAAGATATGTTACGTGCGAGAGAAGAAGAATCAAAGAAAAAACGTGAATTAGAATTAAAACAAAAATTAGAGGACGAGGACAAGAAGAGACTTGCTCGCGAAAGAACGAAAAGTCTGTTAGATGAAGAAAAGAAAAAGAAAAGCTTAAAGGATAGAAAGATTTTAGAGACTGACAAAGAAAAAAAAGAGATACAAAAAGTTGATAAAGGTGATAAAACACCAATTCTTAAGGAAAAAACCGGTAAAGATACTCGGACTCCATCTGAGAAAAGTAAAAAATCGGCTGCATCTAAAATAGATAAGACTGAAGAAAAAGAGGCCAAAAGAGCTCAAAAAGAGAAGGAAAAGCAGGAAAAGCAAGAAAAACTGAAATTAGAAAAAGAGCGAAAGCTGAAAGAAAAGGAAGAAAAAGAAAGACTCAAAAAAGAAAAAGAAGAACAGTTACAAAGAGCTAAAGAAGAAAAAGAGAGACTAAAAAAGGAAAAGGAAGAACAGGCAAAAAAAGACAAAGAAGGCAATGCGAAGCGAAAGAAAGAGGAACAATCCATCAAAGAAAAAGAAATACCTAAAATGCAAAAGGAGAAACCACTCAAAGAAAATCAACAACAAAAAGCAGATGACATTCCGAAAAAGGAGGAACCAAGAGACGGTAAGGAAAAAATGAAGGCATCAGCAGATAAAAAAGGAAAAGAGGAAGCTGAATTAAAACTTAAACGTCTCCAAGAAATGGACACTAAACCAGAAAAACAAAAATCTCAACTGAAATTAGAGGAACCTAAAATAAAGGAATTAAATATAAATCAAATTAAAGTTAGAAAACCTTCTCCGGATGACTTAATTCTGCAACTAGTAAAGCTAAAGCAGTCGGACCCGGATAAACCCCGCGAGCGACCAAAGCGGTTATCAGAAATCGCTATTCCAATTAAAGCAATTACTGAACATAAAGAGGAACATAAAAATCAGAAACTTTCAACCTGCGTCATTTGTAATGATTCGGACCTAGAACTAGATATTGATGAAATTATTTTAAAAAAAGCAGAAACATTAGATGTAGCTGATATTATTATAGGGCAAAAAGTTTTTAAATGTAAGACTCCTTTTATTCAAAAACTAGAAGAAAAACAAACGGCTCCAGTACTTTTTTCGTCAACATTTAAAGATGATGTTGCTAATGTTCCTGATAAAACTATTGTGGAGGATACGCCTGTGCAATTAGAACGAAAGCCGTTACCGTTGCTTACAGGAAAATATGTAAGTAACATAACATAATAGAATTTAAATGAAAGTGGTATGTCACGCTGTGAGAATAATAACTACTTTTTATGCGAAATGTCGGATTTGTTTATGATTAATTTTTGACAATTCAATCAATTTTGTCAATACTTCCACGACTAAAAGTGATTTTTGGTTTATTTATTTCATAATACTTTATTTTTTATCAACTTTAGCAAAATATGTCGAAGAATAAGAAAACGGAGGTTTGTATTATTAGATATGAAAGCAGTTTTAAAGAAATTCGTACGTCTTCGGTCTATTAATATTTAATAAAATGTTTCACGTACTTTTGTAATAAAATATAAGTAGAGTATTGATAAGTTTTAATGAAATTTATAGTTCAATTATTTAAAAAACTGGCACATATATAATTATTGATAATAACCTTTCAGACCGAACAAGAAATTCCGAAAGGTGTTATACGTTACGCTTTGTCAGACCGTACATTTATTGACAAAGGGTGGACTATGTTACCCACAGAAAAAGTGGTTAGAAAGGTAATATTATTATTAACTTTAAACTACTATAAATTATTTATAATCCAAAATTTTACTAGGTCATACGTTTCATAAAGAAAAAAATTCTCTTTCAATTGTATTAATTCTTAAATCAATTTTACAGATGAATATTTACCGTATGCGACCGGCACATCCCGAATTTGATTGGTTCGAGCACAATAAAAACAAAAAAATTATCTACTATGATTCTGGCGAAAGATTGGCTGAATTTGATGACAATGGTCGTGGTAGATGGTATTACCGGAGTGGCCGACTGGCTTTAGATTACTACGACGCTGAAGGTTATTAAAATAACGTCCTTATCATTTTATACAGGTCCTAAAAAAATGTTATCGCCTGTCTTTAGTCAAAAATCTTGGTCGCCTCAGAATGTAATCTTTATTTGATATTTTTGTTTGTACGTTACAGAGTATATAATGATCTATATCCTACAGAAATTAACGCACAGCAACGGTTTGTGGTCCACAGCAGCGGTGAGCCTGATGAACGCGGTCGTTCACGTCCCTTGGCGATCCTTGCAACTTTTGATTATCTTGGCAATGGCATTGTATTCGATCATGCTGGTAAAATAAGGTAACCATATAAAATTTTAAAATAAACTACCTAAGCAAACTTCTACATTATTACTGTTCAATTCACAGGCTGAAGTATAATCAAACCGAAGGTGTAGTTCTCGATCGAAGTATCGGTCCTGTGTCACATTGGAAGTGGCATACATTAAATGACCCTCCAGTACTTCAACAAGTAATGATAGATACTCAAATGGCACATAAAGATCCGGATATTCTTAAGCTCGGTGGACCAGCAGATAGTAAAACGAGACCAGATAATGAAGAGATGCTTGCTATTGAGTTTGATAATTTTATAAAAGAAAAGAGTAAGAAGCTATCTCAGCAATTTAAACCATTTCAAATAAAAATGAAGGCTTTAAAGATAAATGAACATTTTTCTCTGAAAGTATTAGACCAAGCAACGATATATTTAATTTACAGAGATGGCTCCACTAATCTTAAATTAAATATAGGAATGATATTAGATCACCAAGAAATTGTTGATACTGATACTGCTGAAGTAGGAGAAGTTTCCAATAGCTTATCAAGATTTCCTGCTAAAACAGATAGTTTAGCGGGTCTCCAAAGAAGTGTTGCTTATGCACAGCGTGTAGAACGAGCTAGGGTAGAGCGTGAACATCGACTACGACCAACTCAGCCTTGCTCTAGTTCCGATAAACTAACTGCTGCAATTGCACGGCCGTTACGCACTCCATTACGCACCGTGCCATCGGAATCTACAGTAGCAGCTGGAGAATGTAGATGTAAATGTAGAAAACCTCCGGCTAATAGTCTTTATTATGACACCCGTCTTGTTTAATAAAACTTATATATAATTTTGATTAAATGTTTAATTTTTTAAAGCGTATATATCGGGATGTATATTGAATTTCATGGCTACATGAAAATGGGATGCATTTGCTATTGCAGGACCGCTATATAATACTTGGTTTAGAAATGTTACGTTCATACTGTTTACTTTAATAGCATGGTCACGACTATAAGCAAGATTTATAATATCGAATTTTAACATATGGATTTAGAAATTTAATATTTACGAATTAAAAGTTAATTAGGGCTTTCCTATAGATTTAGTATATAGAGTTTCTGAAATAACCCTTACCTAAATAATTTAATTTATGCATGACTGCCGATGGAGGATAATGTCCAAAGGCACTAAGCGAATTTAATGTGTAGTATATTGGTTATGAAATTAGTTTTCTGTTGGCAATACTGTTTTCCTGTCAAAATCTTTGCTTGTGTCATATGTAAACACTCATACCTCGTCATTGTTCTGTCATGTCATTTAAAGTACAATGTTTCGTTTAGATTTCATACGTAATAATTATTGTTAGATTATTTGTTGCTAATTAATGTTTTTTCTAATAGTATGAAATGTGAGAGGTATTATGATATATCTTAAAACATTTCTACGTAAAGGAAAACATCAATGAACATGGTAGGTAAATATTTATAGCCATATTCGTACTAATTGTGAAATGCAAACTTATCAACCTTTTGTACAGAGTTATCAGGATGAATACGTGGGTTCATTTCCGAAGGATTTTAGTTACGGCCCCTTTGAACAGAATGGAGAAAGTGATAACGCTTCTCTTCAGGAAGACCATAAGCCTAGAATACTTCTAATGGGTCTTAGACGGTAAACTTATTTTTTTCTTACATTTATTTTAATTTGTCTGTTGCTATCATCATTTTAAAGTATCTCATGTGTTTTAGGTCGGGGAAATCTTCCATACAAAAAGTTGTTTTTCACAAAATGTCACCAAATGAAACCTTATTCTTAGAATCAACTAACAAAATAGTTAAAGATGATATAAATAATAGTAGTTTTGTGCAGTTTCAAATATGGGATTTTCCTGGTCAAATAGATTTCTTTGATTCAACTTTTGATTCAGATACCATCTTTGGTGGTTGTGGTGCTTTAGTATTTGTGATAGATGCACAGGTACCTATTTTTATTTTATCTGCTGTTTTTTATTTGATTAATAGTTTCTGATGCAAGAAAGCTTTTTATTTTTTAAGGATGACTATCAGGATGCACTGGATAAATTACAATTGACAGTGACCAAAGCATATAGAGTAAACAGTAATATCAAGTTTGAAGTCTTTATACATAAAGTAAGTATTTTTATATTTCAATGTATTATTTGGTGATTTTTTTGCAATTTATTGGGTTCTAAAGACAAATATAATGTCTAGTCATGCATAATTTTACTCTTTATTATATTTTTATATTATTACAAGAAGTTCATAAGTATAATTTTTCAAATAGAACTTATGAAATAAAATATTGAAATTAACATTATTACTTCTAGGTAGATGGCCTGAATGATGATTATAAAATGGAATCACAAAGAGATATTCACCATAGAGCTACTGAAGACCTTGCAGAGGCTGGTCTGGATCATGTTCATTTGTCATTTCATTTAACCTCTATTTATGACCATTCTATATTTGAAGCATTCAGTAAAGTTGTCCAGAAGCTAATACCACAGCTGCCTACTTTAGAAAATCTACTGAATATACTCATATCAGTAAGTATACATGGCAATATTATAATATCTGTTTGTTTTTCTTTTCAATGCAAGGCAAATGACAGTTAAATGTGTTATCACCACATTATATTATTATAATTATGCCAACTATGTTGCATTTATTTGAACAATTTGTAAGATCCTTATATTTTGCATAAACCAAGTATTATAGTTTCTCTTATGTGTAAACTAATTATAATATAAATACTATTACTTTATGTGCATCTTTGAAAAGGCTTCATTGATGTCTGTGAAACCTTAAATAAATTATTTATAAAAGTGATTTGCCTGGTCTTCCATTTTTTTTTTTGCTATTTATATAGATTATTATTATGAAATTATGGCGTAATTAAATAATGGAGACTGACATTCAGTCTCATTGCTACCACAGCCCATAAATATTGTCAAATCAATTAAAACCATGTAATTGTGGTATATAGATGTAAATAATATATTCATTAAAAATTGTGGGCTACTACTGTTATAAGTAAGTAGCAGCCCATTAACGTCCCACTGCTGGGCACAGGCCTCCTCGCTCATATGTGAGAGGGTTTTTAGAGCATAGACCCACCACGCTGCTCCACTGCGGATTGGCAGGCATAGTACACAAGTGCACTCTCTATTCCTTCACTCTCATAGTCCGACATGACGGCAATCCGACACGACCGGAGAGAGAGATCAGGCGCAGGACCGACGGCTTAACGTGCTCTCCGAGGCACGGGGGTGAATCACACCGCCAACTTCCCAACTTCGGGCAAATATTGAGAAAATCTTAATAGAAAACTCAATATCAATTTCGAAATGGCCCGACCCGGGACTCGAACCCAGGACCTCATGTCTGTAGTCGAACATGCTAACCACTAGACCAATGAGGCAGTTACTACTGTTATAGATAGGTGTCATTTTGTAAAATTTCAAATCGAAATTCAATTTCTAAATTGAAAATGAAGATTCAAATTAAAATGAGTAAGTGAGTTTAGTTGAAAAACCCATCTTCTAATTTAGGACTCATCAGTCGAATAGCTTCAAACATAATACTTAAGCTTTTTTTCTGGACTTTTTATATTATGATTTTTATTTTGCAGAATTCCGGGATCGAGAAAGCATTCCTCTTTGATGTAGTTTCTAAGATATACATAGCCACAGACAGTTCTCCAGTAGATATGCAGAGCTATGAATTATGCTGTGATATGATTGATGTTGTTATAGATATTTCATCCATATATGGGTACAAATTTCTATTTATTTATCTTTTTTACATAAAAAATATGTGGTTCAATGGTATGAGGCATACCTGTTTCTATGTTGTAGTCTCTGCTTGATTTATTCCATAACTTTACTTGAATATGTGCTATAAACTTGAGCATTTTGATTTAGAGATCTGTCAATTAATCTGTGTGTGATAGAACATTGGCTGTATATTGCAAATCACATTTTTGACTCTGATTTATAAGATTAAAACTATAAATTAATGACTCCTATTTATAAAGAGTCAAATAAAAAAACCTAATTGTAGAAGATGCTATTTCAAAGATAAATAATTTGTTACTGTACTACCTTTTGAACTAATGTAATGTTTTTTTCAGCATCATGTTTTAATAGCATAAAAGATCTGTAATGACTGAGGTGCATCCATTGCCTAAGTGGGCCCCACCACAAAATAGATTCTCTAAAAATCTCTGTTTTATTAGTGAAAGGGCCCCTACCCAACGAAATGACATTATTAGACTGTTTATAATCTTTCATTAATTTAGCATCACAAAGCAACTACTATCACCTCATAAAATACGCAATTTGATTGTCATGCATTTTGTAATGCAACAATATCTTGACATTTCATTCAACCATTATTCGAAGTGTAAAAGGTCACATGTTAACAATTGTTGATGCATCCCACTTTGTTACAATAACTACTAAAAGTTGTACTAAAGTTGTCTAGTATAAATATCTACTTCTAATGTTATATTTCTACTGATTAAATTAGGAAGATGTTGTGTAATGTTTTTTATGCTTGTGTTATATACTTCCAGGATGGTAGATGAAACGGAAGTAAACACGTTCAACAGTCAAAGTTCAAGCCTCATAAAACTGAATAATGGAACTGTTTTATACCTGCGTGAAGTGAATAAATTCCTTGCACTGGTTTGCATACTACGAGAAGAAAACTTTCAGAAGCAGGGTAAGTTTCAATGCAATATTGTTTTAAAAACCAATTACACAATGATGTGTGTGAGGTGAATGAGGCGTGATGCTATGTATGTATCCGTTCAAGTTCATGTAGTTACTGCACTAAATACATCCTCATTTTTACTAGATATGATGTAAAAAAAAAAGACGCTTACACTTTTTTTTTCAGGTGTTATTGATTATAATTTCTTGTGCTTCCGAGATGCCATTACCCAAGTATTTGAATTACGAAACAAATCTCAGAACGCTAGTAAAGATCAGTCAGATATTGAAGATTTAACGAATGGTGCGGGTGAATCGCCGGAAAATGCATGAGATCACTAAAAATTATAGATTCTATGGCACAACTTACGTCATAATGTTTATTGTATAAACTGTAGAAAGTTATTATAAAAATATAATTTGTTTACACATCAGCTTATTCAGAATATATTCATATAAATAACTGTAAAAATATTTAAATAAAAGATACCTCTATTTTACTGTATAATTTTATTTTTTTGGATCATAAACCCCTCGTCCAGTATATTTTGTTATTTTATATAAACGATTTGTAAGAACTTTACTGTTAATTCGAGTAGTACTTTTGCGGTTGACAAGATCAAGAAATCGAATGAGCGCTACAGCAGTGTATAATATATAAACAGACGAACATTCATTTAGAAGGTATAATAATATACACTCATTTGTTCTATTACAGAAATCATGTTTAAGCAAAGTTACTCTCTTACTTATGTGTAGGGATGAGTACATATCTACATAATTATTAAACACTTGTAATACAGTTAAAATATTTAAATTGATTTATCGATTACAAATCTGATATATTATTCGAATATAAACTTGTGAGTTAAATATACAAGCCCAGACTAATTTATAAATAAAAGATACCTCTATTTTACTGTATAAAAGAAAAACATCAAGGATATCATTAAAGTTTTCAAGGAAACTGAACCGACTAATCAGCCTACTTTCGTAGCTCGAGATTTGAACCTTTTACCACCTGTCAGCTTTGATCATGTAGATGTGACCAGACTTCTTAAAGATATTGTGGCCATGAAGACTGAGCTTCTGACGTTACGTAGTGAGGTAGTATCTAAAGGCGAACTAATTGAATTCCAGAATAATGTTCGCACAGAACTAAGTGATATACGTGCCTCTATTAGCATAGTTTTGACGAAATCTCCTACAGATACAAGAAAATCGAAAGGTGAGCATTCATGTGAAAATCAATTCACGACTCCCAAAAAACTACAAGAAAATGCAACCCGCTCGGCGTCTATAATTACGCCACCTGACAATATATTTGTACCTACTGAAGTGCGTACACCGACATACCGCGATACCGTGGTCAATCCAAGTAATACACAAATTATATTGAGCAGTATATCTCTTAGTAAGAAGGGTCAAAATAGTAATGAAAACAAAAACAGCATTGAAAATAGCAATGAAAATGTTGAAGCTGAATATACGTTGGTAGAATGAAAAAAACGTAAGATGAGAAATAATTTGTGTGGTACGGGGCAGCGCACATGTAAAATTGCAGTAGCAGATATTCCCATATTTGTATATGTTTTAAGATTAGCAAAGACTACCACTGCCCAAGATCTCCAGACTCATATACATGA